>OU342742.1:141715103-142291534 GCA_910589775.1 Avena eriantha | reverse complement strand
CGGTATCTCCATACCTAGTTCTACCTCGTTACTGATAAGTACTCTTTACTCGTTCCATGTTATGTCATCCCTTGTGACCCAGTCACATGCTTGCAAGCTAATTAGATGACATTCCACCGAGAGGGCCCAGAGCATATCTATCCGTCATATGGATGGAAAAATCCCAATCTTGGTCCATGCGCTTCAACACATACTTTCAGAATACCCAATGACACCTTTATGACCACCCAGTTACGAAGCGGTGTTTGACGTCATCAAAGTACCCATCCGGTGATGGTGATTGACATAACCTCTTGGTCGAAGGATTAGGTTACTATGTATTTTAAAGCTTATAGCAAACGAACTTAATGACTTGATCTTATGCTATGCTTACTACGGGTGTGTGTCCATCACATCATTCTCCTAATGATATGATCTTGTTATTAACGACATCCAATGTCCATGATCAGGAAACCATGATCATCCATTAATCAACAAGCTAGTTTAACAAGAGGCTTACTAGGGACTCTTTTATGTTTACAAAACACACAAGTATTAATGTTTCCGGTTAATACAATTATAGCATGAGATGTAAACATTTATCATAAACATAAATATATAATAATAACCACTTTATTATTGCCTCTTGGGCATATCTCCAACAGTCTCCCACTTGCACTAGAGTCAATAATCTAGTTAAAAACTTGTGCATTCAACTCCTATGGATTTCTGGTGTTGTATAGACACTATTGCTAGTGGTAAACATAATCTTCGGATCTGACACTTCCAGGTCCGTGTGTATTTGCATGTCCTTGCGTCTCTACGCATTACTCATTCTCCAATGAGATGGCATTGTATAAATTTGGTCCTTTGGTGAGACCTTTAGTTCCTTGGGATTAAATCATGTTGATACAATTGTCATACAATGTATCTTCATAGTATTATCCCACTATGAACCACACCTAGTTTGATAACAAACTACTTAACACAAATGCCCTCCTTTGCTGCTACTATAGCAGTTATATACTTAGCCTTTTGTTGTAGTATCCGTCACAATATCTCAACTTTGGAACTCATCCAAATCCATCATGTAACATCCTTTCCATTATATTGTGCCACCCATAGTCTAAATTGAGATAAATTTAATTTGTATCTTGTGACAAAACTAGTATCAATGTAACACTTTACAATGAACTACCTTTAACTATTTTTCACTTATACATGATATATTCTTAGTTCTTCCAAAGCTCATAAGAATATCTTTACTATTGTCCAGTGATCATCTTATGAATCATTCTGGTATATGCTCATAACATTTAGAGCATACGACATATCTAGATGTGTACATCTCAAAGAATGATTGATCAAAATATTCTTGTGATTTCACCAAGTGTCAAAACACGTGAATCTCGTGTCAACACACTTGAATCTTGATTTAGTCCTTTCCGTGCGTCAAGAACCTTTCTTGTTGTTTCCATATTGAACTCATTCAACATCTCAACTATGTACATTTGGCAAAACCATATTAGCTCCTCAATCTATTCATATAGACATTGATGCCTAATTCTTGGGTTATGCCTAAGTCTTTCATCGAAATGAAATTCTTAACCTGTGTCAAATAAAAGATACATCATTTCTAATCAACAATATGTCTTTCACATAATGTATTATAAATATGTCTTAGCGCTCCCACTTAATTTCTTGCAAAAATGCAAGCATCTTCATCGTCTCTGAAGATTCCAACTCCGCGATGCTCACTTCAACCATTGAAGTTTTGCATACTCTTTTAGCATCCTTTGAATTAACAAAACCCTTTGGATCGTGTCATGTACACGTCCTAGGTAACCCTTCTATTAGAAGAACTTGTTTTGTTTGTTCAACTACCATATACCAAAATATATGTAGTGGTTGCTATATTAATCCGTCCAGACTAAATATCGCTATGAAAGATCAAATCTTATCATAGTCAATTCCTTGAACATTGTCGTAAACTCTTTCCGACATGTCGACTATTTCATAGATTTGAAACATCCATGTCTATTTCTTTATAGATCCAAACACGACCGATAGGCTTCACGCCTTTCCGGAGGGTCTTTTAAGTTCAGAAACTTGATTTCTCGTGTATGGATACTATCATGGATTCCATGACTTCTAGTCATTTTATGGAGTCAGGGCCCATCATCGCTTCTTTGCATGTAGTCGGTTCATCATTGTCAAAACAATAACGACTTGCTTATCAAATCTTACTATTTGATTCTTACCGACCCACACGGTTCTATAGGAACTCTAATCTCCGAGATCACACCTTTTGTAATCACGAGAGCGATGAGAATTGTGGCTGCCACCGGGACACTTTCCGGTGCTGCGCTACTTCGCACATATAGCTAAGGTTCAACAACCTTATCAAAGTTCTATTGTCCTCCCACTTAACTTTTCACGAAAAATTCCTTCTCAAGAAACTTGACGTTCCAAGCGACAAACTCTTTTGTCCTCGGCGTTATGGAGAAATTCCCAACAAATTCTTTGGAATAACCTACAAAGACGTGCTTATCCGACTTTGGTTGTAAACATTTTACTTATGCATAGCATACCAAAATTTAAGAAAAGACAATTCGGGTTTTATCCCAAACCATAACTCATATGGTGTCATTTCAATGGATCACGATGGAGCTCTTTTCAGTGTAAAAGCGGTAGTCACTAAAGCTTTAATCTTTAAAATATAATGGCAGTTTTATAAATGACACCTTTGATCTTACCATGTCAAACAAGGTTTCATTACATATCTTGAACACTCCATACTCCTATGGTGTTTTGGGAAATGCAAATCCATGGAACGATTCCTCAAATCTTAGGTGTTTTGCTAAACTTGTAACTCAAACATCTTTCTTCATGATCCAATCATAAACTCTTTTATTTTCTTGTTACAATGATTTTCCACTTCATCTTGAAAGTCTTTGAACATTTTTAAAATGTTTCATACTTCTTCCTTATTGAGTAAGTATATACATATACTCACTCAAATCTTCGGAGAAAACATATGAAGTTGAAATCCATCGCCCACGACTACACATAATGGACTATATACATCAATATGTACAAATTCCAATCAGTTAGTCATCCGTTCCTCTTTTTGCCTATGAACGGAGTTTTAATTATCTCCTGGAAGGTATCATAAGCGTCATTTGATCCAAATCAAAGACTCCAAAAATCCATCAACATAGAGTTTCTTCACATATCCTTTCAATATAATTTAAACGGCGATGCCACTTCGCAAGTGATCTTTCAATCATTTGTCTTGCGACATTTTAGCATTAGTTTTATGGTCGTTATTTCTCCAACCAGACTTGTATATCATCCATCTATTATGGAATACGGTAATTATTTGAACAACCTTTTGTCGTCATAATACCTGATCAAAATAACAATTATGGAAACAAATCTTGAAGGCAAGCTTTGATTTTAACGAGCAACACAACAACCCTTTGTTTATTTTCGATGAACATCATCACATATTCTTTTGCTAGTTACTTAGGCCATTGCAGTTCATGAATTGTGTTGTCCTGTATGACACTTCATACCAACCAATTCGGTATCCAATACCGCAGAACCACATTGTTTAACAACCAAGGAATACAGCCATAACATGTATCTTCTATATACCTAAGTTGGACATCTCCAATCTTTTCTTTTCTGCCAAATATTTTATAGATTCTCTTTCAACAATTCCTTTTCTTTTAAAAGAATCTATCAACATCAATAGTGATGTCATTCACATGACACATAGTATAAAGTGTGTATAGTCAAATACCAATACCTTTGGACTTGCACTTTGAAGTGGATCACCATCATCAAATGTTTGGTGTTCTTTCAAAAATCCATTCTTTAGTAATCTTTTAGTGTAGTAAACATTTTACTAACATCTTCTATTCATCCTTATCATGATAACTTTCATGATCAAGCTGTTATAGCTTATAAAGGTGAATTGCGAGTATAATGTTTCTTTTTCAAAACCTTTTGGAGGATTAGGACGACTAGCGTCTCCAACCTTCACAAATTCTCATCAAATATGAGGACGTATACTCTATCATGTTGTAACCAACATATTGTTTTAGATATCGCAATACCTTTCACATATGATGGTTTCTGACACATTGCTTTCAGCTCTTAGATAAACTTGATATTAAAAACAATCTTTTGAGTATCAAGAATCATGGAAGCAAACATGATACATTAGATATTAACACTGGAATTGTTACTCTTGATTTAATACTACTTATTAAACTTCATGGAGCAAATAGAGTTTGCTGAAAGTTTGCAATAGGACTTATAAACTTTAGATTGACACTCAAAAAAAAAATACGATACCAGTTCGTAAAGTAAATATCCAGAATTTCTATAGTTCCACTATCTCAACTATAACTAAGCATAAGGTGGTAAACGGATGCCAATGACTATAACAAACTATGCAAATTCACTTTGATTGTGTTTATGATAAATTGAGTTTGACTAATCCAAATTACAAATAAACTCCCACTCAAAAACAACATCCCTCGAGTTGTTTTAGTAATTACACGAACCAAATCCACTACACCAAGTCCGATCATCACGTGAGATGATGTAGCTTTAAAGGCGAACAATCAACATGTTCATCATATCATCCATATGACTCATGCTTTACCTTTCGGTATTCCGTGTTCCGAGACCATGTCTGTACATGCTAGGCTCGTCAAGGTTAACCTTAGTTTCCGCATGTGCAAATCTGGCTTGCACCCGTTGTATGCACACGTAGAGTCTATCACACCCGATCATCACGAGATGCTTCGAAACGACGAGTCTTAGCAATGGTGCCAACTAAGGATGAACACTTTATTACTTGATATTTAGTGAGAGGGATCATCTTATAATGCTACCGTCGCGATCTAAGCAATACAAGATGCATAAAGGATTAACATCACAGGCAATTCATAATAAGTGTGATATGATATGGCCCTTTCTTCTTGCGCCTTTGATCTCCATCTCCAAAGCACGAACATGATCTCCATCATCACCAGCATTGCGTCAAGGTCAGTGGCGCCGCTTCATGGTTGTCCATCATCACTAGTAACTATTACAACTACTTGGAATAAAGCTATTACAAGATGAATAGACACGCAGGTCTTAACAGAATTAAAAGACAACCATTAGGCTCCTGCCGGTTGCCATATTACAACAAGGATCATTGCATACATCAAATATAATCATAATCACATGATGGCCATATCACATCACAAAACCCCTGCAAAAACAAGTTAGGCACCTCTAATTTTCTTTGCATGTTTTACGTGGTTTGGGGCTTTCGCATAAGACCGATCTTACCTACGAACAAGAACCACAACGTTGATACAAGTGTTGTCAGATGCTCATTGTAAATTGAATCTTAACTATGGTGGGAGAGACAGACACCCGCAAAGCCACTTGTGCAAAGAAAGTTGCACGTCAAGCGTGGAGCAAGTCTCATGTGCGATGACATGTAATGTTAGCCCGAGCCGCTTCATCCCATCATGCCGCAAGATGCAAAGTACACGCTAAGACACCGACAACAAAAGCATCAACGCCCACAAAAACATTGTGTTCTACTCGTGCAACAGATCTACGCATAGATACGGCTCTGATACCACTGATCGGTTCGTAGCATGGAAAACAAAAAAATTCTATCGCAAGAACGAACAAAACCCAGATCTAATCTAGATAAAAGCCAAGATCTAATCTATTAGACATGTGCAACGAGATAGATCTGTACTAACCCTTGTAGATCCGAAAGCGTTACGAGATTGGATCTCGTGGTTGATGTAGTCGATCACTTGCCGATCTCAAGATCGAGTAGACGATCCTTCCGGCGCCGCGTTCCGGCAGCACTTCCGCAGTCGGTCACACGTGCGGAGTCGAAGCAGACCTTCCTCTCCTCGTTCCAGCGAGCAGCGGAGGTAGTAGATCTTCTCCACGGAATCCCAGCAGCACGACGGCGTGGTGGTGGTGGTGGAGTAGAGAATTCTGCAGGGCTTCGCCTATGCCTGTGCAGAAGAAAGGAGGAGGAGAGAGGCGGCGGAGATTTGGAGTTGTGGAGGAGAGACAAGGGGTGGCACCTCCCCCTTCTATTTAAAGGAGGGAGGGCGCCTTGGGAGGGGGAGTCCTAGTAGGACTCCCCACCTCCTTGGCCGGCGGATTGGGGAGGGGGGAGGAGTCCTCCTCCCCCACGACTCCTTGTCTTGACCCACCAGGATTCCTTGGTTTTCAAGCAAACTCCAAGAAACCTTCCAAAACCTTCCGGAACATTCCGAAACCTTCTAGAATCCTCATACAAATACTCTGGAACATTTCCTAACTCAGAAAATGATCCCCAATATATGAATCTTATTCTCCGGACAATTCCGGATCTCCTCGTGATGTCCCGGATCCATTCCGAGACTCCGAACAGCATTCGGTCTCCAACGCACATTCCATATCTACTTAAAACAACTTCGAACCTTTAAGTGTGTCACCCTACGGTTCGTGAATATGTAGACATGACAGAGACACATCTCCTATCAATAACCATCAGCGGGACCTGGAGATCCATAATGGCTCCCACATACTCAACGATGACTTCGTGATCGATAGAACCATTTACATACGAAACCAATTCCCTTTGTCACGCGATACTGTACTTATCCGAGGTTTGATCGTCGGTATGGAGATCTCCATACCTAGTTCTACCTCGTTACTGATAAGTACTCTTTACTCGTTCCATGTTATGTCATCCCTTGTGACCCAGTCACATGCTTGCAAGCTAATTAGATGACATTCCACCGAGAGGGCCCAGAGCATATCTATCCGTCATATGGATGGACAAATCCCAATCTTGGTCCAGGCGCTTCAACACATACTTTTAGAATACCCAATGACACCTTTATGACCACCCAGTTACGAAGCGGTGTTTGACGTCATCAAAGTACCCATCCGGTGATGGTGATTGACATAACCTCATGGTCGAAGGATTAGGTTACTATGTATTTTAAAGCTTATAGCAAACGAACTTAATGACTTGATCTTATGCTATGCTTACTACGGGTGTGTGTCCATCACATCATTCTTCTAATGATATGATCTTGTTATTAACGACATCCAATGTCCATGATCAGGAAACCATGATCATCCATTAATCAACAAGCTAGTTTAACAAGAGGCTTACTAGGGACTCTTTTATGTTTACAAAACACACAAGTATTAATGTTTCCGGTTAAAACAATTATAGCATGAGATGTAAACATTTATCATAAACATAAAGATATAATAATAACCACTTTATTATTGCCTCTTGGGCATATCTCCAACACTAACTACTACGTGGATGAACTACTCACGCATCACACCAGAGACTTGGATGGTGATGAAGTAAGCTTCCAGGGTGAATTCCCCTCTCTAGCAGGGTGCCGGGAAGAGCTTCAGATCCCCCCGATCTAGGGACAGAGACAATGGCGGCTACAGACTCTTTCGTGGATTTTTGATTGGGTACTTAGGGTTTTCGTCCCGAGGGCAACTTATAGGCGGAAGGAGAGGCCGAGGGGGTGCTGGGGTCGGCCAGACCACCCCTTGGCGTGGGACAGGCCTGGCCGCGCGGCCAGGTGGTGTGGCCGGCCCCTAGCCCCTCTCCGTCTCGTATTCTGGATCTTGATCCCTTCCGGAAAAATAGGCATTTTGGCTTTTGTCCCGTCCAATTCCGAGAATATTCATTTTCTGACTTTCCTCGAACCAAAAACAGCAGAAAACAGGCAGCTGGCACTGTGGCTCTTGTTAATAGGTTAGTCCAAGAAATCATAATAAAAGTGCTCCAAAGCTGGCACAAAACACAAGAAAGTGGATAAAACCAAGCATGGGACATCAAAAATTATAGATACATTTGCAATGTATCAGTGTGTTATTTCCACAAACCACACATGGATCAACCACTAAATTCATTGCATATGTGTTATTTCCACAAACCACACATGGATCAACCACTAGAGTCATTGCATGTGTGTTCTTATACTAAAACCAACACTAGAGTCATTGCATGTGTGTTCTTTTCACAAACCACACATGGATCAACCATTAGAGTCATTGCATGTGTGTTATTTCCACAAACAAACATGGATCAACCACTAGAGTCATTGCATGTGTGTTCTTATACTAAAACCAACATGGATCCACCAGTGGTCATTGCATGTGTGTTCTTTCCACAAACCACAGATGCATCAACCACTAGAGTAATTGCATGTGTGTTCTTATACTAAAACCAATACTAGAGTCATTGCATGTGTGTTCTTTACCACAAACCACACATGGATCCAACAGTGGTCATTGCATGTGTGTTCTTATACTAAAACCAACACTAGAGTCATTGCATGTGTGTTATTTCCACAAACAAACATGGATCAACCACTAGAGTCATTGCATGTGTGTTCTTTTCCACAAACCACACATGGATCCACCGGTGGTCATTGCATGTGTGTTCTTTCCACAAACCACACATGGATCAACCACTAGAGTCATTGCATGTGTGTTCTTTCCACAAACCACACATGGATCAACCACTAGAGTCATTGCATGTGTGTTATTTCCACAAACAAACATGGATCAACCACTAGAGTCATTGCATGTGTGTTCTTTTCCACAAACCACACATGGATCCACCAGTGGTCATTGCATGTGTGTTCTTTCCAATTCCGAGAATATTCATTTTCTGACTTTCCTGGAACCAAAAACAGCAGAAAACAGGCAGCTGGCACTGTGGCTCTTGTTAATAGGTTAGTCCAAGAAATCATAATAAAAGTACTCCAAAGTTGGCACAAAACACAAGAAAGTGGATAAAACCAAGCATGGGACATCAAAAATTATAGATACATTTGCAATGTATCAGTGTGTTATTTCCACAAACCACACATGGATCAACCACTAAAGTCATTGCATATGTGTTATTTCCACAAACCACACATGGATCAACCACTAGAGTCATTGCATGTGTGTTCTTATACTAAAACCAACACTAGAGTCATTGCATGTGTGTTCTTTTCACAAACCACACATGGATCAACCATTAGAGTCACTGAATGTGTATTATTTCCACAAACAAACATGGATCAACCACTAGAGTCATTGCATGTGTGTTCTTATACTAAAACCAACATGGATCCACCAGTGGTCATTGCATGTGTGTTCTTTCCACAAACCACACATGGATCAACCACTAGAGTAATTGCATGTGTGTTCTTATACTAAAACCAATACTAGAGTCATTGCATGTGTGTTCTTTACCACAAACCACACATGGATCCAACAGTGGTCATTGCATGTGTGTTCTTATACTAAAACCAACACTAGAGTCATTGCATGTGTGTTATTTCCACAAACAAACATGGATCAACCACTAGAGTCATTGCATCTGTGTTCTTTTCCACAAACCACACATGGATCCACTGGTGGTCATTGCATGTGTGTTCTTTCCACAAACCACACATGGATCAACCACTAGAGTCATTGCATGTGTGTTATTTCCACAAACCACACATGGATCAACCACTAGAGTCATTGCATGTGTGTTATTTCCACAAACCACACATTGATCAACCACTAGAGTCATTGCATGTGTGTTATTTCCACAAACCACACATGGATCCATTTGAGTCATTTCATGCTTGTTCTTATACTAAAACTAGCACTTCCCCCCAATTGATCCACCGTTAGACCGAGTCTTCTAGAAGGCATGCCATAACGCAGTTGTTCTGCTTGACGATTGTTACGTACCGTTCGATTGGGGCGCTTGGACGATTGGGATGGTCTTCGCGAGAGCGATCCTCGAGTAGGCTGTTCTGCGGCATGATTGGCCACGCTTGCTCTGGACAACCTGGCATGTTGCGAGTGTTACGACTCACGAGTTCAGTGGGCCATATCCCAGTGTCACGTCCCCGTTACTTCTCTTCCTCTCTATACTTCTCTTCCTTCCCCTCGAAGCCACTTTCCCCACTTCACTTCCATCCTTCCGTAGCCGCAAGCCAACGACATCCGCCAATTCTCCGGTCGCTACCTTCATGGTAAGAAATCATTTTACAAGCTTTTGAACTTATCCTACACATTCCTGGTATTCGCCAATCTAACTGCTGATCTTTTTTCGATTTCTCGACGAACTTCAGTTTGTGGCAGATGTGGGAGCCCAAGAATCTAGAGATCCTCGCGCGCAACTTCGTAGCGGCATTCCCGCTCGTGTGCTCCCACCCAGGATGCTTTCGCCATTACTCCTACCGCGAGCTCCCGCTCCACGAGCTCATGTGCCCGCACGGCGCATGCGCCTGCATGGAGTCGGGCTGCAACTACACCGGCCCGCCGGCAGAGCTCGTCGTCCACCTTGCAGATGAGCATTTGATCGAAGTGATTAGGATCTCGTACGGGCAAGCCCAACTTCTCCAAGAGCAGGTGTCGTTCACTGACTCGGCACGCCGCCTGCTAATTTTCCAGGGGGGGACGACTCTGTTTTCGTCCTGACCATCACCGCCAATGTTCCGGGAACCAGATCCAGGCCCACCGTCGTGGGTGCCGTATGCGTCAGGTCAGTCTCATGCGCCTGGCCCGTATACACGGTGCACATGTGGGCGAACGCCCAGCCGCCATCGTCGGATAGCATTCTTGTGCTAGCCGAGGCGCCGAGCTGCCCGACGCCACGGGAGGTGGAGTATGTGGACCTACGGTCGATCCTATGCATGCCATCTCAGTACCTTGTCGGTGCTGGATCGAACAGGCAGATGCATTTCTACATTTGTATCGAGAAGACCGACAGACAAATGTAGTACTTGTGTTGTCGTTACTGTTAGACTTAAGCGATGCTTCTCACGTGCTTAGAGCATACGTGTTGTGCGAATGTACCCCAGTTGTAGTTTTCAGTACTCCTTAATACTTCGACGAGTTATTATATTGGTCCAATCAGCTTGCTGTTGTCACGTTGCAAAGTCCGCTTGCTCTGGATAAACCGGCAATACCGTGTGCTCCCGCTCCCGCATGTCAGTGTCACATGTTCCGAGGGCCCATCTGCCAGTGTCCTTCCCCTCGAAGCCACTGTCCCAACTTCTCTTCCATCCTGTCACTCTCGTCCGATGGTTGTAATCTGATGATTTTCGTTGGATTGTTTACAAGTAATCTACATTGATAATGCAACATGCAAATGGCACAGACACAATTTCTAAAGTGGAAGCACTCACCGGCTGCTATTGCACACATTTCTTAATATAGCTCGACAAACACATTACAATAATTGTACTGGCATTAAACACAACCGAAATTGCAACCATCCTAAACTACATCTAAACCCACATCACACAGCTTTCATCGGAGTCCACCTCGATTGGTGACACCGCCGTGCCCTTCACGGCGACATCCACTCCCGCCCGTGGCTTTCCCTTCACCAAGGAGGCAACAATGGCGTTCTGCACAGCTTTGTCCTCGTCGCCCTCCACATCGGAATCGACAATGACGAAGGTGACGGGGTTGGCGTGGACCGAGCGCCGCCGCGCTTGGCGGCTCCTGCTCGAGCTCGATGCCGCATCAGTCCTTCTACAGGTAGGAGGGGCCGAGCTCGCATACGTAGCATCGTCGCTCCTCTCAAGAAACCATGGCCATTTGATACTTCGACGGTAGGATCTTGGGGTGGATCCGCCGCGGCGAGCCCAACCGGAAGCGGTGGAGAGGATGGATCTGCCGGCGCGAGCCATGACAAGTTCCTAGGAGGGAGTAAGATTGTGGGCCAGGCGTGTCTGGTTCCTGAGCAAGACCTCCCAGTGACGTGGGCAAGGTACCAAAAAATTTCGTCCAATGCGCGCGACAGGGCTTTTGAACCACAAAGGCGCGAGTTTCTTTTGACAAGTCCACACGCTAGGTGCCCCACCTGTCAGCCGAAGGTGGACGGTAGGATTCTGCCCGAGTTATTAAGTAGGGATAAATCACGCTTCACCACTACCCTGACATCCAAAGGCTCCTCTTTCTTCTGCCCTCGCTCCCCTCGCTCATGGCTCGCAGCTCGTGCAGTTCATCTCGGGCGGAATCAGGGTCGGCTCAACGCCGTCAGGCGGGTGCCCCCATCAGGTACCGGAGGGCGCCCTACGATTACTACCACGATATGCTGTGTTTGTGTGGTGAGAAGATGCCGAGATGGATTTCATGGACCAACGAAAATACTGCAGGAAAATTCAGCAACTGCAGCATCAGAGCGGTAAGTTCCTACTGTAGGTACAATGGTAACCCGAATCCGGAAAGCGTAATGTAATTCTTTTTTTTGTTTCCTTCGATCTACTATGCAGGAAGGGAGGGGGACTGGCTGTGACAAGTTTGTGTGGATTGAAAAGCCACTGACAGGTTTTCACAAAGAGCTTGTTCAGGATCTGCGTGATGCTGTGTGGGACAAAAAAGAGGAGATTCATGCGATGGAGCGAGAGATCTGGGAGCTTCGCCAGGTGCAGGGGAGGCATGGGCAGGGAGGTGGTGAGACAGACGGGCACAAGATTAGGACAGATAGTGGACACAATTTCCTCATCATCTGGGCATTATCTGTTGCATTTGCAGTTTATGTTGCCATGTCATTGTCCAGCAGTTGAAATAAGTTGCTGCTTCGTGGAGTGTAGCGGCCAGCTTAAGAAATTGTTTTCTAGCCCAGAAACTTATCATAAGTGTAATGCCAACAGCAGGGATTTATTAAGCGCCTATAAATAAATCACGTCTATGCCACTAACACCCATCAATTTTGGAGAGGATTTAACCGCTCAGCTATCGCGATTGTTCAGATAGTAGTGGCACAATCACAGTTTTCGATTCAACTAGTGGCCTCGGCCGTATCAAATCCTAAAGTCGCAATACATTTTCCTGCTAGTACGAGAGGCAGATTGTTTCGCCCGACAAGTTTCACGCACACAGCTCCAGAGTTTAACCGAACTACATATATAGGTTCAAGTTCAATACATCATTAGGCTGCTACACTGCTAGCCCTCTTTCTCTGCTTGGGTGCCAACTTTCTTCTTCTTTCCTTCACGTCCACTGGCTTCTTCATCTCCTGCCTTCTTCCTCTTCCTGGGTGCCAATTTTCTTACCTTCACGTACCCTGCATCTCCGAGCCGAGGGAAGTCAGGCCAATCAGCACCAGAATCTTGCTCGGCATCATCACTCCACTTGTTTTGGTTTTCTTCCCGCAGCAAAATCACTGAGTCGGTTGTCTTGTTTCTTACCTTGCGCTTCCTGTAAAAAAAACAGTACATGGATTACTACCTTATATCTACAGACTATAAACAATTTTTTTTTGTGAATGTACTATCTCATACCTAGGTTTGGGAGCATTAAGGGGACATCCAACTGCTCTATGGCCTATAAGATGGCAGGTCTTGCATCTGTTTTTGCCCTTCTTTGTAGCACAGAAAGCCGAACCCTTCTTCTCGAGAAAATTCTTAAACCTATTCACCTGGGGTCTTCCTCTGCCCCTTTTTGTAACTGGCTGGCAAAGCTCGAAAGATAGTTGGACTTGAGGCCACTGAGATGGGTCTGTACATGGCTCGACGGATCCAGCGTACACAGCTCTGAACTTTTCGATAGAGTAGTAGTCTGACAAATACTAATCCAAATGTGGTAGAGTTCTTTTCTTCACCAAGAAGGCCAAGGCATGGTCGCAAGGTTTCCCGGTATGCTGCCACTCTAAGCAGGTGCATTCTCGTAGTTGGATGTTCACAACATCCCTTTTGCCACTCTTGGACATATCGACCACCTCACAACTTCTGTTGGTTGACGGGATAACCTTAAGATGATCAAGTCCTCGGCTTCTCTTGTGCAGTTGCTGTACAACTGGCGGTAGCATATGTTCTTTAAGTCTCCTACCGATCTCTCTCCTTATATTTAACAACTTCATGATCATACCACGTATGTTGTCCATCAAGATATGAACAGGACGCACTTTTATGTCCTTCACCCAGTTATTCAGGCATTCTGCAAGGTTGTTGTTTATGTAATCAACTTTGATGTCAGGGTTGAATTGACTCCTCTTCCATAGCTGCGAATGATGGATGGCTAAGTACTCTGGAAGTTCAGGGGCTTTGGAAAAAATCTTGTTCATGAAATAATCGCTGCTACTAGGTTTGTAAACTCTAGCAGCAGGAAACATGTAACGAAATACGCTGCATGCGTAGTGTGAGTACAAGTTGAGCATCATATGGGCATGGCATTCTCTACCTTCAGCTCGTGGGAACACCTCCTTCACTGCATTCGTCAGCCCTTTGCATGCATCCGTGGATATAGCCAATGGATCCATGTGGCCTATTGATCTCCTGAGTTGCCTCATAAACGAGACCCACTTTTCCTCCGTTTCTGTTTCAAACAGCCCGAATGCCACTGGGAACATCCAGTTGTGACCATCAAGTGTTGTGGCAGATGGCAGGCAGCCTTTCCATTTGCCAGTTAGGACAGTGATGTCTACACTCAGATACGGCCTACAGCCGCCCTTGAATCCATCGATGCAAGGTTTAAGCGCCATGAAAAATCTTTTGAAATATATTTTACCACCTTCTGATTCGGTGTCAATCTTCACAACACTCCCCGGACACCTAGCTTGTACCTCCGCCTTGAAGTTGTACAACATCCTGAAGCTATTGGTCCAATCCCCGTGCAAGACCCCCAGAGTTTTCTCTTTACCTTTCCAAACCATGTAATACGGAAGGACAATGTTGTATTTAGAACCGAGGCTATTCTGAATATTCTTCGTCGTCTCCTTAGGGTTATCCTTTAGTATGGACATAGATTGCATAGCCACCCACTCCGTATCAGCCATTGAGGATTTCAGTTTGCTTCCTGTAGGACACATGTGTGCAGGGCCCATTTTGTTCCCCTGTAACACAGATTCATTTAAAAGATAAGCAGAGTCGACTAGTTGCTAGAAAGATATCGCACATCAATTGTAGTTATAGAGTGAAAAGAGAGAGAGAGAGAGTTCTAATGGTTTGCTGCATTCATTGCCCCAATACCCTAATTGCAGTCGATGCAGGTAAGGATCTTGCGGTGATCCTCCATGGACAATGTACCTCGGCCCGTCCATTCATCCACGTTAACTTGCAAACGGCCTCATACCTCTCGGCAGAGTTCTTCAGTTGATAAACGTCGAACTCCCCCTTGATACAAAAATGCCGGAATGACATCATGAACTCATGCATGCTCCTGAACTCGGTGCCGACCGAAATTATAGGATACTTGTGGTCATGTTTCATTTCTTCTACTTCAACACCCAAATCATCGACTGGAATACCAGCCTCATCGTTAAGTTCCTCGTCTATTTCATCATCACCAGATTCTTGATCCTCTATAGTGCCTGCTTCTTCATCTGATTCAGAATCTTCGCCATCGTCTCTAATGCCTAGTACTGCACACATCATATTGACTCCCATGGGTGGGGCTGCACCATCGTCTCCACCCGGATGAACAGGAACATTTCCCTAGTCCACCTCACCGGCAACTCTGTTTTCTCCAAGACACTCGGTTGGTTCTGCTGCAACCACATGGGGTGGTCTTACGTTTGCACGCATCCTAGGTACTTCAGTGGACAAACAACAGTCAGAATCAACTTCATCTTGAGTGTACAGAACCCTCTTGCTCTTCCTGTGTACATCCTCCTTCCTGATGTAATCTTTCCTGATGGTATCAGTAGGGCTTGACATCCGCGTTCCATTCCCCATCGAACTAGGCCTTTTGCTGCCGCTCTTGGGTGTGATCTCCTTACTGCCTCCCCTCACGGGTGTTGGCTCCAAGGTGCTGGCATTATTGCCTGACCTCTGCGGCGTGTTCTTCTTCGAATTAGCCCTTTTGCTTCTACTATTGGGCGTGTTCTCCTTTGTGCTGGCATTATTGCCTGACCCCAGCGGCGTGTTCCGCTCCAACTTAGCCCTTTTGCTGCTACTATTGGGCGTCTTCTCCTTCGTGCTGGCATTATTGCCTGACCTCAGCGGCGTGTTCCGCTCCAAATTAGCCCTTTTGCTGCTACTATTGGGCGTGTTCTCCTTCGTGCTTGCATAATTCCCTGACAGCGGCGTGTTCCGCTCCAAATTAGTGTTTTTTTCTCCCACTGGGTGTGGTAGCATCCGTGTTGGCCATCTTCGCCTCTTTGCTACCACTCCTGGGAGTGTTCACCACCATGCTAGCCCTCTTAGCGTTTTTGCTGCTACCGTTCGGTGTGGCATTTTGACTGGATCCCAGGGGTGTACTCTGCGGCATGGTGCCTTTTGTCGTGTGACTCTTGGGCGTCCTCTTCTCTAGCGTGGTCTCCTTGGTGACGTTCTTCTTCGGGGTGCCCTTTCTGGGGATGCTCTTCCTGCTCCGCTTTATGACGCTCCTCTGTAAGACTCTCCTCTGTTCGAAGCCACCCTCAGTCGCACCAGCCCCAGTGATGCCATGGATCAGGTCATGCATGCCTTCTAAAAGTCCATCTCTATTGTCGAGTTCCAATTCCTCTCCAACCGTGAGCACTACCAAGTGGAAGTAAACTTCACCTCTATAATGTTTCCTTATAAACGGTACGACTAAATCCCTGTTATCTTTCACTTCGATAGCCTTTTTGCTCCTATAACCATAATATAACAAACGTGCTTCCTGGGAGGACCCCCACAACACCTTCACACGTAATGATGCCATCAGGTCAGATAACTCTACCACTTCAGGGTCGTATCTGCCAAGGATTACATCAAACTCGTCATAGAATTTTTTTGTGCCATCATATAATTTTGCAGTATAATCCGCGACACCGATACGAAAGATTACTTTGTCATCATCAGGTTCTTCAGGATAGAAACCTCCGAGAGGTTCGAGAGATGGAGCGGCACCATCAGACCCAGCCCCAATGCCACCGCCGCCATCACCAGCGTCATCGTTAGCTAGATCAACCTCGGTGGAAGTACCATGACCAGGAGCAAGGCGAGGGCCCTTAGCAGCGGGAGCTACATTACATGGTGGACAGGCAGGGCCCCTTCTAACGGCAGCCACAATAGGATCAGCTGCTGCCATGCCACCTCGACGATCAGGAGCAGTTCCCACAACAGAAGTGTTTCGAGTGCTAGCAGAGTCCAGACCATGAGCTAGCTTCAGACCAGCAGCTCGCTGAACCTGAGCACGGGTTCGAGGAGGAGAGAATGGTTTAGTCTTTGCAACAACAGTGGGGCAGCCTCCGGAAGCCTTAGTTTGCTCAACAGCGGCAGGGATTGGGTCAACAGCGTCTAGATCAACAACAACACGAGGATGACCAGTACCAGCAGATTCCAGAGCACGGGTTCGCACAACTTGAGGACGGTTTCGAGGAGGAGCAGCACACAAGGCGGCGGTCTTGGCAGCAACAGCGGGGCAGCCTCCGGACGCCTTAGTTTGCTCAACAGCGGCATGGATTGGGTGACCGCAGCCGCAACAACACGGGCACGGGGATGGGGATGACCAGTACCAGCAGATTCCAGAGCAAAGTTTTCCACAACGACAATACGGTGACTCCTACGAGGAGGCTGCCTGACAGAAGCATGTCGCGGATGAGGAACCACATTTTGCTCAACAACAGCAGGGGTTCGAGTTAGACCTCCCTGTCCAATAATATTTGGGCAACTCCCAGTAGCAGGAGCTTCCTCATCCACTATGTTACACACCAGCGTAACCACGCGAAGCCTAACATGCTGTTTCATCAACCCAATTAGTTGACTGTCACGCGCTACAGGAACCTTGAAGCCTCGGTCATCAATGAGGCTGAACCGTGCAGTCTGCTCTCGCCTCATTTCAGCAAGTTCACGCACAGCAGCAACCAAACCAGGGATAGTACATAACTACATAGGCGCCACTTCCATCTTCACACTCTAAGCCTCTTTCCACGTGCTCTTCCCATGTCCTAATTTAATGAGGTGGCCGCAAATGCTCACCAGAACCGTGTAGATGGGTTCAGCGGAGATCCTAGTTGACAGAAAATTGGAGACAAAAGATAAGAATTGTTTGTCAGCGTCGTGCTAGCAAACAATTCTATGTTCGATATATCTCTGTAATGCCAATAGCCAGCTAGCAGTTATAGGTAGTGCGAATAGCAAAGAGAAGAGTAGCTCACCCAAAATTAGCCAGAAGTACTTCTTCCTCGGCAAATGGATCTGCCATCCTCCGCGCTGCTCAGCTCGTCGGCGGTAGAGGCGGGCTAGATCGTCGCAACGGCTGGCACGGCATTCAGCATTAGAGCTCGGTAGCAGCGAGTAGGCGCAGCAACTTGGCGCCGGAAGTCAAATGTCCGACGAGATCTTTCTGGTTGGAGAGGGGATTTCGACGCCGCTGGTGCTAGGGTTCATGCGATAGGAGGGAGGGGGTGGATTTGTGAATTTTGTCAACGCACGATGCTCCTTTAGTATCTCGTTTCGCCTACGTGGTTGCCGCGTTGGCGCTCGCGTCACGGAAATATTACTGACATGAGGGTCCCGACCGTCTACTTCACGGGGCAGTTTCACGGCATGTTTGGATTTGGTAGGGGTGAGACGAGTTTGCATCGAAATGGCCCATCTCGGTAGTTGGCGGCCTAACTTTTCGAAACGCGGTGATTTCAGGCAACTTAGGTACCGCCATGCGCTGGCCTGCCAACTTTGATACCGCAGACGAACAAGCCCCATGTCTGTCCACCTACTGACATCATATTGTCAATAACCATGCCGGTGGCCGCCCATATCAATGTTCCGGCCCTGGCTAGGGCAACATGGTGTGTGTAGGAGGTCTTCAGCTATCAATTTTAACTATGGTGACAGTGACATTACGTTTTTAGTTCTCCGTCATTCTAATCATGCACTCCCTTGAGAAAATGACGAAAATTCAAGTGCTACATGGTCACTCATTTAAAAAATCAACTTTTTTGTATTACACAGCTCGTCATTGTCCTTTTCCTTATTTTTTGAGCTAGCTCGGCTGATTTCTTTTTTACCATTAGGTCCACAAGTCAGAGACACATTGTTCCACGTGGCCTTAGAATGCATCCTTTCAACCAGACTTAAGTCTATAGAATATGCCATTATAGTGGATCTTATTACTAGCCATTGCCAAAGATAAAGATGGGCTGAAAGGTTCAGGCGGAGTCGACACGTCCAGACGCCTCCCTGTCCCACACAGTACTGCCCCATAGTCGACGTCCCCACGCCCCACACCCTAGAGCCAGCACGGTTTATTGGTGACCTCTCTGGTTGAGACTGTTTCCGTCTCGTGGCGCGAAAGGGAGACATGGGGCACCCACGAGTCTGTCCGTGCGCGCACCAAGACGGCCTCGACACTGCCAAGGCGGCGCAAAGCTGGGGCTACCGATATGCTATGTCGTTGCTAAAACAGGCGCCAGCAAGTGACCAGTCGGTGTTCGAGCACGCTTCTAGAGAACATCGTCGCTAGTGTCTCGGTGCGGTGGCATTGGTGACTGGTTCTTGGTGAATCCTCCGGTCGGTGAGGCGGTAACACTCCTCCGGCTTTCTAGCTCGCGGCGGATTCGCATGGTGGGGGACTGCACCGTCATCATTATCCTGGTGGTTCCTTCGTTCCTCCGATCCACTTACGAATACGAAGGACAATGTGTCAATCAAGACAAAGGCGGTTGAGTTCTCCTAACTCGTGTTAGATTCGGGCCAAACCAGACGCCATGGATGATGCATATTAATCACGCGAGCTAATGAGACCAAGAGGCAATCGACACCGTCCGATATTCAAAAATCTAATCGCCTAAATGATCTGTGCCCCGCGATCTGATTAGGCTTCCCGCTCTCGACTATGTCTCGGTCCCGGTGATCTTCTCATTCTCTCCCGAAACAAACTCGGTCTGCATGCGCTCGATCAATATAGCTGGCCCTAGCTACCCCAGCTTAGTTCCTTCCACACAATTCATCGACTCCCTCCTCTTCCCGTTTGCCAAATCCATCGCCATGCCAGCTCTCATGCCTAAACGTCCGTCCGCCGCCCTGAGCGAGATCGTGCCCTGAGCGATATCCACCACGAGCTCGAGCGGACTAATTGTGAAGAAGTTCTCTGCTCCACCGATGATCCCCAAGGGAGCAACTGGAGCAATCATCCAGAAGATGGCGATGCCGATTCCACGCAAGCCAACCGGAGAGGCCATCATGAAGCCATCCCTGCCGAGGCTCCACGCGCCCATAATCGCCTACGTCCACTGGAAGAAGCTCCACAGAGGTGCACTACCCCAAAGGGTCGACCCACCCTGTTTGGCATGAACGCTAGCGGGGGCATCAAGAAGTCGCTCGTGCCAATCCTGCATGTGTTGGGGGAGGAGAGACACACAACCTCCCCGCTCCTGCCTGCGGTGAACCTTGAGGATAGTTTCAATCAAAAGATATGCAGCAGAAATAAAACAACGAGCACATGCATAGGTGACACAAGGATTTACGTGGAAAAATCTCCTCAAGGTGAGGAGGAAAAAACCACGGGTGCGGACCAACCATTCTACGCGAGCTTCACTATGAGCAATCTAGGTACAGAGTCTTCTCTAAAACATCTAGAGATGTACAACACACTCAGCACGTTGCCAACCGGTAACAACAACAACCACTTGAGAGAAAGATTACAGCAAAGCAGAGTATCTCAGTTTTTGTCCCCTTCGGTAATCAGCAAACTGCTCTTAAACCGCAGATCCAATCAGCACCAAACTTGGTAGACAAGCACACATATGAGTACCCAATATACACACCAAATTTCAGGTCAATTGGACACTGTTTTCCTGCCGAAACTGTTTGTCTACCAAAATTGCTCTGTGCTGAAACTGCAGCAGTCCGAACTGAATAAACCACTTTCAAATCCAAAGCTACACTGACCCAAATCTCAAACCAACTAACCAGATCAAAGTACTCAAATCAAGGAACGAGCTCACCAAGTTTGGAGTTAATCCAAGCACCTTTGAGCCTCCAAACACCAGCTTGAAGACAGACTGGTCAGATCTCAGAAATCTGGACAAAAATCACCTCCCCTTCTTCCTCTCTTCTCACTAGGTTGTGGTGTTCTTGTGTGTTATCTCACCCTCCCTCAGTAGCAGCCAAGTTGGCTTAGTTGCTTAGCTCTCACACTCACTGATTGAGTCACTCACACAGCCACCAAGGGTGGCTAGGGTTTTCTTTTCTACTCCTCTCCCAAGGAGCACCTCAGCCATTGGATACGAACATCGATTAATGGTTGAAACGCGTTGGACTTCACGGGCTGATGTTGGGTTGCCAACACACCTCCATATGGAGGGACCTGGCCCAACAGCATGAGCGGGCCGCATCGACCATCAAGAACTCGTTTGTGCCCATGCCGCACAAGCCTGCCGATGTGACGCCAAAGAAGTCCTCCGCGACGATCTCACCAGCCTCCGAGCCCATCCAGAAAGGAACAAAGGTGTGCGTGCGGACGCCCATGGGGACGATGCCCACGGGACTGCGCCTCTTTATCTGGCTCAGCGCCGCTGTCGTCTCCGATGCAGAGGACGGCTACTTTGAGGTCATGTACGACGGCAACTTCTCGCGCGACAAACCCTTCCGCGACGTGCACGTCGCCAGGGATCAGGTGAAGAAGATGCCATCATCGCACCAGTGATAGAAAGCAGTGGTCGCCGACTCGGCGGAATCCGAAGATCGAGAAGCAGAAGCGGAAGCGGACGGAGCCACTCCAAGGTCGTCTTGCCGCGTCGCCGTTCCTGGCTATCGGGAGGATGCTAAGGATGTATGTACAGATGTGAAGGCATAGCTAGGATAGCTGTTATGTTCTAGTACTAGTATGTACGAGTGCTGTTATGTTCTACTAGTATGTATGAGTAGTTCTCGATTCTTGGCATCGGCAGATTGCCTAATGTATGAGTTGTGTTGATTATAATTAGGTTTTTGAAATACAATTAAACGAAAGCTTCCACGTTGTTATGACTTGTTGTTCAGGATGATTTTAGACAACAAATCTTCAAGGAATGTTTGGAGATCCGAATTGTTTTGAAACAGAGTTGATCCGAGTGGATGTGTAGAAACCGTTCTATCCTGTATTTTTGCAATTTATTTTATGGATTTTAAGCGCCCGTGCATTGTGGGCGCTCTAACTTGGCAGTCGGTAATTCTGAGACCACCAAATTAACAACGGAGAAGTAAACTTCTACCTCGCGCGCGAACTGAACTTGTGCTCCCACGAGAGTTGCTCCTTCTATTCGGCTCAGCCTCCGTGTAACTTCCAATAGCACTCCCCGTGCAGTCCTCTTCTTCCTCCACTGATCACGAACACAAAACATGAACTGTATCATGGGCTCTGTTCTGTTGATCACGAAAACCCAATTCATGGAAGTCGTCAACTGGGCTCGGCAACACCAAGAGTGCACCGAAGAGTCTGATGACTTATCTTGCTCGTCTGCACTATGCGGTCGGAAGAGTGCAGTTAACAAAAACTGTAGATTCCTGACCCCATCTTGCTTCGGGAGATCGTCACCAGCAAACGTGCCGCTCTCATCAACGCCGATCACCGTGTACCAAGTCTGGGTTGGTGGTCGTTTCTGTCGTGAAAAAAATGACCACTTTTTTTTCCATACGACTCCAATCAGAGCCGGGTTCCATTACCTCAAAGAAACAAAACAGATGTCTTTGAAACACTTAAAAAGCAAGAAAGAAAAGGAAAAGGAAAGGGGTAAACTAGATAGTCTTAAGACAACGTACGAGACAACCACATGGTTTAAGACAAATTCCAACTAACGACACCCACACTAACTGACGACAGAAGATAAAGATATAGGCCGCAGGAGCCCATCTTCGAGGGGAGGCGTTTTTATCACCAGTGATGTTCACATCCTCATCTTCATCCCCCTTCCTGACTCTCATCGTCGAAACTCGAGTGGCCAGTGATGTTCACATCCCCATTCCTCGCCATCTCATGCACCTGACTGGCCATATGTTGGAGATGGTCAGCTCCCTCAACCATCAAGCCCCTGCCCTGCTCGCTCTGGAGGCCTGCCGGTAACGAAGAAAAGCACACATGTAACAAATTAATCCTAGAGGAGAATAAATTAACTTGCCTTCAAAACATGATCGATTTCTAGTTTTCCACGAAGCCCAGCGCAGCAACACAAACAGTATGAAAATTATATCCAAAGGAAAGGAATTTCACAATCCACCAAAAGTACCGAGTAAAGCATGAAGGTCTAGTCTGAGCACCAATAGCAGTAGAGATTCTACTCCACATATAAACAACAGCATGACATGTGAAGAAAAGTGATTAATAGTTTCGCCCAATGGACAAAAATGACAAATATAGCTTCCTGCCTATTTTCTTTTTTTTCATGTAATCCTTAGTAGCGATTGCGTTGTGCCAAATAAGAAGGCAGCGGTCGCTGACAAGCTACTACAGTAGATCGAGAAGCAGAAGCGGACAGAGCCACTCCAAGGTCGTCTTGCCGTGTCGCAGTTCCTAGCTACCAGGATTCAGGAGTATGCTAAGGATGTAGTATGTAGAGATGTGACGATTGACTTCGTGCAAGTTTTGTTGTTTGTCAAGGCATTGGGATGTAACTAGGATAGCTGTTATGTTACGTATGCATGTACGAGTAGTTCTTCATTCTTGGCATCGGAAGATTACCTAATGTATGAATTGTGTTGATTATCGAATAATTAACTTTTTGAAATACAATTAACCGAAAGCTTCCACATTGTTATGACTTGTTCAAGATGATTTTAGACAACAAATCTTCAAGGAATGTTTGGAGATCTGAATTGTTCTGAGTGGATGTGTGGAAACCGTTATATCCTGTATTTTTTGCAATTTAGTTGATGGATTTTAAGCGCCAATGCATTGTGGGTTCTCTAACTTGGCAGTCGGTAGTAATTCTGAGACCACCAAATTAACAATGGAGAAGTAACTTCTACCTCGCGCGAATGAACTGAACTTGTGCTCCCGCGAGAGTTGCTCCTTCTCTTGGGCTCAGCCTCCCACTAACTTCCAATAGCACTCCTCTTCTTCCTCGACTAACTTCCAATAGCATCAAGGACTCAATTGATCACGAAAACCCAATTCATGAAAGTCGTAACTGGGCTTGGCAACACCAAGAGTGCACCGAAGAGCCTGACGACTCATCTTGCTCGTCTGCACTATGCGGTCTGAAGGGTGCGCGACGAGGGGTAACCTCGGCAATGCCCATGGTGACGGACTTAGGGTTTCGCGGAAAAGAGAACGCTGAGGATTTCGTCGAATGCCAGGAAAACAATAAAGTCAAAGTCGCCTGAATATTTAGGAAATCGCACTATTACAAGTTGTCTCCTAGATTTCGGTACCCTCGCTTGGGCTTCTCCCGTCCTATATATAATAGGCCGGGTCTCAAAGCTGTATGCGGATAGGTTTCTTACACGTGTGATTACAATATCAACACAATATCGATTCATAGTCTCTTTCCTAATACAATCAAAGCCTTTGTCCGTTGCTTCCTTGGATTGTCGTCTGGAATCTTCATGGGCCGGAAGCCCTTTTACCCAGTATAGGGTAGTAAATCATAAGCATCCGAGTAATCATACCTATGTCAGTAGCCCTCGAGACTTTACTTGAACCAAAGTTTCAGGTTGAGTCTCAAAGTTTCTTTTTCCTTTTTATCCTTTATGTTTTATTTCTTTACTCTTTATTTTTCATAGAGATTTGGTATAACGAGTCTGATGCTTCCGACGGATCGGGAATCAGTTAATTGTTCCTGGACAAAAACAAGGTTGTCCTACATCAAATTCAAGTCCCTAGGCTCAAATCCGGAATTTGCTACTGGCGTAATTCAGTTCGAGCCGCCGAGGTCTTACCGAATACTGAATTCCAGCTTCTATTTTATCGTGTACCCAACGCGTCCGTCGGGATTTTTTATCCTATCGTTGATATGGATATTTTACTGGCAGAGCGCATTCTTGTGCGATTACCAGGCCACACAGGACGAATCCTGGGGTCTTACCTTCATGTTTCTGAACACGGCATTCGGATTTTTCGTCGCGTCTGAGCTTGATCCGAGATTTTTGGTTTTATTGGCGGTTGGCCTGCTGGGCCACCAATATTTCTGATTTTATCAGATAGTTTAATGCTTTATGCTGGCTCCCGATGGGAGTAATCTTTCTTTTGAGGATACCTTTATGAGGATTTACACTGGTGTAAAACTCAAAGGTGTTTGCCATCATGAATATATTTTTATACACAGCTGAATTTCTATCGGGTGCGCGCCAGCGCTACCGATGGGAGTAGCCCCCAAGGCTATGTTCGGATGTTTGTATCTGGACATAGGCTCATAGTTGCTGTTAGCTTGATAGAAAACATTGATCTTTTGAACAATAAAAAGCTTAAGGTATGAATAACTTATCTCTTTATATATAAGGCGAAAAATCGATGATACATTATGCTTTGTGCGGATGGCCTCTAGCCGTTGGCCTGGATATTCTGGCTTAAGAAGCCGAACTGTAACTTCTTATCATATTGTAAGTAATCTTATGCGTAAAAGCGTCGTAGTTGTGCGACGTTCCATGGATTTGAGTAATTTACTCTTGTATTCTTGTCTTGTAGTCGATATGCTCCTGCGGGAATAACTTCTGTGATGATGTATGGTCCTTCCCATGGCGAATCTAATTTCTTGTGGCCATCTTGTTTGAGGTGAAGAACTAGGTCCCCTACTACAAAGGACCTAGGCCGCAATCTTCTGATGTGGTAATTGCGCGGGTTTTGCTGGTACATAGTTGCTCTTTATAGAGCTTCATCTCGAGCTTCATCGAGTGCATCTACATCATCTTCAAGTGCTTCTCTTGATTCCACTTCATCATATGCAGCTACTCTTGGGGATTCATGTGACACCTCTACAGGAAGCACAGCTTCTGCACCGTGGACCAGAAAGAAAGGTGTCTCTTGTGTCGAATTATTTGGAGTTGTACGTAAACTCCATAAGGCAGATAGCAATTCATCAACCCATGCTCCTTTTGCTCTGTCAAGCGGCGCTAGTAGTCTCTTCTTGAGTCCAGCGGTAACTGATCCATTGGCTTTTTCTACATGTCCATTTGTTTGCGGGTGAGCTACCGAAGCGTAACTTACTTTGATACCCATCTCCTGGTAGTACTCATTGAACTCATTGGAAATGAAGTTGGTCCCATTGTCTGTGATGATACTGTTTGGTACGCCAAACCGAAATACTATGGACTTAATAAATTTCACAGCCAAAGTTCCGTCTTGGGTAGTGACAGGCATTGCTTCGATCCATTTAGTAAATTTGTCGACTGCTACTAGCAGAAAGACGTGCCCTCCTAGTGATGATTTGTGTAGTTTTCCTACCATATCGAGTCCCCGCTGAGCAAAAGGCCAAGCCAAAGGTATAGGATTTAACTCAGCGGCGGGTGCTCCAGGCTTTGTTGCGAATCGTTGGCATGCTTCACATGTTTTGACGATATCTTTTGCATCTTGAACTGCAGTGAGCCAGTAAAATGTTGCCCTGAATGCTTTGGCAACAATTGCTCGGCTACTAGCATGGTGACCACAAACTCCTTCATGTATATCTTTGAGTATGATTTTTCCTTCTTCGGGTATTATGCAACGTTGCAACACACCTGAAATACTCCTCTTATATAGCTCTCTTTTGATTATTCTGAAGTCCTTTGATCTTTGGGTGATTCGTCAGGCTTCTATCACATCTTCGGGTAGTTCTCCTTTAGTCATGTATGCTATATACGGTTGCATCCAGGTAAGCTCAATTAGCATGACCTCTCCAATTTCCTGCTCTTCTTCTTCGGCAGCCTATTCTATACTCTTGGTTTCTGATGGAGCCCCTGAGTCTTTTTGCGGATGCTTCTTTTTTCCTATTTTTGGTGCTACAATCTCGGAGACTCTTTTTGCTTTGATGGATCGCTTCGTTATTTCTTCCCAAAAAACTCCTGGTGGTATTGGTAAGCACAAGGATCCGATGTTTGCTAGATTGTTGGCTTCTTCATTGCTTGCTCTCCCTATGTGTGATACTTCGCACCCATCAAATTGAGCTTCCATAACGCCATATAGATCTCGGTAAGCAATCATATTTTCACTAGCAGCGTCGCACTTGTTCATTGCTTGTTGTGCCACAAGGTTGGAATCTCCAAAGATTTTGAGGCGAGTTGCACCGCAAGCTTTGGCCATTCGCATGTCGTGCAACAAAGCCTTGTATTTAGCTTCATTATTGGATGCGTTTTCAAAGCTCATCCGAAGTATATAGTGCATTTTGTCTCCTTGTGGTGATACTAGTATGACTCTTGCTCCTGCTCCTTTCGTTCTTTTTGATCCATCAAAGTACATTGTCTAGGCACTAGAAAGGTCTAGTGGACCTACACTTTGCAACTTTGTCCATTCTGTGATGAAATCCGGCAGAACTTGCGACTTGATTGCTTTACTCTTCTCATACGTGATATCTCGAGGGGATAATTCGATGCCCCATAGAGAGACACGTCTAGTTGCTTCTGGATTGTTGAGGATGCTTTACAAAGGTGCTTGATACGTTGCAAACGTATCTATAATTTTTGATGTTCCATGCTTGGTTTTTATCTACTTTCTTACGTTTTGCCCACACTTTGGAGTATTTTTATACACTTTCTTGGACTAACCTATTAACAAGATGTCACAGTGACAGTTGCCTGTTTTCTGTAGTTTTTGGTTCCAGGAAAGTCAGAAAATGAATATTCTCGGAATTGGACGGGACAAAAGCCAAAGTCAATATTTTACCGGAAGACACATGGAGTCCGAAGGAGAGACGAAGGGGGGCCACAGGGCGACCACACCATCCCTTGGCGCGGGCAGCCCAAGGCCGCGCCAGGGCATGGTGTGGGCCCCCTGGCCGACCATCGACCTTGCGCCTTCGCCTATAAGAAGCCCCTAGGACGAAAACCCTAAATCGACCAGCCTCCAGCCATGAAAAGTTCTGCAGCACCGCCGCCACCGAAGGGAAGATTCGGGGGATAGAAAGTCTCTGTTCCGGCACCCTGCCGGGACGGGGAAGTGCCCCCAGAGCCATCTCCATGGATCTCCACCACCATATCCATCGTTGTTGCTGATTCCCATGATGATGAGGGAGTAGTTCTTCCTCGAGGCTAAGGGTTCTACCGGTAGCTATGTGTTCATCTCTCTCTCTCTATGCATGATCAGTTTGTGATCATGAGCTTTCTAATCAAGTAGATCTACCTTGCTACTCAAGTGCTTTAATAGATCTCTCCTCTCCCCATGTGTGTGAAAGTGACAGCGTGCACACCATGGTGGCACTTAGGCTAGAGATTACAAATACTTGTTATGAGTTATATTTGGAGTTGGATGTCTCTATGAAATTGTGGTGTTTGTTGGAACCATGTAGAGCTCAAGGTGACAGTGTGGGTTATCTAGATGGGGAAAGTGAACTTTGAGGTGTGCTGTTATAGCCCTACCATGGATTACAGTGTCCAACCAGAGAGTAGTTCAGAGTAGTATCATGAAGAGAAGAAATTTATATGAGAGTGTTCACTAGCGAAAGTATGATCCCTAGGCCTTGTTTCTAAGCATTGAAACACTGTTTGCAACTAGATCTGTTACATGTTTGCTTGCTTCCATATTTATTTCAGTTTTCCTTTAGTCTCTTCCATGCCATCAAGCTATATTCTGGCACCGTTGTCTTATATCCATACCATTTGTATTTCACTATCTCTTCGCCAAACTAGTGCACCTATACACCTGACAAGTGTATTGGGTGTGTTGGGGACACAAGAGACTTCTTGTATCTTGATTGCAGGGTTGCTTGAGAGGGATACCTTTGACCACTTCCTCCCTAAGTTCGATAAACCTTGGGTAATCCACTTAAGGGAAACTTGCTGCTATTCTACAAACCTCTGCACTTGGAGTCCCAACAACTATCTACAAGAATAGAAGTGCGTAGACATCAGTGCTTCAATGACAACTATGATCGGATGTTCCAAAAAGTAATGGCGTAGTTTTCATGCTGTCATAAATACCCCATATGCTAGTTTTTGGTAATGTGGGTACCTTTGTTTGGATGGCGATAAGACCTCGCTCCGGAAGTAGACTGGCCTCTGTACACCATGGGTTTTCCCTTCTTCGGGTCGCTCCACGACCAACACCATGCTGACCACCTGATTTGTGGCAGCAATATAAAGTAGTAAAGGATCTTTTTCTTTTGGCGACACGACGATAGGAGATGTCGAAAGTGTCCTTTTGAGATCTTCAAAGGCGTGCTGAGCTTCTTTCGTCCATTCAAATTTTTCTGATTTCCTCATAAGGGCGTAGAATGGCAACGCCTTTTCTCCTAATCTTTCTCCTAATCCTGACAGTTGTTGCATGCCACGTAGATTTGTTGGCTTCTTCATTGTTAGGATTGCTTGTATTTTTTCGAGATTAGCCTCAATTCCTCTGGCTGATACCAAATATCCAAGGAGTTGCCCTGCTAGGACTCCAAAGGAGCATTTCTTCGGGTTCAGTTTGATGCTAAACTTGTCGAGGTTTTTGAATGTTTCTTCGAGGTTGATGACCCACAAGTATAGGGGGTGTATCGCAGTATTTTTGAGGGAAGTGAAACCCAATTTATTGATTCGACACAAGGGGAGCCAAAGAATATTTATAAGCCTTAACAACTGAGTTGTCAATTCAGATGCACCTAGAAACAATCTTGCTCACAGCAGTTTATCAGTAGCAACAGTTTTGAAGTAGGAATAGTAAAATAATAGCAGTAGTGAAGTAAAGAAAGTAGTAACAATAGCAGCAAACAGTAGGATTCAAGTGCGGTAGGCATAGGGATGGATGGACGGGCGTTGCATGGACAAGACAATTCACATGGCAATCAGAACATAGGGCAATTGCAGATAAATAAGATAAAGCATCCAAGTACTAGATAATCCTTGGCATGTGTTCCATATATAGTCATATGTGCTCGCAATGAGAACTTGCACAACATCTTTTGTCCTGCCAGCCCGTTTGCAGCGGGGCCTCAAGGGAACTACTGGCAATTAAGGTGCTCCTTTTAATAGAGCACCGGAGCAAAGCATTAACACTCTGTGAACACATGTGATCCTCACATCAAAGCCATTCCCTCTGGTTATCCTGATTTCTGTCACTTCGGGGCCATTTGTTCCAGACAACAACGTGTGTATACAACTTGTAGATAAGACCATAAACAATACTATCATAATGAATCAATAACATGTTCAGATCTGAAATCATGGCACTCGGGCCCTATTGACAAGCATTAAGCATAACAAGTCGCAACAAAGTCAAAAGGCACTAATAGTAGATACTAGGCACCATGCCCTAACAATCTGATGCCATTACATGAATGGTCTCATCTAATCCCTACCATCCCCATAGCCTACAGCGAGGGATTACTCACTCATAGATGGGGGAAACATGGATGGTCGTTGGAGAAGCAATGGTCATGATGATGGCGATGATCTCCTCCAATTCCCCATCCCGGCAGGGTGCCAAAACGGAGTTTCTGGTTCCGAATCGTGGAATCTGGTGGTGGTGGCGGAGCGGAACTCTTTCTGGAAAAACGTCCACCCCCCTTGAGTTTTTAGGTCAGAAGGCAACTTATAGGCGAAGAGGGAGACCGAGGGGGTGTCTCGGGCGGCCAGACCACCCCCTGGCGCGGCTAGGTGGTGTGGCCTAAGCCCAGCCCCACTCCATCTCGTATTCTGGCTCCGTGAGTCTTCTGGCAAAATAGGATTTTTGGCATATTTTCCGAGATTTTTCCTGATAGTTGATTTTCTACACAAAAACTAGACACCAAGGAAATTCTGCTGAAAACAGCATTAGTCTGTGTTAGTTGCATCCAAATCACACAAGTTTAAAGGAGAAACAATAGCAAAAGTGTCCGGGAAAGTAGATATTTTTTGGAGCTAGGCGGCAAGCAATAAGCGAGCCAAGGTTGTACCGAGTATCATTGTTAAGCGCAGCAGCAAGGAAGGCTAAATGATAGTTGGAGATATTACTCGTATTCTCCCTACCAAGAATGCTGGTAGCAAGATAATATGCAAAGTATCTAAGAGCAGGGAGTTAGATGTTTCTTATCTTTCCGCGCTGAGCTACGCGGTTATCATCATTGGTCACCCCTCGGTAGAGCTCCAGCAAATCAGCGGGTCGCCCTTGAATCTTCTTCACGGTCCTTGTCATGCTTACACCTACAATACTGCAGAATCTTTCCAATGGCATGGTAAAGGGCAGATTATAAATTCTGAAAGAGACAGTTGACTGATAGGGCGTGTTAGTAAAGACGAAGCTCTCAACAAAAGTCTTGGTGAGAATAGCGTATTGCTCACTCTCATCTTGCATGTATGAGGTCAAACCAACCATCTGAATCAGTAGTAAGAAATCATCAAGAATCCCTGCAGCTTGTAAGAAAGTAAAACAAGGAAAAGTAGATGGGTGAGCATCCCCATCATCTCCTTCATTACCAATACAAGGTGCAGTGAGATCTTCGTTGTATGATGGCCTAAACTGAGAGGCTAATCTTGAGGGCCTTGACCTCCTAGGTGCATCCCTTTCAAATATTTCTCTAAAGGTATGGTTGTTCATGTTTGATATTCTGAAATTTAAACATCTATTAAACAAGTGATTGCAAAGTGAATATAATGAAAGGCACTACTCATAGGGACTTGTAAGAGTCCTAAACATATATCAAAACTATATCTCTAAGCATCAAACAAGCTTACAAGCTCTCATAACCTGTCACCTCCAGCAGCAAACTCAAGATATAAACCACTAAACACAAATCTACTTGGACAAGCGGAGGAGTCACATACCGGAGAACAAATGCTCCAAATTTCAGCAGCAAAGATGGGTTGAGCAAGGAGATCGAAAAATCGAGGGCAAGCACAACAAGAACGTGATTTTGAGCAATGACCTGGTATCTACTCGGGAGAGAGAAGAAAGTGGCAAGTGGGAGAGTGAGTGGTGGGCCAGGGGTGGCCCACACCATAGGAAGGCGCGCCCCAGGGCTGGCCGCGCCACTAGGTGGTGTGCCTGCCTGGTTGGCCCCCTGGTACCTTCCAGGCACTCCTCTGCCCCTTTTTTCACGTAAAATTTTAATATGAATTTTCTTGAATTTTTCGAGACACTTTATTTTTGGGCAATTTTCAGGCATAGATGAATGATTTTCTGATAGAAAAAGGTTTTGGAATGATGCATTGACAAAACAAGGCTAGAACTACAGAAGTTCTAAGACACTCTAGCATGCAGGCAACTAACAACAGAAAAGAAAACTAAACGAAAGCAAAAACTAAATGGATAGAATAGAAGTAAGCGGAGATAATCATGGTGAAAACATCGTTTTGTTCAATGAAATCCTTTTGTTAACAAGGTTGATCGGGTCTTGTTATCAAAACAATTTTATATGAAACAAAACTTTGTATTCCACCAATTATTATGTTACCTCAACTTTGATAGCAATGGTCCCAATCATAATAGTTTCAAATTTTTCTCTTGGTATGGGACAATATATCTCTCCAACTTGAATGCCCTCAACATGTTCAATTGAATTCAAACCATAAGTCCTATCAATCTTCTTGGGGAAATAGACAGTATGTTCCTTCTCATTAACATTGGAGGTCACCTTTCCTTGATTATAATTAATAACAACTCCAGCAGTATTAAGAAAAGGTCTCCCAAGAATAATAGACATATTATCATCTTCAGGCATTTCATGCACAACAAAATCAGTTAATATCAAGCAATTATGAGCCACTTGAACAGGTACATCCTCACATATACCAATAGGAATAGTGGTAGATTTATCAGCCATTTGCAAAGATATATCAGTTGGTATTAGTTTTTCAAGTTGAAGTCTCTTGTAGAGAGAGAAAGGCATAACACTAACTATAGCTCCCAAATCACACAAAGCAGTTCTAACATAACTATTCTTAATAGAGCAAGGAATAGTTGGAATCCATAGGTCTCCAACTTTCTTTGGAACCTTACCATTAAAGGAATAATTAGCAAGCAAGGTAGAAATTTCTTCATTAGGGATCTTCCTTTTATTCGAGACAATATCATTCATATAATTTGAGTAAGGAGGCAATTTAATACCATCGGTCAAAGGAATTTGCAAGAATAAAGGTTTCATCCACTCACAAAACTTATTATAGTGTTCATCTTCCTTTGACTTGTGTTTCTTATCAGGGAAAGGCATAGGTTTTTGGACCCAAGGCTCTCTTTCACTACCATGTTTCTTAGCAACAAAATCTTCTTTAGTGTATTTAGTATTCTTAGTGTGGTTTTTAGGTTCTTCTTCAACTTTTTCTTTATCAGGAACATCATTTTCTTCATTACCACTTTCAGTTTCAGCCTCAGAGATAGATATACTATTAGGATCTTTAGCAGGTTTAGAGGGTTCTACAATAGTTTTATGTTTCTTTTTTCTTTTCTTACGAGTAGTACCACTATTTTCAGCTTGTTGAGAATTCTGCTCGATTCTTTTGGGATGCCCCTGAGGATATAGAGGATCCTAGGTAGCAGCACCACTTCTAGTTCTAATTTCATAAGCATGTTTTTCTTTAGCAGCTTTAACTAGCAAGTGTTTTTGTACCTTAATAAGTTAATCTATTTGAGTTTGAACCATTTGAAAATGTTTGACAATCATTTTAACATCATTAGAGGTTCTTTCCACAATATCTTTTAACTCAACAATAGCTCTAGTGTTTTCCATTAGATGATTTTGTACCCTTTTATTAAAATTATCTTGTTTAACAATAAAAATATCGAATTCTCCTAAGCATTGATCAGGAGGTTTAGAGTAAGGGATATCACCTTCATCAAAGTGTTGGAGAGAGTGTACCTCAATAGTGGGTGAATAAGGGATAGGCTTACATAATTCTTCTATAGGAGGTAAATTCTTGACATCTGCAGCTTTAATTCCCTTCTCCTTAAGACATTTCTTAGCTTCCTTCATCACTTCATCATTCAATTCAATAACTCCCCTCTTCTTAGATGATGGTATAGGCGTTGGTATAACTGGTTCAGGTATAATTGTTTCGGGTATAGCTGGTTCAGGAGGAGTCCAATCTTCATAGTTCTTGCTTATTTTAGCCATTAATTCCTCGGCTTTCTTGGGAGTCCTATTCCTGAAAACACAATCAGCACAACTATCTAGGTATGTCCTAGATTCTTCAGTTAGTCCATTATAAAATATATCAAGAAGCTCATTCTTAGGTAATGGACTTCCAGCCTGTGCATGAATCAAAGCACAAAACCTTGCCCATGATTCAGGCAATATCTCTTTTTCTCCCTGTTTAAAGTGAAAAAGTTCCTACAAAATAGCATGTCTAGCACTAGGAGCAAAATATTTTTGCAGGAAAGTACTAATCAAGCAATCAGGGCTATCAATAGGTCCAGGAGGTAAATTACTAAACCAAGTTTTAGCTTCTCCTTTTAGTGAAAAGGGGAAAATCTTAGCAACAAAGTAAGTACGCATCTTAATATCATCAGAAAACAAGCCACTCATGGTAGAAAGCTTAGTCATATGTGCTACCGCACTTTCATTCTTAGTCCCACAAAAAGGTTCTTTCTCAACAATGGTTATGTAAGATAGATCAAGAGAGAAATCATAATCTTTATCTTTAATGTTTATGGGAGAAGCAGCAAACTTAGCAATAGGAGACAATTTGGGTCTAATAGTACGCCTCTCAAGGAGACTCTTAGCAGCGCTCCTATCATGGGTGTTTTTTACATTCTTTAATAAATTCATCGGTCATCTCAACATAACCGTCTTCAATATCATAACTCTCACTAGACTCAAGTGAACTAACAGGTGTAGTAGTGTCTTCATTAGGAGTTTTAGTATTTCCAGTTATAGTTCTAGCAATCGTAGCATCTAGGAAAGGACCTAATGAACAACTCTTATCAAGCACAGTAGAAGCAGCATCATAAGTATCAGAAGTTTCAGATTCAGCAGTAGTAGTAGTGTGTGTGGTGGTGTAACGAGCTTACTCATAACAGATGGTGAATCAAGAGCAACAGAGGTGCTCAAAACCGTACCTCTTCTTGTAGTGGATGGTAAAATAGGAACCTTGCCATCACAGGACATACCCATGATGGATGGATGGCAGCGAACAATAATGAATCCAAGTGAACTTGATAAATAAAGCTATGCTCCCTGGCAACAGCGCTAGAAAATAGTCTTGATGACCCACAAGTATAGGGGGTGTATCACAGTCTTTTCGAGGGAAGTGAAACCCAATTTATTGATTCGACACAAGGGGAGCCAAAGAATATTTATAAGCCTTAACAACTGAGTTGTCAATTCAGCTGCACCTGGAAACAATCTTGCTCGCAGCAGTTTATCAGTAGCAACAGTTTTGTAGTAGGAATAGTAAAGTAATAGCAGTAGTAAAGTAAAGACAGTAGTAACAATAGTAGCAAATAGTAGGATTCGAGTGCGGTAGGCATAGGGATGGATGGACGGGCGTTGCATGGACAAGACAATTCACATGGCAATCAGAACATAGGGCAATTGCAGATAAATAAGATAAAGCATCCAAGTACTAGATAATCCTAGGCATGTGTTCCCTATATAGTCATATGTGCTCGCAATGAGAACTTGCACAACATCTTTTCTCCTGCCAGCCCGTTTGCAGCGGGGCCTGAAGGGAACTACTGGCAATTAAGGTGCTCATTTTAATAGAGCACCGGAGCAAAGCATTAACACTCCGTGAACACATGTGATCCTCACATCAAAGCCATTCCCTCTAGTTATCCCGATTTCTGTCACTTCGGGGCCATTGGTTCCGGACAACAACATGTGTATACAACTTGTAGATAAGACCATAAACAATACTATCATAATGAATCAATAACATGTTCAGATCTGAAATCATGGCACTCGGGCCCTAGTGACAAGCATTAAGCATAACAAGTCGCAACAAAGTTAAAAAGCACTAATAGTAGATACTAGACACCATGCCCTAACAATCTGATGCCATTACATGAGCGATCTCATCCAATCCCTACCATCCCCATAGCCTACAGCGGGGGATTACTCACTCATAGATGGGGGAAACATGGATGGTCGATGGAGAAGCGATGGTGATGATGATCTCCTCCAATTCCCCATCCTGGTAGGGTGCCAGAATGGAGTTTCTAGTTCCGAATCATGGAATCTGGTGGTGGCGATGGAGCGGAACTCTTTCTAGAAAAGCGTTGAACCCCCCTAAGTTTTTAGGTCAGAAGGCAACTTATAGGCGAAGAGGGAGACCGAGGGGGTGTCTAGGGCGGCCAGACCACCCCCTGGCGTGGCCAGGCCTAGCCCGCGTGGCCAGGTGGTGTGGCCTAGGCCTAGCCCCACCCCGTCTCGTATTCTGGCTCCGTGAGTCTTCTGGCGAAATAGGATTTTTGGCATATTTTCTGGGATTTTTCCTGATAGTTGATTTTCTGCACAAAAACTAGACACCAAGGCAATTCTGCTGAAAATAGCGTCAGACCGTGTTAGTTGCATCCAAATGACACAAGTTTGGAGGAGAAACAATAACAAAAGTGTCCGGGAAAGTAGATACGTTTTGGACGTATCAGAGGTCCTTGATGAGCGCAGATCCTTGTCTTGTTGTAACTATGACATCATCGATATATACTTGTACATTTGTGCCTATTTGGCTTCCCAAGCACTTCTGCATCATCCGCTGATATGGTTCTCCGGCGTTTTTGAGGCCAAAGGGCATTGTTGTGTAGCTGAATACGTGATAAACGTCGTTTTCTCCTGATCTTCTTCCTTCTTCCTAATTTGGTGGTATCCTGAGTAAGCATCCAAGAAAGAAAGACGTTCACATACCACGGTTGCATCGATTATTTGGTCGATTCGCGACAATGGGAAATGATCTTTTGGACAATGTTTGTTCAGTGCAGTAAAGTCGATGCACATCCGAAGCTCTATAGTATTTTTCTTTGGAACATATACTGGATTTGCGACCCACTCTGCTTTTGTTAGTTCTTTGATAAAATTGGCATCAGTAAGGCGATGGAGCTCCTTTCCAATGGCTTTATTCTTTGGTTCTGTGAAACGACGAAGCGGTTGCTTTACTGGCTTCGCCTTTGGATCCAAATTTAATGCGTGCTCAGCGAGTTCCCTAGGAATTACCGGCATGTCAGAAGGTAGCCATGCGAAAATCTCCTAGTGCTCACAGAGGAACTCGATGAGCGTGCTTTCCTATGCGGGATCAAGATTGGAAGCCACAAATGTTGTTTTCGTCGGGTCGACGGGGTGGATCTATACTTCTTTTGTGTCCTTTGCGGTGTCAAAAGCTTGATCGGGATTAACACGTGCTACTTCTAGTGGTTCTATGTTTGCGGAAGTCTTGAGTTGTTCGAACTCCGTTGCCATCCCGAAGGAATCAAAAAATTTGTTGAACTCCCTGTCGCAATTGTCGGCACGTGTGAAGCTTCCTTTTACCGTGATGATTCCCTTTGGTGCTGGCATTTTCATGACGAAGTACGCATAATGCGGTCTGCCATAAACCGTGTGAAAGTTGGTCGTCCCAGGATCGCATGATATTGTGATGGCCAGTCCATGACTTCGAATTCAAGTTTTTCTTGCCTGAAATTTACTTTGGAGCCAAAAACGATGTCAAGAAATACTTTGCCTAGAGAAATTTCGGCTTTACCTAGTACTATTCCGTGGAAAGATGTTTCTGTTGGCGCGAGATTATCCAGGGGTAGCCCATTGTTCGTAACGTTTTTTGCGTAGATCAGATTTATGTTGCTTCCTGCATCCATGAAGAGTTTGCTCATATCGAACCCACCAATTTGTGCTTTGACTATTGATGACCCACAAGTATAGGGAGTGTATCGCATTATTTTCGAGGGAAGTGAAACCCAACTTATTGATTCGACACAAGGGGAGCCAAAGAATATTTATAAGTCTTAACAACTGAGTTGTCAATTCAGCTGCACTTGGAAACAATCTTGCTCATAGTAGTTTATCAGTAGCAACAGTTTTGTAATAGCAATAGCAAGGTAGTAAAAGTAAAGACAGTAGTAACAATTGTAGTAAAGAATAGGATTAAAGCGCGGTAGGCATAGGGATGGATGGACGGGCGTTGCATGGACAAGAAAATTCATATGTCAATCAAAACATAGGGCATTTGCAGATAAATAAGATAGAGCATCCAAGTACTAAATAATCATAGGCATATGTTCCATATATAGTCATGTGTGCTCGCAATGAGAACTTGCACAACATCTTTTGTCCTGCCAGCCTGTTTGCAGCGGGGCCTCAAGGGAACTACTGGCAATTAAGGTGCTCCTTTTAATAGAGCACCGGAGCAAAGCATTAACACTCCGTGAACACATGTGATCCTCACATCAAAGCCATTCCCTCCGGTTATCCCGATTGTTGTCACTTCGGGGCCTTTGGTTCGGACAAACAATATGTGTATACAACTTGCAGGTAAGACCATAAACAATACTATCATAATGAATTAATAACATGTTCATATCTGAAATCATGGCACTCAGGCCCTAGTGACAAGCATTAAGCATAACAAGTTGCAACAAAGTCAAAAAGCACTAATAATAGATACTAGGCACCATGCCCTAAAAATCTGATGCCATTACATGAATGATCTCATCCAATCCCTACCATCCCCATAGCCTATAACGGGGGATTACTCACTCATGGATGGGGCAATCATGGATGGTTGATGGAGAAGCGATGGTGATGATGATGGCGATGATCTCCTCCAATTTACCGTCCTGGTAGGGTGCAAGAACGGAGTTTCTGGTTCCGAATCGCGGAATATGGTGGTGGCGGCGTAGCGGAACTCTTTCTGGAAAAACGTCGAACCCCCCTTGGTTTTTAGGTCAAGAGGCAACTTATAGGCGAAGAGGGAGGCCGAGGGGGTGACCGAGTCAGCCACACCACCCCTAGGCGCAGCCTGTCTTAGCCCGCGCGTCCAGGTGGTGTGGGCCTCTCGTGGCCCTCCTCCGTCTCGTCTTCTGGATCCATGAATCTTCTGGTGAAATAGGATTTTTGGCATATTTTCCGGGATTTTTCCTGATAGTTGATTTTCTGCACAAAAACTAGACACCAAGGTAATTCTATTGAAAATAGCGTAAGTCTGTGTTAGTTGTATCCAAATCACACAAGTTTAGAGGAAAAACAATAACAAAAGTGCTCGGGAAAGTAGATACGCTTTGGACGTATCAACTCCCCCAAGCTTAGCTTATTGCTTGTCATCAAGCAGTTCAGTTGAAAACTGAGTGCGATAAAAGAAACTTTCACAAACACATTTGCTTCATAAGATGTATATATTCTCTGAATATGATCAACTACTTAGGCAATTCATAATAAAGAGCATGCAACTAAGTTTACTTAATAGTCATTGCAAGCTATGAAGGGATTCCAACTCAAAAATAATAAATAGCATGAAACATAAACATAAGCAACATTGCAATGCTCATAACAAGGTATGATTGAGTGGTATCTCGATTGCCTTCGATTGTAGAGGAAACATAAATGCCAAGGCACCTCTGAAGTTCAAGTGAAGACTAGAAGTAAAGATATCAAAGATACAAGCATCAAGGTCATGACACAATTAATCAAGTTTCGAGACAAGCATATTACACTAAGAATGGCAACTATACTCTCAAGAAAGTGCTCATAGAATATGTGGTGACTCAATAAGGAAATGAAAAGGTTTTGAAAAGTTTGAAAGGCTTCCAAATGTTGAAAGTATGGTACTCATTAGCTTTGAGCTCTCATTGCCCCTATCATAAGCATCTTTAAATTGTTAAGGTGAAAGTGAGGTCCAATCTGAGTTATATGCTTGACAGACCATAAACTGAAAATCCCATGTCCCTTGGGTACGAGGGCCGCTCCTCATGCTACTCAACTTTAGTTACCGGTAAGTTCTTATCATAGTAAATACATGCGTATCATAGAGAACCACCAACGGGGTACCCCTTGCCCGATGATACAGAAGAATCCCCATATCAAAATGACAAGGCAAGCAGACAACAAGCATCTCAGCAATCTTCTTATTTACCATGGGAAAATGGTGCTTTTTTCTCTCTTTCCTCTTTTCTCATATCTCTTTTTTTTCTTTTTCTCTTTTTCTCAATATCTGACTCTTTTTTATAAGAAGAATGCTTCATAGACAGCTCATTATGTTTACGCTGCAGGTTTCCACCATGATTAGGCATGGATTAGACCGACGGCCCATGTGTTTCTCTAACACACATACATAACACCATGGACTTACAAGCTCCCATTTTATTTCACACCGACGACATTCGTACACAAAAGAGCATGATATCAACTGGGTATATATTTACAGGTGTTGAAAGCGTTCCCCGTGACAGCACGGATCTGCTAATCCCCAGCCTATAATTTGCAAGCATATAACTTTCATGGACAGTCATAGTGGTTCAGGTTTATTAAGTGCAAGAAATAAAGTGTGCCATCAAGTTCGTGAGAGCTTTACTAACTAACTTGCTCATAACAAGCAAACATTTTATTCGGAAGAAAACAAGGCATACTGAATATGCACGAAAAAGCAAATGATGCTAATGGGTAGGTATGGTGGACACTTTTGGCAATATTGGTTTTGGGGAATTGGAAACACGAGTAGAGCTCATACTCAGTGCAAGTGAAGGCTAGCAATAGTAAGGGAGCAACAAACGAGAGAGCAATAACTATCATAATCATGCTTGCAACAAAACAGGACTAATCATGGCATGAAAGTGATTCAAGACCCCTGAGGCAAAATAATTCATCGAGGCTTAACTGATTATTGTTTCAGTCGTATGCATGCATGAGCATGTGCTAAGTCAATTCAAGTGAAACATTCAGAGGAGGATACCATAGTGTCATACCAAGTTATGAATAGAGCAATGCAAGCAAACATTCATATGACATGCTACAAACTATTGGCAAACTGGAGCTAATCATAAGATCTACTAAGCATCCATAAATAACATACGCCCTACATGAACAGACTAAGCATGCCCACAATGATGAGTATATGTACAAACATGAAAACAAATAGAGTTTGTTACCAGCCTCTTACCACACCTCAAGTTGTCATTAATCCTCATTATTGCCCTTCATTTGTGTGGCTTGAATAATAACATGAAACCAAATTCCACTGAGGACTACTGAACCCTGCAACAAACTTCACAAAACCAAAGAAGAACAACGAATATTTTCGGGTTTTCGATTTTTAAAGGCAAGAACCAAAAAGGAAGAACAAGTAAAGCAAAATCTTTTTGGGTTTTTCGAATAATTAAGACAAAGCCAAACGGAAGAAGCAAGCCAAGGCAAAAAGAAGCAAACAAAGAGAAACAAAGAAAATATGTTTGGTCTTTTTGTGTTTTAGAAAGCAAAAGTAAATAAAGAACGAAAACTAAAAAGAGAACGAAGCATGGATATACAAAGTACCGACTAAACATGATATGTAGATGAGTGTGATGTTGGTGTACCTCCCCCCAAGCTTAGGCTTTTGGCCTAAGTGGGTATCAATCCCAAGCTGGCCAAAACGGAGTGCCTCCGTAGTACGGTGAGGAGGTAACCTCGTCCTGATACGAGCTCAAGGACACCCCACCGTAGTGCGCATAGTAGTCGTAAGAAGGCACATCCTCCTAGTGCTGCCTGTGGAAACCAAGCAAGAAGAGCTGCTCATCCACCTCCTCCTTAGAACGCGACCATGGCCTCCTGTTGAAAGAACATTTCATGTTTTCCTATGTTTTGCGTGTTAGATAACAATACTGTGGAGATTATTCATGTGCGCTAAGTGTGCGGGGAGCTTTGAGGGGGGTCGGATTATCCGCCCCACCAAGGGCTGGATAATCCGGCCTACCTCATTGCAAAGGGAGCCAAGGCGCGTCGCTCGGTATCCGGTCGGATTTTCTCCCGGAAAATCCGAACTGGGGCGGTTTTTCCTTCCCAGGCCGGATAATCCGGCTGTCACATGGGCCGGATAATCCGGCCCCAGTTTTTGAGCAAAGGGAGCCAAGGCGCGTCGCTCGGTATCCGGTCAGATTTTCTCCCGGAAAACCCGAACTGGGGCGGTTTTTCCTCCCCAGGCTGGATAATCCGGCCTTCACATAGGACCGGATAATCTGGCCCCCAGAAGTTGATCAAGGGCAAGCTCGGCGCGACGCTCTGATAGGGGCGGATTATCTGCCGGATATTCCGAGTCTAGGGCGGTTTTCCCCAGGCCGGATAATCCGGCCCTCACTTGGGCCGGATAATCCGGCCCCCAAAGTGTCCAACGGCTGGTTTCTGAAGAGGGGTATAAATACCCCTTCTTCCCCATCGTTCAGATCTCTTGATTCATTCGAAATTTTCCAGACATTGTGCAAGAGCTCTCATTCTCGATCTCCCACTTCAACCACCCAAAAGTCTTGATCTTTGGGGGAATTGAAGGAGGAGAAGTTCATCATCGTCATCACGAATCAAGCGCTTCAACTCCTCTCCATTCACTTGGAGAAATCCCTGATCTAGTATTCTTGTCAATACCTAGATCTTGTTCATTGTATTTGATAACTTTGTTCTTGTGGCAGCTTGTTGTCATTTCGGGAGCCTCCAAGTTGTTGTGGAGTTGTTGCCCCGCTAGTTGTGTAAAGGCGCCGGTGCCCGCCTCGAAGGGTACCTATAGTGGAAAGGTGGATCAGGCCTTTGGTGGCGAGATCCATCGGAGAACAGGGTGAGGCCTATTGTGGCATGGTGGTCTTAGTACCGCCCACCCCTCCAACACAGACGTACTTCCCTTAACAAGGAAGGAACTGCATTCAAACAAATCCTATGTCTCCGCATGCTTCACTTCGGTTTACCCGTTCCTCTTCCACTCGCTCTTTACTCGCTAGTAGATAGGTTTGCATATAGGGAAATTCCACCTAATAGTTTATCTAGAGAATTTACCCTTTGTGCTAAGCCTAAATTTGAAAAAGTATTAAAATTTGGTGTAGCACCTATTCACCCCCCCCCCCCTCTAGCTGCCCATACGATCCATTTCAATTGGTATCAGAGCCCCGGCTCTTAATTTGGGCTTAACCGCCTAAGAGTAGTATGGGTACCAAGGATGATGGAAATGAGGCTGTGGATAACATCACAATGGATGATCTCAAGTCGTTGGAAACAACCTTGTTGAAATCCTTTGAGGCCAAGATGGTAGAGATGAATCAAATGATTGATCGCCTTACATCATCCGTAGCCCCATCTCCATCCTCCTCTGAGGCTGCCACACCATCATCTAAGGAAAAGGGTAACACTGGATCCAAGGATGATGATGTGGAAGGTGAAAAACTTAATAGTTCCACCTCCAAGAAGGGAAGTGGTAAGGAGGAATATAGTGAGGTTCGCCATGTATATTCCCCCGACCCACCTATCCCTCATCCTCATATAAACAATAGGGGTGATCCACCCAAGCTAACTGCATCCTATTTCAATCAATGGCAATTCTTAATGAAATCTCATGTTTGCAGCTCCTCTATTGAACTTTGGAGGATTATTGAAGAGGGTCTTCATATTGGAGATCAAACCAACCTAACAATAAGAGAAGTTGTGGACAGCCAGTTGAATGCCACCGCTCTCCACATGATACAGCTGGGTGTGGGTCCTAAGGACATGCCACACATTGAACATCTCAACACAGCTAAAGAAGCTTGGGATGCTCTTACAGATCTCTTTGTTGGGAATGAAAGCATGAGAAGGAATAGGTATGATGCCCTTAGTAATGAAGCTGAGGGATTCTACATGTTGGATGGTGAAAACCATGTGGACATGTATAGAAGACTCAAGGGCATCGCAGCAACATTTAGAAAGCATGGGGCCACTCACATTGATGATGCATGGATAAAAAGGAAATATGTGAGTGCCTTAATGCCTTTCGAGCCAACGGACTTGAAGAGCTTGCAAGGTAGACATAACTACCATCAAATGACATCCAATGAAATCATGCAAGAAATGGCGTCATTCAAAGTGGCAGCAAAGAATGCTGAAGATGCCCGTGCTCGGGCCATTGGAATGCAAAAGGGTGTCAATGTGGCTCTCAAAGCCAATGTTGTTGAGCAAGAGGAAGATGAAAGAGCTTTTGAGGGGGCATCCATGGACTGCCCCGATGAAGTCAAACGTGCTCATGGTGAGTACATGGCGTTTTATGCAAGGAACTTTTGGAAGGACCCTGCCAAAGCCAAGTCGGAACTTGAGCGCAAGAACGGGTCAAATGGAAGAAGAGAAAGTGGCCCAAGATTGAGAACGTGCTGCAACTGTGGAGATAGAATGCACTTTGTAGCCGAGTGTCCGTATCAAAATAGAGAAGACAATGGTGGCAGGATCATTCTTAAAGAGAAATCTAAAGCACCTAAGAAGAAGCCATTTATTAAGAAGAATGGCCCCTTCAAGAAACAGCCCAAGATCGTCTTAGTTGCACAAGAAGAATACTCCTCTGCAAGTGAAGATGAAGAGGATGATGATAGTTCCCGCGAGGTGGCTGCTATAGCCACCACACCGACTCCTTCATCTCTCTTCGACTCGCCAAACGAGAACATCATCAACAACAACGCCACTTTCCTAATGGCAAGAGGGTCCGAGGTATCAACTTCTAGCTCTTCATTTCCTAAGACTAACATAATCTTGGATATGGATGATCATGACAGTCTTAAAATGAAAGAAGAAGTTATTGCTTTGGATACTTTTTTCACTAACCTGCAAGGTGAGCACAAACTCCATTTTGATGCTCTTATGAGTCAACTTGCTCATGTCGAATATCTTCTTGAAGAAAAGGGCAGAATTGAAAGAGAAGATGCCTTGGAGATAGCTTCTTTGAAGAATGCCTTGGAAGAGGAAGAGGAAGCTTGAGTATCTTTGGAAGAGAGACTCGAATCCATTGAGGAGTCACAGGAAGAAGTTGTGGCTCAGCTCATCAAAGAACGTGACCATGCTCTTTCCAAGGTAAAGAAACTAAAGAAAGAAAAGATTGACTTTGGGGCTGTTCATGCTAGACTTTTGGAGAAGTTTGATAATCTTGAAAGTGCTCACAAGGCATTGAAGAGTGATCATTCTACTTTAAATGAGTCTCGTGACCAGATCCAAACTCAATTGAAACGGTATGATGTGCCAAGTACCTCCACTTCATCCTCTAGAAAAGAAGACCTTGCAAGAAGTTCTCAACACAAAGGTAAAGAAGTTATTGATGAGATATTGAGCAAGCAAAGGACAAACAATAGTAAAGAAGGTCTTGGTTACATCCCCAAGACAAAGAACAAGAAAAACAAGAAGAAGAAGAAGAAGAAGAAGAAGAGCAAGACTGCTCAACCAAAGACTAGCAACATTACCAATGACAAGACTAATTATGATGGTTTTGCAGGGGTCAACAATCCTAACTTTGAACTATATTGCGATTATTATGGTGATGTTTATGCTAGTTATGTAGGCCCTTATGATTGTTACATTCCTTGGTCTATTTGGGTTCCCAAGACCCTTGTTACTAACATGAGAGGACCCATTAAAAAATGGGTACCTAAAACCAAGAAGTAATTTTCTTGCAGGGCTATGCTTCCGGTGGTTCTAAATGGGTACTCGATAGCGGTTGCACGAGTCATATGACCGGAAGCAAGGAGATCATCACGGAGATGCGGCCAAACCTTGATCACATAACCGTCTCCTATGGTGACAAGTCAAAATCTGAGGTATTGGGTCTCGGCAAAGTTGTGGTGGCTCACGATATCTCTCTCATGGACGTCATGCTTAATGAGACCCTCGGGTACAATTTACTTTCAGTTTGTTCCCTTGGTAAGATGGGCTTTGCAGTTTATATTGATGTTGATTTGGTGGTACTCTTGTGGAGCAAGTCTCTAAAAGTCGCTTTCGTGGGATATGTCGAAAATGACCTGTACGTGGTGGACTTTTCGGGGAAAACCACTACAGGCCCGATGTGTCTTTTTGGAAAGGCTGACGCGGGCTGGCTATGGCATCGCCAACTAGCCCACGTCAATATGAGAACTTTGCAAAGTCTCCACAAGGGTGGCCACATCCTTGGACTAAAAGAAAATGTCTCCTTTGCCAAAGATCGTGTTTGCAGGGCGTGTGTTGAAGGGAAAATGCATGACTCACCTCATCGAAGGAAAACTATTATCTTGTCAAAAAGGATTTTTGAGCTCCTTCATGTGGACCTCTTCGGACCTCCATCTCATGCAAGCCTCGGTGGGAAGAATTATTTGTCTAGTGATTATTGATGATTACTCAAGATACACTTGGGTTTATTTCTTCAAGTTGAAGAGTGAAACTCAACAAACAGTCATCGACTTCGCCAACGAGGTTCAACGTCAACACAACGTCCCCATTCTGGCTATAAGAAGTGATAATGGCTCTGAGTTCAAGAACTACACCTTAAATGAGTTCCTAAGTGAAGAGGGGATAAGACATCAATATTCCGCTGCGTACACCCCTCAACAAAATGGTGTAGCCGAGAGGAAGAATCGAACTCTAATGGATATGGCAAGATCAATGTTAGCCGAATTTAAATCTCCATATAACTTCTAGGCTGAGGCAATCTCTACTGCTTGTCATTCATCCAACCGATTATACCTCCACAAGATCTTGGACAAGACTCCGTATGAAATACTTACCGGTAACAAGCCAAACATCTCATACTTTTGGGTATTCGGGTGTAAGTGATTCTTTCTTATCAAGGGAGTTCGTTTATCTAAGTTTGAATCTAAGGCTCTAGAAGGTATTTTTGTTGGTTATGGTGCTGAACCCCACACTTATAGAGTCTACAATAAGCTCTCCGGAACTGTTGTAGAATCTTATAGTGTGGTGTTCGAGGAAAATGACGGTTCCCGTGCAGAGCAAGTTGGTGTTTGTGATGCAGATGTTGAAATACCCCAAGATGCCATAAGAAGAATGGGCGTGGTATTTTTCCTCCCCATTCAGGAACCCCTTGTGGCGGATCGGGAAGGACAATGCTCTTCCCATGAAGAGCCCTCATCTACAACTGCACAACATGTTCCCACCACGGGAGCAAGTCCTACACCATCTCCATCAACTGCTGAAGGTCAAGGCATTCCAGAAAACTCCAGGCCAGATTATCCGGTGGACACCAGATTATCCGGCCACCCCGCTCCAGCTGACCTTTTTGCTCCTGGTGGTGAAGATATCAATGCAAGCTCCAGGCTGGATTTTCCGCCAAACCCCGGATTATCCGGCCCCTCGCCAGTTCAAGCAATCCCCAGGCATCCTGATGAAGCTGATACAAGTACTCCTAGGCCGGATTATCCGGCCTCTCCATCGGCCGGATTATCCGGCCCTGTCTCACCAGTTCAGCAACCTCCTATTATGGCTACTGACTCACCTCAAGGGCACGCGTCACCACCACCTGCTGCTGATATTCCAGTTCCTGATCAAGGTCGAGTAAATGCTTCCAATGAAGATTCAAGTGATGAATCTACTCCTCCAAGAGACAAAAAACTTATTGAACTTCGTCGCAAGGCTCGAGCTGATCGAAACCTTGAGTTAAGGGGTCACACCCTCATAAGGTTGTTGGTGATCTTCGACGAAGGGTCTCTACACGAAGAGAATTGGCCAGTTTTGGTGAGCATCAAGCTCATATCTCCATGGTGGAACCTAAGAAAGTCTTTGAAGCTCTTGAAGATCCAGATTGGGTTATTGCTATGCATGAAGAATTGAATAATTTCGAGCGCAACAAAGTCTAGAAACTCATGGAGAAACCCAAAGATTGCTCCAATGTTATCGGCACCAAGTGGATATTTAAAAACAAGCAAGATGAGAATGGCATTGTTGTGAGGAACAAGGCAAGACTTGTGGCACAAAGTTACTCTCAAGTTGAGGGCATTGACTTCGGCGAGACCTATGCTCTAGTGGCTCGCCTTGAGTCCATTTGTATCCTTCTTGCTTATGCTGCACATAACAATTTTAAGTTACAGCAAATGGACGTCAAGAGTGCCTTCCTTAATGGTCCTCTACATGAGTTGGTATATGTAAAGCAACCCCCGGGTTTTGAGGATCCTAACTTTCCGAACCATGTCTACAAAGTCGAGTGGCCTTAAACAAGCCCCACGTGCGTGGTATGAGCACCTTAAAGAGCTTTTGTTAGATCGTGGCTTCGAAGTTGGGCAAATAGATCCCACTCTTTTTACTAAGAAGGTTAAGGTGGAGATCTTCGTATGCCAACTATATGTAGACGATATCATCTTTGGTTCTACTAATAAAGCTTTTAATGATGAATTTTCAAAGCTTATGACTGGCAGGTTTGAGATGTCCATGATGGGGGAATTACGGTTCTTTCTTGGATTCGAGATCAAGCAACTTAGAGAAGGAACCTTTATTAATCAAGCAAAGTACATCCAAGACGTACTCAAGAGATTCACGATGACGGATCTAAATGGTGTCGCCACTCCGATGCAAACAAAATGTCATCTTGAACTTAACCCACATGGTAAAATGTGGACCAAAAGGTATATGGGTCCATGATAGGATCTCTTCTTTACCTCTGCGCATCTAGACCTGATATCGTGTTGAGTGTGGGAGTGTGTGAAAGGTATCAAGCGGCTCCTAAAGAACGCCACTTAGTGGCGATCAAGAGAATCTTTCGATATTTGGTTCATTCCCCTAACTTTGGTCTTTGGTATCCCAAGGGCTCCAATTTCTCTTTATGCGGTTATACTGACTCAGATTGGGCTGGTGATAAGGATGATCAGAAATCCACTTTTGGAGCTTGTCAATTCTTGGGAAGGTCTCTTGTATGTTGGTCATCTAAAAAGCAGAATTATATATCTCTCTCCACCGCCGAAGCTGAATATGTTGCTGCTGCCAGCGCTTGCACTCAATTATTGTGGATGAGGCAAACTTTAAAGGAATACGGTGTCAATTGTGACAAAGTGCCTCTTTTATGTGATAATTAAAGTGCAATCAAAATTGCGTACAATCCTATTCAGCACACAAGGACGAAGCATATTGAGATTCGGAATCATTTTATTCGAGACCATGTTGCTCGCGGCGATATTGATCTATCCTTTGTGAGCATGAAGAACCAACTTGCGGATATCTTTACAAAGCCACTTGATGAAGCAAGATTCTGCTACTTAAGGAATGAGCTAAATATCATTGATTCCAGGAGTTTGTCTTGATTACCCATGCACTCACTCGTACATCTCAATCCTTCTTTGGTCTAGGTGTGGGCATGGATATAGGGGGAGTGTGGTCCTAACTCATTGGGCTAACCCTCCCCCCATAATGCCACAAGCAAGATAAATCATTTCTCTTAATATCATTTTGTGATATGTGAGCTTATTGATAAGTATTGGTCGTGAACCCAAGATATATCTTCGCGATGTCACACCATACACTCCAACAAGGTGGCTTCGGCCACCGCCCTCTCCCTTGAGTAGAATTAGATCTTTTTGGCTGTTCTTTGCTATCTCATGTTCTTATGGGAATCACACTCAATCTTGGCTTTATTTGATTTGGATCTTGCAATTTTGAGTGTCTAGTACCATCTCAGTTTGGCTCTCTTAATCCTAAGCCTTTCCCTGCCCTTAAGCCATCTATTCTAGCACACAAGTCCCTTATACACCTTGTGGGGGTGTTGTTTGGGGACGCACGGGCCTGGTTCTGTGTGCAACAGAATTCCAGATTTGAGGCCGGATAATCCGGCCCTGGCGGATTTCATCTTAAAAGGGCAGGGATCGGGGGGAAGGGCTCATATCGAGCAGCACTTCTCCCCCAACCCTCTCCTCCTCCTCAGCCGCCGCCTGCCATCCCCCACCCTCCCCGGAGCCTCTCCGGCCACCGGATTTTCTGAGCCTCCCCGGATCTTCTTCTCCGCGCCTCCAGGTACCTTCTCCTCCGCGTTCTTCCTCCAATGAGTGAGGGTAACTCCCTCTCTCCCCATATTTGGCTAGATGTGTTACTTGTTGGGTGGGACGTTGTCTAAAAGGATGTGTTTTCGCATAGAAATCGTAGTCTTGCAGTTTCTAGGCCCGATCTACTTTTTTGCATTCAATCTAGGTGAAATCGAAATTTTCTGCCAGGGCCAGATTATCCGCCCCTGGCCAGGCCGGATAATCCGGCCTAACAAATTCGATTCTGGTTCAGTTTCACTATGGAGTATGCATTGAGTAGATTTGTCCTATGAACTTTTTGACTATTTTTTCATGCTCTCTCCTGGACTTGTGTGTACGCTTATCCCCTTGCTATCGCCCTTATTCTCCTCACAGGTGGTTCCAGTGTTCCTAAGACCTACACGCGCCGCCCTCGCGCCAAATACTTTCGGGACGACGAACAAGGTAACTTAGTGGACGAAGTTGAGTTGAGGAGAAGAAAGAACAAAGAGAAGAGCATGGTTGAACAAGCAAAGATGACTAGGAAGGGGGTGCCCAAGAGGAAGGGCAAGGAACCCAAGATCAACTACAGGACTTTGGATGCAGTCACCTATTCCTCCATCCGCCACCGTGACTTGTCTGCTGAGCTGCCTCGTGATGATGAGCTGGGGGATACTCGTTTTTGGTGTGCAGAACAGAAAGGTATCTATGAAGACATGTATGCCAGGCTGAACATTAGGCCTATGCACCCACTGGTACTTGCTGATGCTTTGGAGAAGGCTCATCTTGTGGATGCGATGTTTGTGGCTGAGAGGATGGGGCTGCACCATCTCATGTCTCTCCAGTGCTCATTTGACTCTGAGGTGGTGAAGCGGTTCTTCTCCACTTTGGTTATTTGTGGGGATGAGCGTCGCACTATGAAGTGGATGACTCATGACAGGCCTATGACTGCTGATTTTCACGTGTTTGCTGAGGTTCTTGGATACTCTTTCCGCAGTAGGGATAGAGCCAATGGCCACCGCATCATCACCCAGCTGAAGCCCAACAAAGATGGAGCTCTCTCTCCTTGCACTGTGGACAATGGCATTATGGGCACTCTGGCTGGCCTTGCTCCCATCTATACTGCCTTAGTGGGTCTCTTCCGTGACTCCATTACTCCGAGTGGGGGCAACAATGACTGCATTCGTAGACACCTTGTTCAGCTACTTCAATTTTCTCATGAGTTTGCCTCTTGCGAGGACGAGTCAGTGCAGTACAGGCTGGATGTCATGGACTTCATTTACCATGAATTGACTAATGCTATGTTCAACCGTCTGTCCATTCCCTATGCACCCTACATTATGATGCTCATCAGGCACCTGCTTCCTGCTGAGGAGTTCCACATCGACTCGGTGCACAAGGCCAAGAAGATATACACCAAGGTTCGGAAGACCTCTCACCCCTCTTCTTCTCCTGAGGGCCTCATGAGGGATGCTCGCAGGCCCCCAGTGCCTCCCGTTGCCCGTGAGATCAAGCAGCTGAACTGGTTCCAGCATAACATTCTGTGCATGGGAGTGGACACGTGCAAGGGTCAGTACGAGGCATACAAGCAGCGCCATGAGTTGGCTCACTCCGAGCAGCTCATTCTCCACCATGTGTCCGGTGCTTCGGGTGATCCTCCGGCTCCTACACCTCCCACTCCGTATGCTCGGTGGAACTCTTCCTCCGGGTTGAACTATGGTGAGCTGGAGCGTCACTTGTTCCCCTCTGCGCCTGCTGCTGATGATGAGGATGAGGAAGGTGACACTGAGGAGCTTGAAGATGAGGATGAGGATGAGAATGAAGACGAGGAAGAGGATGAGGACGAGGACTACGAGTGATCCTGTGGGGCGCTAGCATCGCTCTTCTCCCTTTTTTGTGTCTCGATGCCAAAGGGGGAGAAGTAGTCCTATTAGGATGTCCGTGGATTTGCATGGGTCGGGCATAAGCACTTGCATTTTTCTATTCGTCGTTTTCTTGCTTATGCCCATCTAGCGTTGAACTTTAAATTTGTGGTTTGTGGTTGTTTGAGACTCTATGTGGCTGTCTGGATTATGCATATGGATTTCATCTCATGGATTATGCTTATGGATCTATCTATTCATATCCTATTGCTGGAGGTTTTTATCATGGAAGGCGCTTATATTGGTTATCCGGTAATAATTGTGGCTTATGTCAACGATGCCTTCCCTCTACTTCGGTGGTATGTTTTTGTTGCTCATATATCTATGGAATAGATTCGCCTATTTGTGTGCATTTGTATTCCAATGCAAAATTCTATTATGCACACATTAAGGGGGAGTCTCTTTCATGGTTATTACTGTTTGTCTTGTGTCTTTCTCCTGAAAATCCTAGTATTGTCATCTAACACCAAAAAGGGGGAGATTGAAAGAACATTTCATGTTTTCCTATGTTTTGCGTGTTAGATAACAATACTGTGGAGATTATTCATGTGCGCTAAGTGTGCGGGGAGCTTTGAGGGGGGTCGGATTATCCGCCCCACCAAGGGCCGGATAATCCGGCCTACCTCATTGCAAAGGGAGCCAAGGCGCGTCGCTCGGTATCCGGTCGGATTTTCTCCCAGAAAATCCGAACTGGGGCGGTTTTTCCTTCCCAGGCCGGATAATCCGGCTGTCACATGGGCCGGATAATCCGGCCCCCAGTTTTTGAGCAAAGGGAGCCAAGGCGCGTCGCTCGGTATCCGGTCAGATTTTCTCCCGGAAAACCCGAACTGGGGCGGTTTTTCCTCCCCAGGCTGGATAATCCGGCCTTCACATAGGACCGGATAATCTGGCCCCCAGAAGTTGATCAAGGGCAAGCTCGGCGCGACGCTCTGATAGGGGCGGATTATCTGCCGGATATTCCGAGTCTAGGGCGGTTTTCCCCAGGCCGGATAATCCGGCCCTCACTTGGGCCGGATAATCCGGCCCCCAAAGTGTCCAACGGCTGGTTTCTGAAGAGGGGTATAAATACCCCTTCTTCCCCATCGTTCAGATCTCTTGATTCATTCGAAATTTTCCAGACATTGTGCAAGAGCTCTCATTCTCGATCTCCCACTTCAACCACCCAAAAGTCTTGATCTTTGGGGGAATTGAAGGAGGAGAAGTTCATCATCGTCATCACGAATCAAGCGCTTCAACTCCTCTCCATTCACTTGGAGAAATCCCTGATCTAGTATTCTTGTCAATACCTAGATCTTGTTCATTGTATTTGATAACTTTGTTCTTGTGGCAGCTTGTTGTCATTTCGGGAGCCTCCAAGTTGTTGTGGAGTTGTTGCCCCGCTAGTTGTGTAAAGGCGCCGGTGCCCGCCTCGAAGGGTACCTATAGTGGAAAGGTGGATCAGGCCTTTGGTGGCGAGATCCATCGGAGAACAGGGTGAGGCCTATTGTGGCATGGTGGTCTTAGTACCGCCCACCCCTCCAACACAGACGTACTTCCCTTAACAAGGAAGGAACTGCATTCAAACAAATCCTCTGTCTCCGCATGCTTCACTTCGGTTTACCCGTTCCTCTTCCACTCGCTCTTTACTCGCTAGTAGATAGGTTTGCATATAGGGAAATTCCACCTAATAGTTTATCTAGAGAATTTACCCTTTGTGCTAAGCCTAAATTTGAAAAAGTATTAAAATTTGGTGTAGCACCTATTCACCCCCCCCCCCCCCTCTAGCTGCCCATACGATCCATTTCAATTGGTATCAGAGCCCCGGCTCTTAATTCGGGCTTAACCGCCTAAGAGTAGTATGGGTACCAAGGATGATGGAAATGAGGCTGTGGATAACATCACAATGGATGATCTCAAGTCGTTGGAAACAACCTTGTTGAAATCCTTTGAGGCCAAGATGGTAGAGATGAATCAAATGATTGATCGCCTTACATCATCCGTAGCCCCATCTCCATCCTCCTCTGAGGCTGCCACACCATCATCTAAGGAAAAGGGTAACACTGGATCCAAGGATGATGATGTGGAAGGTGAAAAACTTAATAGTTCCACCTCCAAGAAGGGAAGTGGTAAGGAGGAATATAGTGAGGTTCGCCATGTATATTCCCCCGACCCACCTATCCCTCATCCTCATATAAACAATAGGGGTGATCCACCCAAGCTAACTGCATCCTATTTCAATCAATGGCAATTCTTAATGAAATCTCATGTTTGCAGCTCCTCTATTGAACTTTGGAGGATTATTGAAGAGGGTCTTCATATTGGAGATCAAACCAACCTAACAATAAGAGAAGTTGTGGACAGCCAGTTGAATGCCACCGCTCTCCACATGATACAGCTGGGTGTGGGTCCTAAGGACATGCCACACATTGAACATCTCAACACAGCTAAAGAAGCTTGGGATGCTCTTACAGATCTCTTTGTTGGGAATGAAAGCATGAGAAGGAATAGGTATGATGCCCTTAGTAATGAAGCTGAGGGATTCTACATGTTGGATGGTGAAAACCATGTGGACATGTATAGAAGACTCAAGGGCATCGCAGCAACATTTAGAAAGCATGGGGCCACTCACATTGATGATGCATGGATAAAAAGGAAATATGTGAGTGCCTTAATGCCTTTCGAGCCAACGGACTTGAAGAGCTTGCAAGGTAGACATAACTACCATCAAATGACATCCAATGAAATCATGCAAGAAATGGCGTCATTCAAAGTGGCAGCAAAGAATGCTGAAGATGCCCGTGCTCGGGCCATTGGAATGCAAAAGGGTGTCAATGTGGCTCTCAAAGCCAATGTTGTTGAGCAAGAGGAAGATGAAAGAGCTTTTGAGGGGGCATCCATGGACTGCCCCGATGAAGTCAAACGTGCTCATGGTGAGTACATGGCGTTTTATGCAAGGAACTTTTGGAAGGACCCTGCCAAAGCCAAGTCGGAACTTGAGCGCAAGAACGGGTCAAATGGAAGAAGAGAAAGTGGCCCAAGATTGAGAACGTGCTGCAACTGTGGAGATAGAATGCACTTTGTAGCCGAGTGTCCGTATCAAAATAGAGAAGACAATGGTGGCAGGATCATTCTTAAAGAGAAATCTAAAGCACCTAAGAAGAAGCCATTTATTAAGAAGAATGGCCCCTTCAAGAAACAGCCCAAGATCGTCTTAGTTGCACAAGAAGAATACTCCTCTGCAAGTGAAGATGAAGAGGATGATGATAGTTCCCGCGAGGTGGCTGCTATAGCCACCACACCGACTCCTTCATCTCTCTTCGACTCGCCAAACGAGAACATCATCAACAACAACGCCACTTTCCTAATGGCAAGAGGGTCCGAGGTATCAACTTCTAGCTCTTCATTTCCTAAGACTAACATAATCTTGGATATGGATGATCATGACAGTCTTAAAATGAAAGAAGAAGTTATTGCTTTGGATACTTTTTTCACTAACCTGCAAGGTGAGCACAAACTCCATTTTGATGCTCTTATGAGTCAACTTGCTCATGTCGAATATCTTCTTGAAGAAAAGGGCAGAATTGAAAGAGAAGATGCCTTAGAGATAGCTTCTTTGAAGAATGCCTTGGAAGAGGAAGAGGAAGCTTGAGTATCTTTGGAAGAGAGACTCGAATCCATTGAGGAGTCACAGGAAGAAGTTGTGGCTCAGCTCATCAAAGAACGTGACCATGCTCTTTCCAAGGTAAAGAAACTAAAGAAAGAAAAGATTGACTTTGGGGCTGTTCATGCTAGACTTTTGGAGAAGTTTGATAATCTTGAAAGTGCTCACAAGGCATTGAAGAGTGATCATTCTACTTTAAATGAGTCTCGTGACCAGATCCAAACTCAATTGAAACGGTATGATGTGCCAAGTACCTCCACTTCATCCTCTAGAAAAGAAGACCTTGCAAGAAGTTCTCAACACAAAGGTAAAGAAGTTATTGATGAGATATTGAGCAAGCAAAGGACAAACAATAGTAAAGAAGGTCTTGGTTACATCCCCAAGACAAAGAACAAGAAAAACAAGAAGAAGAAGAAGAAGAAGAAGAAGAGCAAGACTGCTCAACCAAAGACTAGCAACATTACCAATGACAAGACTAATTATGATGGTTTTGCAGGGGTCAACAATCCTAACTTTGAACTATATTGCGATTATTATGGTGATGTTTATGCTAGTTATGTAGGCCCTTATGATTGTTACATTCCTTGGTCTATTTGGGTTCCCAAGACCCTTGTTACTAACATGAGAGGACCCATTAAAAAATGGGTACCTAAAACCAAGAAGTAATTTTCTTGCAGGGCTATGCTTCCGGTGGTTCTAAATGGGTACTCGATAGCGGTTGCACGAGTCATATGACCGGAAGCAAGGAGATCATCACGGAGATGCGGCCAAACCTTGATCACATAACCGTCTCCTATGGTGACAAGTCAAAATCTGAGGTATTGGGTCTCGGCAAAGTTGTGGTGGCTCACGATATCTCTCTCATGGACGTCATGCTTAATGAGACCCTCGGGTACAATTTACTTTCAGTTTGTTCCCTTGGTAAGATGGGCTTTGCAGTTTATATTGATGTTGATTTGGTGGTACTCTTGTGGAGCAAGTCTCTAAAAGTCGCTTTCGTGGGATATGTCGAAAATGACCTGTACGTGGTGGACTTTTCGGGGAAAACCACTACAGGCCCGATGTGTCTTTTTGGAAAGGCTGATACGAGCTCAAGGACACCCCACCGTAGTGCGCATAGTAGTCGTAAGAAGGCACATCCTCCTAGTGCTGCCTGTGGAAACCAAGCAAGAAGAGCTGCTCATCCACCTCCTCCTTAGAACGCGACCATGGCCTCCTGTTGAAAGAACATTTCATGTTTTCCTATGTTTTGCGTGTTAGATAACAATACTGTGGAGATTATTCATGTGCGCTAAGTGTGCGGGGAGCTTTGAGGGGGGTCGGATTATCCGCCCCACCAAGGGCTGGATAATCCGGCCTACCTCATTGCAAAGGGAGCCAAGGCGCGTCGCTCGGTATCCGGTCGGATTTTCTCCCGGAAAATCCGAACTGGGGCGGTTTTTCCTTCCCAGGCCGGATAATCCGGCTGTCACATGGGCCGGATAATCCGGCCCCAGTTTTTGAGCAAAGGGAGCCAAGGCGCGTCGCTCGGTATCCGGTCAGATTTTCTCCCGGAAAACCCGAACTGGGGCGGTTTTTCCTCCCCAGGCTGGATAATCCGGCCTTCACATAGGACCGGATAATCTGGCCCCCAGAAGTTGATCAAGGGCAAGCTCGGCGCGACGCTCTGATAGGGGCGGATTATCTGCCGGATATTCCGAGTCTAGGGCGGTTTTCCCCAGGCCGGATAATCCGGCCCTCACTTGGGCCGGATAATCCGGCCCCCAAAGTGTCCAACGGCTGGTTTCTGAAGAGGGGTATAAATACCCCTTCTTCCCCATCGTTCAGATCTCTTGATTCATTCGAAATTTTCCAGACATTGTGCAAGAGCTCTCATTCTCGATCTCCCACTTCAACCACCCAAAAGTCTTGATCTTTGGGGGAATTGAAGGAGGAGAAGTTCATCATCGTCATCACGAATCAAGCGCTTCAACTCCTCTCCATTCACTTGGAGAAATCCCTGATCTAGTATTCTTGTCAATACCTAGATCTTGTTCATTGTATTTGATAACTTTGTTCTTGTGGCAGCTTGTTGTCATTTCGGGAGCCTCCAAGTTGTTGTGGAGTTGTTGCCCCGCTAGTTGTGTAAAGGCGCCGGTGCCCGCCTCCAAGGGTACCTATAGTGGAAAGGTGGATCGGGCCTTTGGTGGCGAGATCCATCGGAGAACAGGGTGAGGCCTATTGTGGCATGGTGGTCTTAGTACCGCCCACCCCTCCAACACAGACGTACTTCCCTTAACAAGGAAGGAACTGCATTCAAACAAATCATGTGTCTCCGCATGCTTCACTTCGGTTTACCCATTCCTCTTCCACTCGCTCTTTACTCGCTAGTAGATAGGTTTGCATATAGGGAAATTCCACCTAATAGTTTATCTAGAGAATTTACCCTTTGTGCTAAGCCTAAAATTGAAAAAGTATTAAAATTTGGTGTAGCACCTATTCACCCCCCCCCCCCCCCCCTCTAGGTGCCCATACGATCCATTTCACCTGTAAATACTGAACAAAGTGGATTGTGGCAAAGGAATTTCCCTCTCGTCTCTATCAGTAAACAACATCTTGTATACTAAACTGTCTGTATCAGAGTCAGCAGTGACAAAGTGATGTGTTTTCCTAGCGGCAAGATCAAGCCTTTGTGGTGCCAACACAGTGTCATTAGGATCCACAGAAAGTTCTAATGCAACAACCATATGTGAGGCAATAATGCCCCCATAAATAGGTCCCCTAGAAGCTAGGCGGCGAGCAATGAGAGAGCCAAGGTTGTACTTGGTATCATTATTAAGTGCAGTAGCGAGGAAGGCTAAATGATAATTAGAGATATTACTAGTGTTCTCCCTACCAAGAATGCTAGTGGCAATATAATAAGCAAAATATCTAAGAGCTGGGAGTTGGATGTTCCTTATCTTCCCGCAATGAGCTACGCGGTCATCGTCATTTGTCACACTTCGATAGAGCTCCAGCAAGTCAGCGGGTCGACCTTGGATCTTCTTCACTGTCCGGGTCATGCCTATACCTATAATGCTACAAAACCTTTCCAATGACATGGTGATAGGCTAATTATAAATTTTGAAAGAAATAGTTGGCAGATAAGGGGTGTTAGTGAAAACAAAACTCTCAACGAAAGTTTTGGTGAGCACGGCATATTGCTCACTCTCATCTTCCATGTACGTGGTCAGGCCTTTGAACCAGTAGTAAGAAATCATTGAGGATCCCTTCAGCTTGCAAAAAGGTAAAACAAGGGAAGGTAGATAGGTGAGCATGTCCCTCATCTCCTTCATTGCCAAAGCATGGTGCAATAAGATCTTCATTGTATGAAGGCCTAAACTGAGAGGCTGATCTTGAGGGCCTTGACCGCCCAGGTGTGTCCCTCTCAAATGTGTGGTTGTTCATCTTTGATATTTTGAAATTTAAACATCCATTATACAAGTGATTGCAAAGCGAATACATAATGAAGGGAACTACTCATAGGGACTGGTAAGAGGCCTAAACATGCATAAAAACAATATCTCTAAGCATTGAACAAGCTTACAAGCTCTCATAACATGTCACCTACAGCACCAAAATACTCAAGATATAAACCACTAAACACAAATCTACTTGGATAAGCGGAGGAGTCACATACCGGAGAACAAATGCTCCAAATTTCAGTAGCAGAGATGGGTTGAGCAAGGAGATCAAAAAATCATGGACAATAACAGCAAGAACGCGATTTCAAGCAATGAGCTGGTGTTTTCTCGGGAGAGAGAGGGCAGTGGGAAGTGAGTGGAGGGCCAGGGTGGCCCACACCATGGCTAGGCACGCCCTTGGGCTAGCCGCGCCACCAGGTGATGTGCCTGCCTGGTGGGTCCCCCTGGTACTCTCCAGGCACTTCTCTGCCCCTTTTTCATGTAGAAATTTAATATGATTTTTCTGGAATTTTTCAACACACTTTATTTTTGAGCAATTTTCAGGTATAGATGAATGATTTTCTGACAGAAAGATTTTTTCGGAAAGATGCAAAAGCAAAACAAAACTAAAACTTCAAAAGTTCTAAGACACTCTAATATGCAAGTAACTAACAACAGAAAAGTAAACTAAGCGAAGGCAAAAACTAAAATGGATAAAATAAAAGTAAGCAAAGATAATCATGGTGAAAACATTGTTTTGTTCATTAAAATCCCTTTGGTAACAAGGTTGATCGGGTCTTGTTACCAAAGCAATTTTATATGAAACAAAACTTTGTATTCCACTAATGATTATGTTACCTCAACCTTGATAACAATGGTCCCAATCATAATAGTTTCATATTTTTCTCGTGGTATGGGACAATATATTTCTCCAACTTGGATGCCCTCAACATGTTCAATTGAATTTAAGCCATAAGTCCTATCAATCTTCTTGGGGAAATAGATAGTATGCTCCTTGTCATTAACATTAAAAGTCACCTTTCCTTGATTACAATTAATAACAGCTCCTGCAGTATTAAGAAAAGGTCTCCCACGAATAATAGACATATTACCATCTTCAGGCATTTCAAGCACAACAAAATCAGTTAATATCAAGCAATTATGAGCCACTTGAACAGGTACATCCTCACATATACCAACGGGAATAGTAGTAGATTTGTCCACCATTTGCAAAGATATATCAGTTGGTATTAGTTTTCCAATTAAAGTCTCTTATAGAGAGAAAAAGGCATAACACTAACTCCTGTTCCCAAATCACACAAAGCAGTTCTAACATAACTATTTTTAATAGAGCATGGAATAATTGGAATCCCTGGATCTCCAAGTTTCTTTGGAACTTTACCATTAAAGGAATAATTAGCAAGCAAAGTAGAAATCTCTTCATTAGGGATCTTCCTTTTATTTGAAACAATATCCTTCATATACTTTGAATAAGGAGGCAATTTAATAGCATCAGTCAAAGGAATTTGCAAGAATAAAGGTTTCATCCACTCACAAAACTTGTTATGGTGTTCATCTTCCTTTGACTTGTGTTTCTTATCAGGGAAAGGCATAGGTCTTTGGACCCAAGGCTCTCTTTCACTGCCATGTTTCTTAGCAACAAAATCTTCTTTAGTGTATTTAGTATTCTTAGTGTGCATTCTAGGTTCTTCTTCAACTTTTTCTTTATCAGGAGCATCATTTTCCTCATTACCACTTTCAGTTTCAGCATCAGAGATAGATATACTATTAGGATCTTTAGCAGGTTCAGAAGGTTCTACAATAGTTTTATGTTTCTTTTTTCTTTTCTTACGAGTAGTGCCACTATTTTCAGCTTGTTGAGAATTTTGCTCAATTCTTTTAGGATGCCCCTCAGGATATAGAGGATCCTGGGTAGCAGCACCACTTCTAGTTCTAATTTCATAAGCATGTTTTTCTTTAGCAGCATTAACTAGCAAGTCTTTTGTACCTTAATAAGCTGATCAATTTGAGTTTGAACCATTTGAAAATGTTTAACAAGCATTTTAACATCATTAGAGGTTCTTTCCACAATATCTTTAAACTCAATAATAGCTCTAGAGTTTTCCATTAAATGATTTTGCACCCTTTTATTAAAATTATCTTGCTTAACAATAAAAACATCAAATTCTTCTAAGCATTGATCGGGAGGTTTAGAGTAAGGAATATCACCTTCATCAAAATGTTGGAGAGAGTGTACCTCAATAGTGGATGAGTGGGATATTGGCTTACATAATTCTTCTATAGGAGGTAAATTATTGCCATCTGCAGCTTTAATTCCCTTCTCCTTAAGACATTTATTGGCTTCCATCATCACTTCATCATTTAGTTCAATAACTTCCCTCTTCTTTGATGTTTGTATAGGCGTAGGAATAGTTGGTTCAGGTATAGTTGTCTCAGGTATAGCTGGTTCAGGAGGAGTCCAGTCTTCATAATTCTTGCTTATTTTAGCCATTAATTCCTCAGCTTCTTTGGGAGTTCTATTACTAAAAACATAATCAGCACAACTATCCAGGTATGTCCTAGATTCTTCATTTAGTCCATTATAAAATATGTCAAGAAGCTCATTCTTAGGTAATGGACATCCAGCCTGTGCGTGAATCAAAACACAAAACCTTGCCCATGATTTAGGCAATATCTCTTTCTCTCCCTGTTTAAAATCAAAAAGTTCTTGCAAAATACCATGTCTAACACTAGGTGGAAAATATTTCTAAAGGAAGGTACTAATGAAGCAATCAGGGCTATCAATAGATCCAGGAGGTAAATTATTAAACCACGTTTTAGCTTCTCCTTTCAGTGAAAAAGGCAAAATTTTAGCAACAAAGTAGGTGCGCATCTTAATATCATCAGAAAATAAGCCACTCATGGTAGAAAGCTCAGTCATATGAGCTACCACACTTTCATTCTTAGTCCCACAAAAAGGTTCTTTCTCAACAATAGTTATGTAAGATAAATCAAGAGAGACATCATAATCCTTATCTTTAATGTTTATGGGAGATGCAGCAAACTTAGCATTAGGAGACAATTTGGGTTTAATAGTACACCTCTCAAGGAGACTCTTAATAGCACTCCTATCATGGGTGTTTTGACATTTTTAATAAATTCATCGGTCATCTCTATGTAACTGTCTTCAATATCATAGCTCTCTCTAGACTCAGGTGAACTGACAGGTGTAGTAGTGTCTTCATTAGGAGTTTCAGTATTTCCAGCTATAGTTCTAGCAATCGTAGCATCTAGGAAAGGACCTAATGAACCACTCTTATTAAGAACAGTAGAAGCAGCATCATAAGTATCAAAAGTTTCAGATTCAGCAGTAGTAACAGTATGAGTAGCATGTATGTCTGGTGGTGTAAGGAACTTACTCATAACAGACGGTGAATCAAGACCAATAGAGGTGTTCAGAACCGTACCTCTCCTTGTAGTGGATGGTAAAATAGGAACCTTGCCATCACGAGACTTACCCATGATGGATGGATGGCAATGAGCAATAGTGATTCCAAGTGAACTTGATAAATAAAGCTATGCTCCCTGGCAACGGCGCCAGAAAATAGTCTTGATGACCCACAAGTATAGGGGGTGTATCGCAGTATTTTTGAGGGAAGTGAAACCCAATTTATTGATTCGACACAAGGGGAGCCAAAGAATATTTATAAGCCTTAACAACTGAGTTGTCAATTCAGCTGCACCTGGAAACAATCTTGCTCACAGCAGATTATCAGTAGCAATAGTTTTGTAATAGCAATAGCAAAGTAATAGCAGTAGTAAAAGTAAATATAGTAGTAACAATTGCAGTAAACAGTAGGATTAAAGCGCGGTAGGCATAGGGATGGATGGACGGACGTTGTGAAAGGATAGAGATGTCGCCTAGAGGGGGGTGAATAGGCAATTTCAAAACTATTACGGTTTTGGCTTGATAAAATGCAGAATTAAACTAACGTTTATTTTACAAGCACAAAACCTAAATACACTAGGCTCAACTAAGTGCACCAACAACAAGATAAGCTAAGCAAGATAGAACAAGATAAATATACCACAACTGATAAGCAAGATACACGTACTTCAAGCTCGATGGCTATCACAAGGAAAGTAAGCTCGGGTATAGAAATAACCAAGGCACGCGGAGACGAAGATGTATTCCCGTGTTCCCTTACAAGTAAGGTACGTCACGTTGGAGAGGTGCGGGATTCCACGAAGGATTTCCCAACGCCATGAAGGCTCACCTTCTTCTCCGAGTCTATCCCACGAAGGAATAGGCCATTTCCTTATGGCTAGCGTTTCCTCCACTCTGGAGATGGCAAGCTCCACAACCACTTCACAAGCTCCACGAAGGAGAAACCCGGGTCCCTTCACAATCTTCCACGAAGAGGACACCGCGGCACCAACCGCCAAGCCAACTAGGAGGTCACCCTCCAAGAGCAACAAGCTCACGGTCTCTCACTCGAACAAATTGTAATGGAGAGCTCAACACTTATGCAAGAATGCAAAGCAAGAATACCAAGGGCATTCAAATCCCTCACTCTCAAATCCCACCAAAGCAACAAGTGCTAGGAAGGAATTAGAGAGGAAGAACAATGGTGGAAGTCAACCAATGACTCCAAGAGCTAGATCCAATGGGTTCCCCTCACTTAGAGGAGGAATCGATTGGTGGGGATTGTAGATCTAGATCTCCTCTTCCAAAGCCCTCAAAAAGATGCAAGAATCATAGGAGGGAAGGGAGAGGAAGCAAGATCAAGACAGTCAACAATGGAGGTCAATTTCGGGCTCAAGAACACCCAAAAACGTTGGGGGAAGAACCCCCTTTTATAGGGAAAAGCAAATATGGCCGTTGGAGAGAAAACAGCGAAAACTTGGTTCCAAAGTCGGTTGGACCGGCCCCAGAACCGGGAAACTCGGTCCCCAGGCCGGAGGACCGACCTACAAACCGAAATACCTCTGTTTGCCAACCCGGAATAGACTCAGTCGCGAAAACCGGAAAATCTGGTTTGAGATCCGGTCTACCGGAGCTGGAACCGGACCGTCCGGTGTGGGGCTCGGTTGAACCGGATCCACAACCAGGATGAAACTGACTTCACGAAAAACGCAATAACTTTTGCATCCGGACTCCGATTTCGATGATCTTGGGCTTGTTTTGACGAGGACAACAAGCTCTAAAATATGGTGCATGAAAACATCATAGTACAACAAAGGAAGATAGAACCAAATGAGGAAAGGTATGGAGCCTCCCTATAAGAAGAACCGGTAAAACCTTCAAACTTGAAAACGCCATATAAGATGCATACGAATTCCGTTTTCGATGAACTTGGGCTTGTTGAAGAGCTAGCAGCAAGATCAAGAACCTCACATAGAGAAAATACCAAGAAGCAACAAAATAGGAAGGTGCAAAGTATGCAAAGGATTGAGCTCCCTAAGACAATGTGATCAAGTTACCCAACCGAAAGCCCCTCTTGATAGTGCGGCTATCTATCCTATAACCCGGTCTCCCAAAAACCACCTTGAGACCGGTAAAAGGAAAACCTAGCAAGGCCATACCTTTGCCTTGCGCATCCCGCTTGATCTTGATGACAACGCTTCAAGCTCGATCCAAGCCAGAATGCATCACTTGATCATTGTTGCTTTGTGAAGACTCGTAATATGCTCCCCCATACACCAATATGGGATAGCTTCATTAAGACACATCTTCACATGCCCATTATCACCAATATGGATGGTAAGCTTCAAGCAAATGATCTTCTCGAGTTGCTTATCTTGAACTTGCCCTTCTCAAACTTTGATGACGATCACCACTTGATGTCATCCTCTCATGGGCTATATGAGATCTTCACTTTTGAAGCATTCCCATGGAAAGATACCTATCCCATATATAAAACACAAAGGAACATATATAATGGGTTAGTTCATGATGCATAAATGACAAGGCTTACCACACCACAAGATCCATGTGGTACATTCTTTATGCTTCATGTGTTGACCAACTTGAAATCACTCTTCACTCTTTGCATTGGTTAACCAAGTATCTTCTCATGCTCCATCTCAATATCTTTAGGTACATAAAGAATTCTTCATTTGATTACATGCTCTAAATCTTAGTCAACCATAGCTCAACTAATGAGGCTATCATGACACCGGCTTAGAGCCATATCTTGAATTCTTCTATTGAGATCACACTCTCAAGATCTTGAACATATCATATTCTTCTCTTCAATTTGATGACCGTGATGCCAAAACTCAAGGTATATCTTTATCTTCATGGCATCCATACTTGAATCCAACACATGAACTACAAGCATGACCTATGGAATATTCCTTCATATAAAACTCAATGAAAACATTAGTCCATAGGGATTGTCATTAATCACCAAAACCACACATATGGGCAATTACCCTTTCACGTTGCATGGACAAGACAATTCATATGGCAATCAAAACATAGGGCATTTGTAGATAAATAAGATAGAGCATCCAAGTACTAAATAATCATAGGCATGTGTTCCATATATAGTCATATGTGCTCCCAATGAGAACTTGCACAACATCTTTTGTCCTGCTAGCCCGTTTGCAGCGGGGCCTCAAGGGAACTACTAGCAATTAAGGTTCTCCTTTTAATAGAGCACCAGAGCAAAGCATTAACACTCCGTGAACACATGTGATCCTCACATCAAAGCCATTCCCTCCGGTTATCTCGATTGCTGTCACTTTGGGGCTTTTGGTTCCGGACACCAATATGTGTATACAACTTGTAGGTAAGACCATAAAAAATACTATCATAATGAATCAATAACATGTTCAGATCTGAAATCATGGCACTCGGGCCCTAGTGACAAGCATTAAGCATAACAAGTTGCAACAAAGTCAAAAAGCACTAATAATAGATACTAGGCACCATGCACTAACAATCTGATGCCATTACATGAATGATCTCATCCAATCCCTACCATTCCCATAGCCTACAGCGGGGGATTACTCACTCATGGAAGGGGGAATTATGGATGGTTGATGGAGAAGCGATGGTGATGATGATGGCGATGATCTCCTCTAATTCCCCGCCCTGGCAGGGTGCCAAGACAGGGTTTCTGGTTCCGAATCACGGAATCTGGTGGTGGCGGCGCAACGGAACTCTTTCTGGAAAAACGTCGAACCCCCCTTGGTTTTTAGGTCAAGAGGCAACTTATAGGAGAAGAGGGAGGCCGAGGGGGTGACCGAGGCGGCCACACCACCCCCAGGCACGGCCTGGCCTAGGCCGCGCGGCCAGGTGGTGTGGGCCCCTCGTGGCCCTCCTCCATCTCGTCTTTTGGCTCCGTGAATCTTCTGGTGAAATAGGATTTTTGGCATATTTTCCAGGATTTTTCCTGATAGTTGATTTTCTGCACAAAAACTAGACACCAAGGTAATTCTACTGAAAACAGCGTCAATCCGTGTTAGTTGTATCCAAATCACACAAATTTAGAGGAAAAACAATAGCAAAAGTGTTCGGGAAAGTAGATACATTTTGGACGTATCAACTATCAAGGCTGAGTGACCTGGTCATGGGACCCGAAGCGGGTGGTCGGCTCTGCTGAATGTGATTTCTTGCTCGGACCAATGGAGATATTCGGGTGTGGTTGATGTTGTTGTTTCCGCCATATTGATTTGCCTTGTGATGAGCTTTTGGGTTCTGTTGGATGGACGCCCCTTCTGAATCATTGACATTGCCCCTTTTGACCTGGGATATTCACCGTTTGATCATTTGTGTTTTGTGGTGGCCCTGCTGGTGAGGGCGGTGGTGGTGCGCCGATGGCTAATGTGCCACGCATAGATGCGTATCCTCTGTTTGCCGCTTCAGTTTCTTTTGCATTGCATAACTCCTGCATCTTCAAGAATGTTCGGCAGTCTTTCATGAGATGGTTAGATTGCCGCGTGCCTGCTGAGTCGATGTAGAAGTGCATATTACAGGGTCCTTCCATCATTTGCATTGCGGACATAGGTGGATCTCAAGCTCTTAGCTGGTACCGCTGTGTTGACTAGTTTCCCCCGACGTCATATCTGTTATGGCGGTATCCTCCGTTGTGGTCACTGCTTCTATTGTTACCTTCACCCAAAAAACCGACTGCAACGTAACTTGGTCATGTGTTTCCATCGTTGTTCCTTCTTCTTCTATCGCTGCCACGTTTATCCCTGTCTTCTTCGGGTGATCGTGTACGCTTGTTATGCAGCGCGTCTTCTCCATTAGCCCAGCGATTTGCTATTTCCATTAGTTGTGAGATTGTTTTGGGTTTAACCCATCCCAGTTCTTCTATGAATTCTCGGCGGCGGAGGCCGTTGTTGAAGGCCTCGATTGCCCTTTTGTTGGATATGGACTCAGCCGAGTTTTTTATGATATTCCATAGTTGGATGAATGCTCTTATTGATTCCCCAGACTTTTGTTTGCATGCTCGCAACTGCTCCAACGATGCAGGTCGTTTGAACGTGGATTGGAAGTGCTGGATGAACTTATCTTCTAGGTCGTTCCAGCTGCCGATAGAATCCTCGGGTAGCTGCTTGAGCCATGATCTTGCGGCGCCGGTGAGGTGCAGTTGTAAGCTTTGCATTGTGGTGGTTGTGGAGCCGCCTTGCAACTTGACAGTGGCCAAATAGTCTGCTAACCATGCTTCGGGTTCCTGGAGTCCATCATACTTGTGGCGGTCATGCGGAAGTTTGAAGTCCTTGGGTACTGAGGTTTTGTGAATCCTCTGAGTGAAACAACTGGCCCCACATAGTTCGTAATCGTATTCGTTGTCGTGGTATCGTCGGTTGCGGTTTTCGTCTCTTGATCCATCGTTCCTGTGTTGCGTGTTGTCGTTTCTTGTGCTGCTTCGCGGCTCGGGTGCCGCAAGATGGGCCTAGTGTGGCGATCGAGATCGTTAGGTGTGTCCTACTTGCCGAGGACTGTTGTGACGGTGTGGGGATCTATCGTGTTGTCGCATGGTTCCTTGTTCTGCTTTTGCGAGGGAAGCTCCCACCATGCCAAGGTTCATCAGGGTGGAGCGGTGGAGGGCCGCACGGGGATCATTGGGTGTGGGTTGAGTTGTGAGTAGATATGTTTGTGCGGCCACAACGGCTGCTTGGGCCATTTTTTCCTTGATGTTTCCTGCTTGATCGATCGACATGAACGATAGATCTAGATCGCGGATGAGTCCACCTCTCTCTGCTTCAGGGATATTTGCTAATCGAGATGTTCTCCTTCCTGGTGGTTCTCCTCCTGTTATGCTCCATGATCCTCGGGTGGAGCTTAGTTGTGCCCATCGTAAGCTAGATTCTTCAGCTAATCTCTTTCTTTTGTCTAGTTGTCTTTGCATCCTGACTAGATCTCTCTTCTTGTGATGGAGCAGATATTGATATGCTAATAAATCCTCATGTGAAGCATCCGTTGTCATCGTGACTACTCCCGAAATTGCTTCCCTTTGCCATGCCGCTGCTGGTAGCCGAAGAGTTCGCCTCTCTCCTTCATGTGGCTCTTTGCCTCTTCCTTGGACGATGCGGTTATTCGCCGTTTCTCCTTCGTTTCCGTGGTCCCCTTCATTGCTGTGATTTCCTGCATTGTCATTTGATAAAATATCATTGGGGTCGAGGATAGGGTTACCGTTAGAGTCGCATGGTGTTGAGGTGTTCTCGTCGACCATGCACACTTGGCGGCGTGTTATGCGTGGGTTGGTGATGTCGTCTTCTGCTCCAAAGGATGCGTTGTTAGTATTCTGATATTGTAGTTCTGGGTAAATCTTCGCCATCCTTATTCCGCAGTCGACGTTTTCGCTGCTTTATTCGGGTTCTGAATTTTTCAGGCTTGCTTCGCGTGGTGGGGTTAGCTGTGGGTTTGATCCGAAGGAGAGATTGTCGTAAAGACCATCAAGGTCCCTCATATCCATCTCGATTTGCTCGCTTTCTTTGCCTGCTTCGATCTGTGTTGTGGCATCCATGGAGGACCCGACGGAAGATGCTGGTACCGCCGTAGGCGTAAGTTTTTCCACTGACGGTTCTGATGTGATTAGGACCGAAGGGTGCAATTCTTGCGGGTTTTCTACTTGGAAGTGGAAGCTTCCGATGATTATATCGGATCCGCCGTTGAAATCGACGGGTACCAACACAGGGGTGTGCAGGTGTGGAACTGCTTTCATCGGGTTGATGCTTGGTGGAGGGCAGTCCGCCGAACCGTGGTTCCAGCGTTCGAATTTCCCACAGACAGCGCCAATTGATGAGGGGTAACCTCGGCAATTCCCATGGTGATGGACTTAAGGTTCCGCGGAAAAGAGAACGTTGGGTATTTCGTCGGATGTCAGGAAAACAATGAAGTCAAAGTCGCCTGAATATTTGGAAAATCGCACTATTACAAGTTGTCTCATAGATTTTGGTACCCTCGCTTGGGCTTCTCCCGTCCTATATATAATAGGTCGGGTCTCAAAGCTGTATGCGGATAGGTTTCTTACACGTGTGATTACAATACCAACACAATGTCGGTTCATAGTCTCTTTCCTAATACAATCAAAGCCTTTATCGGTTGCTTCCTTGGGCTGTTGTCTGGAATCTTCATGGGCCGGAAGCCCTTTTACCCAGTATAGGGTAGTAAATCATAAGCATCCGAGTAATCATACCTATGTCAGTGCGGTTACCGAGAACTGTAGATTCCTGATCTCGTCTTGCTTCGGGAGATCGTCACCGGCAAGTTCCACTCTCGTCGACGCTGATCACCGTGTACCAAGTCTGGCCTAGGAAAAACATTAAGGGTTGGTAGTCGTTTTTGTCATGAAAAAATGCCCACTTCTTTTCCATACGACTCCCATCAGAGTCGGGTTCCATTACCACAAAGATAACAAAACAAATGTCTTTGAGACGGCTAAAAAGGAAGAAAGGAAAGAAAAAGAAAAGGGGTAAACTACATAGTCTTAAGACAATGTACGAGAAAACCACAAGGTTTAAGACAAATTCGACTAACAACACCCACACTAACCGACGACAGAAGATAAAGATATAGGCCGCAAGAACCCATCTTCTAGGGGAGGCATTTTGAATCACCTGTGATGTTCACATCCTCATCTTCATCCCCATTCCTGGCCATACGTTGGAGACGGTTAACTCCCTCAACCATCAAGCCCATGTTCTCTCTAGAGGCCTGCCCACTAACAAAGAAAAGCACACATGTAACAAATTAATCCCAGAGGGAAAAAATTAAATTGCTTTCAAAATATGATTGATTTCTAGTTTTCGATAAAGCCCAGCATAAGAAAGCAACGCAAACGGAAGGAAACTCACAATCCACCAAAAGTGTTGAGTAAAGCATCAAGGTCTAGTCTGAGCACCAATAGTAGTAGAGATTGTACTCCACATATAAATAGAAGCATGACATGTGAAGAATAAGTGATTAATAGTTTCGCCCAATGGACAAAAATAACAAACATAGCTTCCTACCCATTTCTTTTTTTCATGTTATCCTTAGTACTGATTGCGTTGTACCAAATAAGCCAAAGCTAGATCTTGATTTTAAGAGGTAGCTTAGCTTTCCATAGATTTCTAAAGGATCTATCAGACCCCATATCAACAAGCTTATTATACAAGGATTTAACTAAAAATCCCAAACTTAGTGTATTTCCATTTAGGTATATAATTTTCATCATTTAGACTCACATAAGCTAACATGTTTCTTAGATCTTGCCATTGAGAAGTTAACCTAGGTGAAAGAAACCTCCTAAAAGTAAAAAAACCAGCCCAAATCTGACATGTCTCTAACAGTACCAATATGTTGATTGCATATTCCATAAAGTTATGGAAATTTCTCGGAAAGGGAGAAATTCCCAATCCACTGATTATGCCAGAAGTGTGTTTATGTTCCTCCTCCTAGGTCCATTTCCTCCCAGCTAGATATATTTGTTTGAGTTTCAATAAGCATTTCCATGAAACAGAATCACTTTGTTTCACTTTAATCTTCCAGATACCATGAGATATACCATATTTGGCTCTTACAATCCTCTGCCAGAGTTCATCCTTAGATTCTAACTTCCACCACCACTAGCACATAAGACAGTTATTAAAAAGTTTCGGGTATTTGATTCCAAAGCCCCCTTTCTTCCTGGGTATACATTTAATAGACCACTTGACCATATAGTACTTTCTTTTATTATTGGAACCTTCCCAAAAGAAATTTCTGATGATTTTAGTAAACTTTTCCAAGTTATTATCAGCCATGAGATACATTGGCATATGATAAATGAGAACGCTACTTAGAGAGGATTGAATTAAAGTATATATTCCACCAATCGAAGATGAATTCCTAACCCATCCATCTAGTTTCTTTTTGAGTTTATCAAAGAGTGGTTATAAATCAACCACATGCAATCTAGTGCCATAAACGCGGACACCGAGATACTTAATAGGCCAATTGCTAAGTTGACAACCAAACATATTAGTATATCTTAAACCTTTCTCACTATCCTCTATAACCACCATACTTTCACTCTTATTAGAATTGATTTTCAACCCAAACATGGCCTAAAACATATAAAGAATTAGTTCAACATGGGTCAACCGTTCCATGCCACCTTGGATTAGTAAAATGTTTTCATCGGCATATTGTAAAATGGCAACACCTTTATCAATCAGATGGGATACCAACCCAGTCACCAGACCAGTAGATTGAGCTTGGAAAATCATCTTAGCCAAACCTTCAACAACCAAGTTAGAGAGGAAGGGAGAGAAAGGATCACCCTATCTCACCCCTTTATGACTAACAAAATCTTTACCCCTTTTATTGTTAATTTTAACACACAAAGTGCCACTCCTAACAACAATATCCACCAGCTTGCACCAAAACTAACTTAAAACTTTTTGAGATACACATTTTAAGAGGATATCCGATCTACCTTGTCATAAGCTTTTTCAAAACCAATTTTCAGGATTACACCCTCATGCTTATTCCTTCTAGATTCATGTAAGATTTCATGAAGGGACATCACCCCATCCATAATGTTTCTACCTTTGATGAAAGCAGTTTGATAACTCGAGATTAGTTTGTCCATGAAAGGTTCTATTCTGACAGTAATTACCTCAGTAATGATCTTATACAAAACTTGTAGTAAACAGATAGGTCTGTACTTAGATATAACATCAACATCAAGTGTTTTCTGCAAGAGAATAATCATTCCGAAATTAATCCTATATAAGTTTAGGACACCCAAATGTAAATCCCCAAACAAGGACATAATATCAGATTTTATAATAGGTCAGCGTGACTAATAGAATTCAACAGGAATTCCATTGGGACCAGGAGCTTTGTTTCTAACCATAAGATCTAAAGCATTCTTAACCTCCTCCTCAGAGAGGAGTCTATGTAACACAACATTGTAAAAATTGGACAACCTTACCCATGCGGACCAAATAGATGAGTCTAATCCTAACATATTACCTTCCTCTTTAGCAAATAAAATCTTATAGTACTCAGTAGCATGAGAAACGAGTTCAGAGGTCCCATGAATCAACAGATCATTAGGTTTAAGATAGTACATCACATTCTTTCTCCTCCTACCCTTAGCCACCCTATGAAAATAGGCAGTATTATTGTCCCCTTGTAGGAGCCTTTTTGCACTAGATCTACTAAATCAAAATGTATCTACCTGTTCATAAATCTACATTAATTTAAACTGGATAATCCCTTTCCTCTTGATTTGTTCCTCAGTCAGCATATGGTCTTCTTCCAGTAGTTCCAAGTTTTCAAGTTCAGTCAAGAGATCTTTCATATCTTTAATGAATTGTCCTCTAATGTTAATCCCAGAACCCTTTAAATTTTTCTTCACATTTTTTAACCTCTTTTGAACTTGACTAATATTATCATGAGCATTAACGGACGAATGCCATGCTTTTTCTACCCTACCTTGAAAATCAGGGCGTGACAACCAAGTTTTCTCAAACCTAAATTTGTTTGCCTTAGGCTCCATAATTTCACATGTATCAACCACCAAGGAGTTGTGATCGAGCATAACCCTGGGAATTTTCTTTACTTGAGTGAAAGGAAAAAAGAGTTTCCCATTCAGAATTTACCAGAATTCTATCCAATGTTTCAAGAGTGGGATCTTTTTTATTATTTTTCATGAATATTGTGCATTTGGTTTCCATGTTTTGCCATGGAATGCAGGTTTTTTCTGGAATGTCGTGCGATGATATACCCCAAATATGTGTGTGACTCACCATTTTTTCTTTCGAGGTAATGTCGTGACCAAATGATTCATACACACATCCCTACTCATGCCATTGGGATTTGTAGTCGTGACCCTCTTTCCTCTCACGTCCAAAAATGAATTGTACACCTCCTACATTGGGATTTCACCTTATCCTCAAATGTCCTCTAGTGGCAACGGCCCATGCTCGACTAGAAATGAAGTCCCACATGTAAGTTGTCACCCCTGTACTATCTCTGACACTCAAAACCTAGAGATTTGTGCTGGCGTATTTGCAAAAATACCCTTCCACCTTCGTCCAGTTTCACTTATTGAGTCCAAAAATATTTTAATAACAACCCTTACATTTTCAGGTATTTCTACATGTTTCATCTCTCTTTCTTCCCTGAATATTTTTCATTGGAAATTAATTTCGGGATGAAACCAAACTAATTTAAACACATTAAGAACTTTCCAAGGTTCAGAAGAGATTCATCTATGTCTCACATTTTTTTAGAGTTCGAACTCACGAGCACCTTTCACTAATTTTATCCACAACTCAGATTTAGAAGTTTATACATGTTTCGTTCATAATAAAGAAGACTTTTGAGCGCAGGGTGTCAATAGTTAGCAATCACGGGACTAACTCTAGATTCAATAGATTCCCAGAAATAACACTGTTTCATACAAGATTAAAGATTCAATTTTACGAATATTTGAAGAATCATATACACCACCATAACATTGCTTCACAGGAGGTACATAGTTGTCTGACCGTTTCAACATGCAACACAATTTTTTACAAGGTTTTGTCCTATTTTATACGGGTGAAACACAAATCCAATAAATTTTAGTAACATGTTTTAATCTACAAATAAGAAATAACACAGCTAGTACAAGATAAGAAATCTCTAAATAAGTTCCTGACTGAAACATACATGAAACGGAGGATTTGACAAAGGTGTTTTGACGAACAATATAACTTAAATTGAAATAAATTTTGTATGAATCTTCGCCAGAACATTTTTGAATTGAATAACAACATTTAAACTAAACAACTATTGCTCTATCCATCAACTACACAAGTATTGCTCTGTCCTGTCAATATCCCGCCAATTGTCATCCGTAGGGAGAGACACGCCGTTCGTGACAGTGACAGCACGAGAGGAGAATGGTGAGTCCATATATCATAGGAGTCTTTAGCATAAAAGCACCACTTTTGTGCCAAGTGTTCAAAAAACCATCGCTGTTGAAAAATTTCGCAAAATGTGACCACTTGTCTACACTTTTTTTTCAATTCGCACTAAAACTGAATTAACAGCGAATTGACACCGTTTCATCCAAATTTTTAAAAAGTTCGACATCTAATTTGAGACGAAGGAGTAAAAATATATATTCCCTTTGTGCAGAAATAACTGACTTAATTTGGGTAGATTCAAATATATATGTACACTGGAATGCGTATCTGGATACATGTAGATACACAAATCTAGATATACTCAAATCAGTTATTTTAAATACTGCCATAGTACTATAGCGATAATTGTATTTTTTTTTAGAGAGATCGATAATTGTCTTTTAGTGGTAGCGGAGGGAGCACGCAATCCTTGTAGCGCATGACCCCGCTTAAAAGGGAGGGGGTGTCCTCCTTCCCCGACTCGATCGGCTCCCATCCCATCCACCTTCCTTCCCTCGCCTGCTTCCCCGACTCAGGCGGCGGCGGGCATGGAGGGAGAGGTGGGCAAGAGGGCGCTAGAGTGCATCCTCATGCCGGCCATGTACGCCGCGAAGAACGTCCGGGCCCAGCGCGACCGCCTCCTGCAGCTCCGCCGCCGGCTGCAACGGAGCCCCGCCTCTGTCCAGGAGGTCGCCGCCGATCTCTTCAAGGTCTACTCCTTGGGCCTCAAGCGCGGCGCCGGCTACCTCACCGGCTGCCTGGAGCTCGCGTACGACAACGACGCCGACCTCTCCTTCTGCAACCCCGCCTTCGCCTTCGTCCCCGAGGAGCAGCTCTACCACACGCTGTTCGCGCAGCGGCTCCCGCCCCGCCCGACCACCCAGACCGACGCCTTCACCCGCATCGAGGTCGCCTACTACGCCGTCAACCTGGCCCTGAGGCACCACATCCCGCGCTGCGTCGAGTTCCTCGTCGGCGAACGGCCGCCCTCCGTCAACAGCAGGGACAGCGAAACGGACGACCGCATGGTCGGCTACTCGGACGATACGCTCGCCGCCGCCACCGACCACATCTTCAAGACCCGCCTCGCCGACATGCCTACCCCGGACGCCGCCGAGCGCAACTCCAAGACCCGCCCCCGCATGTTCAACCGTACCCTGGACCCGGCCGAATCTCCCGCCGCCGCCCCCACCTGGAAACCCCCTCAGGCGGCCAGCAGCAAGGACCCGGACCAGGCGCTCAGCTACCTCCACCGCGCGTGCTCGCTCGCGAGCCTCGCTGTCAAGCACATCGACGCCGCCGTCGCCGTCATCTCCACCTTCCTCGACCCCAAGGAGGTCGCCGAAATCGCCGAGATGGCCGACGAACACGCATACATCTCTGAGGTACGTACACAGTACACTGGCTTTGCTGTTACCAGATTTATTCATGGATATACCGGCATCAATCTGAATATTCCAGTTCATTCTGTTCTCAATTCACTGCAGGAAGGACCCTATCCATCAGATGAGTGATTGATCCAAGCCAAGCTAGCATCGGTCGTTTCAGCTGTCTATGCTCTCTAGCTAGTTCATCCAACTTCTGTAATCAGACGAATCTGCTGCTACTATGCAAGTTTGGTTTCAGTTCAGTGGCTTCATCAGGGGTAAAATGTGATACCAGTATAATGCTGCAATGCCATATCTGCATCTTATTTGTGGACCATCGAATCGAATCGAATCGCAGCGAAATTGGGATTTTGGACATTCTATGTTTTCTTTCAATCTTGTGCTGTGATGCCATTTTTTTCTATCCGATGGTATCAATCCGTATTAGTGGCATCCATCCCCAGTTTGATAATCGTGTAATCTGCTTGGCGTGACAGTGGTTTGTCCCTGTTGTAATCAATACATGCTGGCCCTGTTCTAACTATTGCATTTGGTTCCACTGCATTTACAGATCATCTCCGGCTGCAATGACAAGCAAGAGGACTGAACTAGTTTCAATCACACACAAAAGAAAGAGGATCCAACAATGGGCCCTGAGATTGATCTTGTTGCGAGCGCTCCTGAGCTCACCTAGATAGAACTACTCTGTCTTTCAGAACTACTCTGTTCATGGATGCACCGGCATCAATCTGAATGTCCAATTCATTCTGTTTTCAGTTCACTACAGGAAGGACCCTATCGATCAGATGAGTGATCGAGTAGGGTGAGATCCCTTTGCATTGTTGATCCAAGCGGAGCTCGCATCAGTCGTTTAACTCTAGCTCGTCCAACTTTCTATAATTCAAGTTCAGTTTGGTCAGACTAATCTGCTGCTGCTATCCAAGTTTAGTTTCAGTTCAGTGGCTTCATCAGGGATTCAGGGGTAAAATTCAGTAGTACTTGTATAATGCTGCAATGCTATATCTGCATCTTACTTGTGGAACATCGAATCGAATCGCAGCAAAATTGGGATTTTGGGCATGCTATGTTTTTTCAGTCTTGTGCTGTGATGCCCTTTTTTTCTTTCTCCAATGGTAGCAATCCCGATTAGTGGCGCGCATCCCCAGTTTGTTAATCGTGCAATCTGCATGGCTTGACAGTATTTTGGCCTTGTTGTGACGATCGATAATTCACCAAGAAACTCATCAACTGTATTGCGCATACCAGTACACGCTGGCCCTCTTCCAGCTATTGCATTTGGTTCCACTGCATTTACAGATTATCTGCGGCTGCTATGACAAACAAGAGGACAGAACTAGTTTCGATCACTCACAAAAAAAAGAGCATCGAACAATGGGCCTTGAGGTTGATCTTGTTGCCAGCGCTCCTGACCTCACCTAGGAGTAGGATATAACTACTCTGTCTACTAAACTCGGCCGCTACTCTGGACATGCCTTGCACAACTACTCAGAACCACCCCAAACAAGTTATTTTCCAAAACTAAGTATAGTAATAATAGTTCATTCTTGATTTACTTTGTACACTCACTCATGTTTGCATATACACCAATTTGAGTTTGTAGTCTAGCATGTGCTTGCTCTGCCACGTCGGGCGGGGAGTTCCTTTGAAAACTATTCAAGTGCAACACGTACTATTCTTATCTTATACCATAACAAAGTAAAAAATATAAACAAATGTTAAATCTATTACTCCATTTGATCCAAATTAATGTTCTCACATTTGTCTAGATTCGGATGTATCTAGTCATGTTTTAGTGCTAAATCTGAGAACATTAATTTGAATCGGAGGGAGTAACATATGCCTATGCCAACTATGGGTATTGCATACCTTGATATTTAGAAATGACCCAAATAAGGATTCATCACTCGCAAGGAGACGACAACCACACTCAAGCACTGAAGTCACAAAGTTGAAAGAGTTGGGGCAATAGCTTCAACACTACCCTTCCGGTGGCGGCTATTAGTCAGTGTACTCCACGGAACCGATGATTCTGGCAACTCCTTTTTGTGTGCTTTTTTCCTCGTTAGTTCAGGGATGGAAAACAATTTGGCGGCGTGAGTTTGCAAGATATGTGGCCCTGAACAATGTGCGATCAAAGATCCTAGGGTCTCACTTTCGAGGTGGGCTTCCCTTGGGTCTTCAAAAACTTTAGCAGTTAGCCAAATATTTGGAGATTTGATTTGTTGGATATCTGTTGAGTCAGAGCACGTTTGAGTGTCAGGAAGGCATTCTGAACCAATGGAGACCAGACGAATGATGTGTTCTTCTTAAGCATCTGCAACAAATGTCGCATGCATGTTGCAAATGTTTTTTTTTGGGTGCTGCAAGGCGTTCGGCCTCCATGTTTATAGACGTGTGGTCATCTTTTTCTCGGAGCTGCAACCAATGGAGATTATGTGGCATACAAATGTTTCTGCTGCATTTGTTTTTCTTAATCACTGTGACACTTTTTTGCACGAATTTGACACACGAGGTGACGAAATGCTGCACCAATTTACAGACATGTCTCTCGTAGGGACAAGATTGCGTCCATAACATCACGCAGAAGATGGTTAAACCATAGCAGATGCAGGTAGTACGACATTACACTACAACGTTAGTCACCACTGATGAAGCTAAGATACTAGTCCACAAATTAAACGGAGAGAGTTACAGCGGATCAACCTGTCCGAAACTGAACTGGAACTGTAAAAAAGTTGGATGAACTCGAGAGCATACATAAAATTAAACGACTGATGCGAGCCCGGCTTCGAGGATCAAATGCAAGAACTCCCATCCCCATCAATCACTTGGCAGCCTCGATCAGGTGAAGAAGTATGCTGGTTAATCTGACGGATACGGTCACTCCTGCAACGAATTGGATATTCAGATTGGTTATTACTCTGACGGAGGAGTGCGTACACCGATGATCCATGGACAAAGTCGGTCCGTAGTGTACGTACCTCGGGGATGAATATGAATCGGTCGGCCGTTTCGGCGTTGTCGGCGAGCTCCCTGGGTTCGAAGAAGCTGGAGAAGACGGCGACGGCCAGGTCGATGTGCTTGACGGCGAGGCTCGTGAGGGAGCAGGCACGGTGGAGGTAGCTGAGCGCCTGGTCCAGATCCACGCCGCTGGCCGCCTGAGGGGGCTTCTCAGCGGTCGCGGCGGCGGAGGCAGGGGCCTCGGCCCAGAGGTCCGGATTGGGGAGGCCGTTCTTCGCGAGGTGCTCGAGGGCGGCGTTGACCGGGTCGTCTGAGTAGCCGGCCATGGCGATGAACGGCGAGGGCCTGCCGGTGACGCTGGGCGGGCGGACGCCGACGAGGAGCTCGATGCAGCGCGGCAGGTGGTGCTCCTCGGGCAGCTTGAGGGCGTGGAGCGCGGCCTCGAGGCGGGCGAAGGCCTGGGCCTGGGTGGTCGGGCGCGCGGGGAGCTGCTGCGCGAGCAGCACGTCGTAGAGCTGCTCCTCCGGGATGACGGTGAAGGCGGGGTTGAGGTCGGCGAGGCAGGCGCCCTTCTCGACCGCGATCATGAAGCAGGACGCGAGGTACCGGGAGGCGTACTCGAGGCCCCTGAAGTAGACATGGAAGAGGCCGGCGGCGACCTCCTGGACCAGGGCCGCGTCGTCGGCGCCGGGGCTCTGCTGCAGCCGGCGCGGGAGCTGCAGGAGGCGCCGGAGCTGCAGGAGGCGGTCGAGCTGGGTCCGGGCGCTCTTCGCGGCGCACATGGCCTGTATGAGGATGACCCGTAGCTCCTCCTTTCTCAAGTCTCGACCCATGGCGGCCGCCTGATCTCTCTGAGGAAGGAGAGAAGACAAAAAAAAAAATTATTGGCCTTGCGACCCTCCTGAGCGATGGGGAGAGAAAATTGATAAGGATGGCGTGTGGGTACGGGGGGAGAGAGCAGCTAGCGCCAGGCGAATCTTGCTGCCTCTGCAGACGATGGGCCCACTATTTGCGTCCTTTTGACTAGAATCATGTACTCGTAGGTAAATTCAAAATTTGAAAATGGTATCTCTCCTATTCATATTAATGATCTCAACTTTATTAAGATATGAATGCATCGAATCTAAATAGTTAACTAGATACGTATAGATAAGTTAAGACAATTAATATGAATCGAATAAAGTAGAGCAGATGTCTATAAGAAATTTTGTTTAAAAAAAATTGCTAGTACCCATGGGAATAATCTTTATCCCGGTCTAAGTTAAGGCACTTCATTGATTACTTCACATCAAACGAATAAATTCGAGAGCAGAATAGAAAACAAAACCTAGGCTAGAAGTCCTCGAAGAAAAGTTCTCCACCAATAACTCGATATCTTGTACCACGTAGCCAACCGGAGAGCGGTCACAGAATGTCGCATTGATCCGCTGAACCAAGGTCAAGCAATCAGATGCAAAGATAGCCCGACCAAAGCCCTTGTCACGAGTGATGGTCAGCACGCACTGGAGCGCCAGTGACTTCGGAAGTTCATGATCAGTAAACTGCAGGAGAGGTTTACGTCGCCAGGCATCTCCCATCGTGGTCGCAAATATTCTACCTTGCCGGTATCTACTTTTTGAACGTTCACGGTTCCAAAAAAATAAAAAATACGATACGATTTTATATAAAAAGATAAAAACTACGCATAGGTATTAGCACTGGGGGTACAAATAGTTGTCAAGGGGAAGCAAACTCATACAACAAGTTGTAAAATGGGGCCGCGTGGTACAAAAAGTTGTCATGCGGATTGAAATTGGTACACCTCGTTTGTACAGCCGACGCGTGTACTGCCACGCTGGAAAAGTCCATTTGCAGAAAACCCCCTACGAATTCCGGTATTCTCACCACGTTAGTTAGTTGGTGGGGCAAGTCAAGACACCGGTCCCGACCACGTGGTGCCCTGGTCTTCTCCTCGCCCACCTGTGCGCCGCCTTGTGCCAGAGCTCCGCCGCCTTCCAGAGCTCCACCGCCTCCTCGCCTCGATGCCTAGCTGGAACGACGGGGAAAGCTCCAGCCAGTCGGCGCTTGGGGTGAGTTGTCCTATCTTACAGGGTTAGGGTTCATAGTCGATTTGGGGATTTTTTTCTCGAATTTGTTCGATTGAGCAGTTGTACATATTCGTTTAGGACTTCACAGCGGTAGACTATGCTCCAGATCGGTGTGATGATCCCACTTTCCATGGGATTGCTGTGGGGTGTACAGTGCGGTGTCCAGGGCACAATCTGGAGCCACTGAGATGTGTTGCATATGAAGGGACATTGACAGGCCGAAGATTTTACATGTGCCCTATTGAGAATGTGAGTATTCACATACCAATTGTTGCATTTGCTGTTACATTTTTAAGCTGCTTATATTTCCTGCACTGCTCATATGCTCATCTTTTCTGTCAATAACATGTAAAAGAGCTGCTTTTATTTGTTCGTGTGCTCGTCTGATCATATGAGCAACAATGTATAGATCATACTCCATTTTCCACAACAATCTACAAGAATGTGCTCTACAAGATGATGCCTCATATTTACCAATAAGATGTAACTGTGCTGCTTATACTAAAAATTGTCATATTCATGTTCTACCACCATTCAATAACAGGATTTTGAGTTTGAATTTGTGTGCCTTTTTATTTGTAGGATGTTTTGAACTGTGGTTTTGTATCTTGGGTAGATGAGCAAGAGTGGCCAGAGACCCTGCAGAATGCTTTGTCAAAACTCTGGTCAATGTATGATGATGCCAACAGTTGCAGAATTGATGAGAGGGTGGAGAATGGCAAACTGCTATCTCAACTAGCTGAGGAGAAGTCCAAGGCTGAGAAGAAGTATGCAAGCCTGATGGCTGATGTGGGAAGGTTTGTGGATGATTCTCATAAGAAGGTGATGGAGCAAAACTTGGCCCTGGTGAATGGTAGGACTGAACTTGATGTTGTGGAGATGGAGAAGGAGAGGGATTCTCTGAAGACTGCTGTGGAAATGCTCAAGCATGTGCAGAAAACACAGGGAGATGTGATGAAGTCAAAGGAGAAGAAATGGGAGGAAGAAAGGGATGCTCTCAGGGCTGAAAACAAAAAATTGGAATACATGTTATATGATCTGCTAAAAGCTGGTGATGACAACAAGGAGAAGGTGAAAAGGATCAAGGCCATAGTTGATGAGTGATGGCATTTAGATGACATTTTAGTTTGTTTTAAATTTGCACAATTAATGTTGTAGTACTTGTTGTTGGCAAATGCTTTAGACGATTTGTTTCCTCATTTGTTTAAGTAAACCAGTGATGTACCGATGGTGTTTTCGGTTGGGAGCACAGTGTATTATCATAACTGAGATATGCCTTGTAACATCAGATCTTTATTAAGTGAATTAAAGAGAGCTATGCCTTATCTTTCTCTTCCTCTTTGTCTCTTCCTCCTCTCTATCTCTTCCTCTCTGAGCGATGGAGGCGAGCCGAGTGTGGTATCTGCAGCCAGCTCCGGCAGACGTTGAGCGTAAGGAGGAGGCGGCGGCGGCATTGCTGGATTTAGCTAGGGTAGCGAAAGAAGATCTAAAGCCACCGAGCTCTTTGGCGGAGCTTGTCTTGATGGGGCCAGAGCTGAGGCGCAGGGGCAGCGAGCTTGTCCTTCGGATCTCCTCCGACCTGAAGGACAGAATGATGATTGAGGTGAACTCATGTGCAATGGCCCACATTAGAGCTCGTGCCACAACGGCCAACTCCTCATCACAGCAAATGTCAGAGTTGATCAAGGTTACTCATTCAGTTGGAGAAAGTAAGCTGTCATTTCAGTTTGTTCCGAAGTAAGAGTTGGATATTCTTCTAGAGCAATCTCGACAGTTTCCACCTTCACCAATTTCTGTGCTTTCCAAATGGATTCCTGGATTTAATGGGCTTCACATTGCTGGGTGCTCCTGCCAGAGGTAAGTATAGCAGTGTAGGGAAGAAGAAGAATATGTAGTTCCAGTTAGTTGAAGTGTAGCAGTTAGTATGTAGTGTAGCAGTTAGTTCCAGTTAGTTGCCTTTTGGACATGGCCCCAGTTAGTTGTAGTGTGGCAGTTAGTTGTAGTGTAGTATGTAGCAGTAGGTGGCCTTTTGGACATGGTTCCTCTAGTTGCAGTGTAGCAGCAGTATATCAGTAGAAGCAGTATATGCAATGAACTAGTAGTACAAGCACTGCACTAGCAGTACAAGCATGCAACAGTACAGGAATTGCAGCAGTGGTTCCTTTTGGTAAATATTAATGCAAAGTAGTACAAGTAGTGTTTCCTTTTGCTATCTGAAAATTTGTGCTTATAGAAAATTTAAGCAAGTTCACTAATGAACTTTGGTTTGCATTACACAAGTTCATATCTGAACTTAGCCAAAAAAAAAGTTGTGATTCATTCAACTACTAGGGTGCATTTTGAGTGAGAACAATCTCCTCTTGTGTTTCTTCAGGTAGTGATTCATTCAGGTCTGGTATGCCAATTCTTGGTTCTTCCTCATTTCCAAAAAGGAGATAATGAGCTGATCCTGGCCCAGTATTGTATCCTCTTTTCCTCCTCTTTGTTGATGAGCTGCTTACTACATTTGCATCTGCCATCTTTTGCTTCCCTTCCCCTCTTTCTCCTCTTCCAGATGCTGCTCTCCCTCTTTCAGATATTGCTCTTGCTCCTCCTCTTCCAGGTGCTGCTCTCCCTCTTTCAGATATTGCTCTTGCTCCTCCTCTTCCAGGTGCTGCTCTCCCTCTTTCAGATACTGCTCTTGTTCCTCCTCTTCTAGCTGTTGCACTCCCTCTTTCAGCTGTTGCACTCCCTCTTCCAGTTGTTGATCCTCCTCTTCCTCTTGCACTCAAGCACCATCTTGTTTGTGTAGTAGTCACTCTACCTCTTCTAGTAGGCATGTCATCCCTTGCAACAACAACAAAGGAACTCTCCAGAGGCAATGGTACATTTTCCCTTTGGAGTGGTGCATGTGCAGCCTCCTACAGTAAATTATTACACAATCACTCCACAATCAATAAGATAAAAACCCTAACTAAAAGACAGTTAATTTAGGTAGAAGCCCAAGTAGACAACCTCCTGGACCATCCTATATACCATCATATGAGTTTGATGACTTGGATCATTAGCTGGGTTTGGATTCTGTGGGATAATGTGCTGTCAAAAAAAGAACACTGTCAGGTAAGAATTTTGTTGATAGAGGCATATACTGCTAGGTAACCATTGCAAGGATTTTATACCTGTAGAATGTATGTTTGGTCAGTTTCCTCCACATGGTCATTTTGTTGCTGCAACCCCTCTTGGTCATTGCAATTATTTTCCATGTACTTTGCATGCCCTTTCTTATTGTGGTCAGCATTGCCACATACAGAGCAGTGCATTGTGAGGCCAGCCCTTGTAAGAATCTTAGCACCATTCTTTTCCTTCTCCTCTGGTGTTTTCTTCATGTTCTTCTTAGGTCTGCCCATGACTTTGGTAAATAGTGGTGGATGGACAACCACTCCATTCATTTTCTCCCAGTGGCATCTGGCTCTAAGTGGATGTAAGTGGTATGCATATGCTTTCTTGTGTGTCTCAATGGAGTAGCATGAGTGGACAAGTTTTTCAGGATCAATTCTGTCCTCTCTGCAGCAAGAAATAGCATGATGACAAGGTATCCCACTTAGTTGCCATCTTTTGCAGTCACATGTTTTAGCAACAAGATCCACAATGTACCCGCCTTCAAGCTCTGATGAAGTAACTTTGAACACCCCACCACCAGCACTTTTAACAGGACAGTTTGCACTCCACTCAGTAAATTTGTCTAATTTTTGTTTGATCTTAGGACAGATTCTTCCAGGCCAGCTTTCTGATTCCTTGTTTTTAGTCACAATCCTATTCATCATTTTGTAGAACACATTTTCTAGCATGGAGAGCATTGGCATTTCCCTTTCCTCTAATATGTAGCTGTTGAACACTTCAGAATGATTGTTTAATAGCATATCACATTTTGGGAAATCACTGAAAAATGCTTTAATCCATGTGTTTGGTTGTAATTCCTCAACCCAATCATAAGCAGCTTGACTGTCAACTTGTAGCTGTCCCATCCTTTTCTTCCATTGAGGTATGTTGGTTGACCTTGCTACTGCCCATAAATCATTCTTCAGTGTTTCACCTTTGTGCTTCTTATGAAAGTTCTGGTACAGATGCCTAACACAGAACCTATGTTCTGCATCTGGAAAGACTTTTTTCACTGCTTTGATGAGCCCCTTCTGCTTGTCACTCATCAGTATGAATGTGGAAGTGTTGGTTATGTTCAGGTCATCTCTCAGTGTGGTCAAGAACCACTCCCAAGAACTAGTACATTCCACCTCAACCACCCCAAAAGCAAGTGGGAAAATGCAATCATTGGGATCAATGCCTACTGCTGTTAACAGAATCCCCTTGTACCTAGTTTTTATGTGACAACCATCAATGCAAATGAAAGGCCTACATCCTTCAAGGAACCCTCTTTTGCAGGCATCATAAGACCAATATAATGTAGCCAAATGCTCCTTGACATGCCCATCTTTTGTGGACTGATTGGTGCTTAGGAAAAATTTAGAACCAGGATTTGTTGTCCTCAATTCATGACCATAGTCCAATAGCAAGTTGAACTGTTGTGCCTCATCACCATGTATTTTGACTAATGCCTGCTTTCTTGCTCTCCTTAACTTCCATCTGTTAGGAGTCAAGTTGAATTTCCTCTGGATTTTGGTTGAAAATGTTGGCAGATCCATTTTTGGCTTGTCTCTGAACTCATCAAGAAAGTACTCTGCCAGAAATGTGGATGATAGTGCCTTCAACTCCCATACTCTTTCACACCTATGTGCACCACAATAATGACTCACTACCATTGCTTCTGTCCTAGTATCCTTTGAGGCCTTTAGGAACCATGTGCAGTCACCTGTTGGACACTCTCCAAGGCACACATCATAGATCCTTGTTTGCTCATTCCTAATCTTGCTAACCTTGACTCTTTCATTTATGCTGTATGCCTTTATTGCACTTCTGAGCTCAGTCATGCAAGAAAATACCATGCCAACCTTGAAAACTGGCTGCTCCATGTCAACTTCTGCATTAAACACTTTGAATTTGTATAATAACTCATTCTCTTGCTCTTTTGTCAGGTGCAGGTCTTCATGGTCATACCCTGCATTATCCTCTTGTTCATCCATCTCCACAATTTCATTATTATCATTTACATCAATGTCAACTGTTGATTCAAATATGTCATCATCACCATCCTCAGCATCAAAATCACTGTCATAAAAATCTGAATCTGTCTCCTCTCCCACTTCTTCTTCCCACTCTTCCTCCACATCTTGCACTCTGGCCCTCCTTGGCATTACCACAACAGTTTGCTCATCATTAGGTACTGGCTGCTTCTCTCCTTCTGTATCATCCACAAGTTCCAGCATTTCCGTATCAGTGTTCTCATTGTCAACTGCTGGCTGCACTAGCCTTGCATTCAGGATTACATCAGGCCTCAATCCCTTGATAAAATTCCCATGATCAACTAAAATAGACAACTCCTTATGCTTCTTGGCAGCTAAAATCATTGACACAATATCTGAATCTTGCTCAATGCAGACAAGAGCACCATCTTTGAGTTCTTTCCCAGGTAAAGACCAATAGACACTTAACCTCTCAGTAATTATGCACCCTAGCTTCTCAAGGAAATCATGTATCCAGAGTAGTGACCATGTGTCAGAATTGCAATGGTCAAAGAAGTCAATGGTACCCCCCACATAGTCTATATCACCATTTACTCCTGTGAAAAATCCATTATGCTCTATTGCCAATGTAAATTTGTCAGGATCACCACCTGCATTACAGTACATATAACTCAATAAGCCAAATGCACTCTGAAATCGTTGCCACGATGGTACACGACGTCCGCCTTTAAAACGAACAAGAACACCAATTTCTACAACAGAACAGGGAGAAGATTGTCTAGCCAATTCGCAGTTCCAATCTCTCCGATTATCGACAGAAACCCTAACCAGTTCATGCTACACAAGAACCCTAGCTACACCAACGGTGGAGGGCGGCCAAAGCAAACACCATGAAAGCAAAACCAGAGTAGAAACCTACCGTAATCTGGCGCCTCCATATCCCATCGACGGAGAAAAGGATCGCCGTCCATGGCCGTTGACGAGCCGCTGCGACGATGGCGAGGGTGATAGGTACGACGATGGCGGCACGGAGTGGCAACTGGAATAATTCGGGGTGATAGGTACGACGGTGGCGGTACGAGAGAGAAAAGGCGTGGATGACGGGTCCATCCAAATAGGATCACACCGACCAGGTGGGGTGGGACCCAGCTACAGTAAGAGGCCTCTATCATTAATTCGTCCGAACACAGGGTTCCACTCATTAATTCGGCCTCATGTTATTCTCTCCGTCCCAAATTGACGACCGCATGAGATTCTGCATTTTCTCGAGGTGGTTTCTGCAAAATTACAAATCCTACGTGGCTAATTTTCGAACTGGCTGGACTAAACTAACATCGCATGACAACTTTTTGTACCACGCGGCCCCATTTTGTAACTTGTTGTATGAGTTTGCTCCCTCTTGACAACTATTTGTACCCCAGTGCTAATTCCTCAATTTTGTTATAATACAGTGACAATTCTTCTTGTAGTGGTGACGGATTTTCTGGTGGGCCCATCCTTGTGCATACCCCGGTCAAAAGGAGGTTCCAGTGGGCCCATGCTGCAGACCCATCGCCTGCAAAGGAAGCAGGATTCGCCTGCCGCTCGCTGCTCTCTTCCATAGCTACACGCCAAGGAGACTCGAGCTTTTTCTCTACTCTCTTTCGCTAACTCAACTCAGAGAGATCGACCAGGCGGCGGCCATGGCGGAAGAGGTGTCCCAGCCGCAGCCCCAGCTGGGAAAGGAGGGGCTAGCGTGCATCCTCATGCAGGCCATGTTCGCCGCGAAGAACCTCCGGGCCCAGCGCGACCGCCTCCTGCAGCTCCGGCGCCGGCTGCAGCGCAGCCCCGGCGACGCGGCCGCGCTCCAGGAGGTCGCCTCCGGCCTCCACAAGGTCTGCTTCGAGGGCCTCAACGCCGGCTCCCGCTACCTGACGTCGGGCCTCCAGATCACGGCCGAGCACGGCGCCCGCGACTCCTTCAGCATCACCGCCTTCGCCGTCATCCCCGAGGAGCAGCTCTACGACGTGCTGCTCACGCAGTGGCTGCCCCCGCGCCCGGCCACCCAGGCCGACGCCTTCGCCCGCATGGAGTCCGCCTTCTACGCCGTCAAGCTGGCCGAGGAGCACCACATCCCGCGCTGCATCGAGCTCCTCTCCGGCGTGCGCCCACCCCCCGCCAAAGCCAGGACGCTAGGCAGCGTCATCGGCTACTCGGACGACACGGTCCAAGGCGTCAACGAGCACCTCACCAAGAACGGCTTTCCCGAACCGGCCCCAGCACCAGCCGCTGCCGCTGGCAACAAGCCCCCACAGGCGAGCAGCAGCGTGGACCCTGACCAGGCGCTCAGCTACCTCCACCGCGCGTGCTCCCTCGCCGGCCTCGCCGTCAAGCACACCGACGTCGCCGTCGCCGCCATCTCCAGCTGGATCGACCCGGAGGAGGTCGCCGAAACCTCCGAATGGGCCGACGAATACACCTACATCTCCCAGGTTTGTTCCAAGCACACTCTGTTCTGGGCTTCTGGCTACCAGATCTGTTCATCCATGTAGTACTTCTTCCGTTCCTCATTCATCCTAATCACTTCACTGCAGGACGGGCCCTATCCACCGGACAATAATTCGGTTTAACCAGCTCTCGAAGCCGAGCTCGCATCATCAGTCGTTTATTTTGTCTCTGCTCTCTAGTTCATCATCCAAGTTCCAACTTTTTTCTGATTCAAGTTCAGTTCGGTCAGTTTAATCTGCTGCTACCATTTAAGTTCAATTTCTGGATGGAAGGCCGTGCTATCTTTAGCTCTTCCTTGGTGGTAAAATTTAGTACTAGTGGAATACTGTAGTAGTAATTTTGGACGGCCATGGCTACCGTATCTGCATCTTATCTGTGGACGAATTGCAGCAAAAAATTGGGAATTTTGGAGATGCTATGTTTTTTCAGTTGTGTTCTGTGCTGTTATTTGTTCCGATTCCTGGGATAGCAATCCGTATCAGTGCGTGCATTCCCAGCTTGGTGATCGTGCTCCGCAGGGTGCAATAGTATTCTGATCGTGCTCCGCATGTTTAATAAATTTCAAAATTCACATGACTTTTCCATAATTTTTTGGGACTTAAATAATGTGAATTTAAGTTTGTTGCGGTCAGATTAGTAGATTAGTCTGGTTCTGGTACTATCTATGTCTATTTTCTGGATGGAATGCCGTGGCTATCTCAGCCGCTTCGTCACGCACGGGTAAAATGTACTCATAATCTCAGCCGGTTCGTTTGTTTGTTTGTTTTTGCGCCGAGCACATCCCCATTTCGTTAATCGTGTGATCTGCATCAGTGGAGTAACATTTCTCTGGTCTGGTTTGATGGTCATTACTCTACGTTAACATTATTGGCGAAAACATTATTCTGTTCTAGACTCTGGCGTAACACCAAGGAACTCATTTCCCTCCAACCCCTCGCAACGCCGAGTTTTTGCTCTGGCGTAACACAAGGAACCATCTGTACCCAACTACATCGCCTAGCAGCCAGTCCTTGTCTCCTCCGTCAGCCACTCCCATCACAAGAGGAGGTGGGGACCTCGGTGCTTCGGCTCTAGTGTTGGCCTCGTGCTTCCTTAGGACGCTGCTTCTATGGAGGAGACGGCGTCGCGTCGGAATAATTTGCCCATGCTATTCCTCTGTCTCGGCATTACTCCAACCGGTGGCGTCGGGGGACAAGTGGCCTGATCGTCTCGCCGATCTCTAGATCCAGCGAGATTCGTGTCTGGCGGTCGACAATCAGCACTCTCGCGGGTGGCGGTCGTGTCGACTGTTGTAGTTCTGTTTGTTGTCTTGCAGTTGGACGCTTGGATGACGGTAGGCGACGTCATTCCTCTTTTTCGACTACATCGGATGAAGTTGATGGCATTGGGATCTGGTGACCACGGGGAAGATCCCCGACTGATGTGCTACAAAGTCTCGGTCTCGTCACAAGCGACATCCCGGGTCATCGGCTCAAAATGCACGTTGTATGCGAAGGTGCTCTCACAGGTCTCGGTATGGCGATTGTTCGCCTCTTTTTCCGGCGCTGCCATGGTGGCGACGGAGGACGGTGGTGGATGACGTTTCGACGAGGCACAGGTTTTTTTAAGGGTGAAATTATATTTTTTCTACTTGCGAGATATTTTGTGTAAAGTGAGTGACACACAAATTTATCTCTTTTATTAGTGACCATATGTGTAATCCCTGTAAACCGGATTGTCTAATGAAATGTATGGTTCCTTAAGAAAAAACACACACCAAGGAACTAATCAAATTACTTTTTTTTAAAGCTACTGATCAAATTACTTTGCGTTACTCTGAACCTGCATTCCACGCTTCTCTGAAACTATCTAGCAGCGGGTCGGCAAAGGCTAACAGACCTTCGGCCCAACTCCACCGACGGATTATATCCAGTCCAGGCCCAAGAGACGACGCGGCCAGTGCCACCACCATGACGACTCAGCTCCAAGCGACGGCACCCAAAACCCTATGCCACTCCCGCCGGCGGAGCGCCGGCGCGGCGCCCGATGGTGACCTTCCGGTGCTCGGCCGCGGTCCGGAGCAGCTACAACATCACTCTCCTCCCCGGCGACGGCATTGGCCCGGAGGTGGTCGACGTCGCCAAGGACGTCCTCTTCGTCGCCGGCGCCAAAGAAGGCAAGCTGAACTCCGCGCCGCCCAGTGCTCTGAGCTCCGAGTAACTATCAGCACGAACGATGACCCACCCGTTGTTTTCCCTTGCGCCGCAGGCGTCGAGCTCCGCTTCCAGGAGATGCTGATGGGCGGCGCGGCGCTGGACGCTGTCGGGGTGCCGCTCCCCGACGAGACGCTCGCGGCGGCACGCGCCTCGGACGGCATCCTTCTCGGCGCGATAGGAGGGTGAGGAATGAAGCCATCTTCCACTAAACGGGATTGGATTTTGCTTGGGCTTTAGAACCGGTGATGGAGCATTTGTGATTTTTTTCAGTAATTGGATGCGATGCTGCACATTTTGCAGGTATAAATGGGATAACAATGAGAAGCATCTCAAGCCCGAGACTGGGCTGCTTGATATCCGTTCCGGGCTTGGTGTGTTCGCCAATCTGCGGCCAGTCACAGTGTTTCCACAGGTATATACATATCTCCCTTTAGTTTCAGAAATGGTTGTCACATAAGCACTATGCTTTCGCCGACAACCCTGCCTTTTCGTACTTTGGATAGCTATATAGTTGGCTGTATGGCTAATAGCACTTAGGTTGCATCCACAGTCATGTATGGAAGGCATCGGATAAGAATGTCTCCTGCGCCCCGATAATCTGTACTAGCAGTTAGTATAAATAAACAACAAAATATTAGCAAATGAAGTCACAGCTGCATGATTTGGCATGGATGGACTTGTTTGTTTCGATTTTTACTGCTTGTATACTAACACTTTCGTAGTTAGTAGATGCATCTCCTTTGAAGAAAGAGGTAGCTGAAGGAGTTGACATCATGGTTGTTAGAGAGCTCACTGGAGGTATTGTTGACTAAATTTTGATGAAACTTGGACGGCTGTTCCTCTCCTTGCTGATTTATGTATTTCCAGGTGCATTGTGATGAAACCTGAAATTTTCTATTGCTATTTCATTATTCTGCGTGGCAGGAATCTACTTTGGCAAACCTAGGGGTTTTGGTACCAATGACAAAGGAGAGGAAACTGGCTTCAACACTGAAATTTATTCAGTTTCTGAGGTGACTACACTGTTCATCAGACATCCCCTTGATGTACTATTTCTTGATTGAGTGATAGGCCTTGGTGTCCCCCAATTGACCTGCTCATCGTTTTGTTTCTCTATATCTTTCCTCTATGATGCCAGTGTGTATTTTCTGGAATAATATGTGTAATCAATTTAAGAACTATTTTTTATACTCCCTCCGATCCATATTACTTGTCGTTGAAATGGATGTATCTAACACTAAAACATGTCTAGATTCATCCATTTTAGTGACAAGTAATATGGATCGAAGGGAGTACCATTTATATTGAATAAACTAATTGTTTGAACGACTCTATCCCCAGATTGATCGTATTGCACGTGTTGCATTTGAGGTTGCTCGCAAGAGAGGAGGGAAGCTATGCTCGGTGGACAAAGCCAATGTGCTCGAGGTACTTAATTATATGAATCCCAAACATGTATTGAATTTTTCCGACTTGTATGAAATTGGAACTGATCCATGGAATTATATTTAAAACACCATGATATTTTCTGTTTGTATAACTATTTTGGACATCTTGTTGGATACAACGATTATGACCTATCATTCTGCTGATGCTGGGATCATGTTAAGAGTAGTTCTGATTATCTTATTTCACACATCGCTAATATATCATGTTACTCTAATGTTATTGTAGGCATCTATGCTTTGGAGGAAGCGGGTAACTGCAATAGCTTCTGAATTTCCTGACGTTCAGCTCTTGCACATGTTCGTTGATAATGCTGCGATGCAGCTTGTTAGGAATCCTAAACAGGTGTTTTTCCTTGTATATGTCATTTTTATCTCACGTGAGTTAAGCAGTATGAGAAGGTGCTGACCTACTGAATTCCCTGGATGATCACAGTTCGACACAATTGTGACAAACAATATTTTTGGTGACATATTATCGGACGAAGCATCAATGATCACAGGAAGCATTGGAATGCTCTCATCTGCCAGTGTTGGTGAATCGGTAATAGAGGCCCCCCAGTTTTCTCTCATATATCACATTAAGTTGCTTGCAAACGCTCTTAATTTCTGATGGAAATGCTGGAAGAGAGGGCTTATGGATCTTATTTTCCTTTGCAGGGGCCCGGTCTATTTGAACCTATTCATGGATCTGCCCCTGACATTGCTGGGCAGGTTGATACAGCTTCTAACTTTCAGAACATCTTTTGTGTGCAGAAACTAGAACAATCATTATATACTGCTACAACTGCATTTGCTTTTATTTTGTCATAACTCCGTCTGATATTCTGCTTCCGCCTACTATTTATTGAGTGCAGGACAAGGCAAACCCATTAGCTACAATTCTTAGTGCTGCGATGCTATTGAAATATGGCCTTGGTGTCGAAAATGCTGCAAAGAGGATTGAAACAGCGGTCACACAGACATTGGACAATGGGTTTCGTACTGGGGATATATATTCTCCTGGAGCGGTAAGATTAGCTTATGCAACATTATTGATGGAAATCATGTCCACATTTAAGAACTGCTACATATATGTTGAAAGGAAAGTTCAATGAGTACTAGCTACTGTTTATATTTCTACCAAACAAATATTTAAACCCTCATTTAATTCACAAGCCTCTAGTTCTCTTCCTAAACATCAAGTACTTGAGTTGACTGATGGTTGATCCTCTGGTTCGTGGCATGTCGAACGTATGACCTGCGACCACTTATTGTTGAAAGGAAAGTTCAATGAGTACTAGCTACTGTTTATATTTCTACCAAACAAATATTTAAACCCTCATTTAATTCACAAGCCTCTAGTTCTCTTCCTAAACACTATTTTTAATCTCTTTTGAAATTTATGTGGTAATGTTCTTACGTTGCAGACATTGGTTGGATGCAAACGGATGGGAAAGGAAGTCTTGAAGGCTCTGGAGTCGCAGAAGTAAACCGGTGGCCATCAGGACCTGTATTAGAAAGAAGCCTGCGACATGGGATGGTTGAGAACTTTGCCAAGATTTGAACCTGCTGAAAACCAGCTTGTGTGATTTTGATTTTTGTTGCGTAGTTCGGCTAGGGAATACAGTGGATGTGTTGGGTCTCTCTCCCTTCTGTTTCGGGCAGGTCTCTTGACCCTCTGATCGAACTTTGTACATGATGAATAAGAATGGTAGTCGCTCCAGTTGTACTTGTAGATTAATAAGATGTTTGGATTTGTGGCACCGAAATGAATTTAACTTAATCATCAATCCTCCTGTATGGCACCGACATGAATTTAGTTGGATTGTGGCACCGAAATTTGGAATCCGAGCCGAGAGATAGGCCTGTGCAAAAACGGTGTGAATGGTTTCGCCGGTTTCTCCTAGTTCAAATATTTGTACTAGTTTGGAAGTGTGGATCGGAGATGTGAATGAAAATGAACTAATGTTCTAGCTGCCGGTTTCCACGGTTTGACCGGTTTGTATTTTTGCACACCCCTACCGAGAGAAGGTGCAAAAATAAAGGTTGCTTTCGAAGAATTTTTTGTGTACATGATGAATAAGAATGGTAGTCGTTCCATTTGTACTTGTAGATTAAAAGATGTTTGGATTTGTGGCACCGAAATGAACTTAACTCGACTGTCAATCCTCCTGTATGGCACCGACATGAATTTAGTTAGATTTGTGGCACCGAAATTTGGAATCCGAGCCGAGAGAAGGTGCAAAAAATAAAGGTTGCTTTCGAAGAAAAAAATAAAAATAGAAATCCGACCTGCCGGATTCGAACCAGCGACCTAAGGATTTAATCTGCAAACACTACAGTCCTCCGCTCTACCAACTGAGCTAAGGTCGGTTTGTGTTCCTTAGCTCAATTACGTCAACTTATTTACAGCTATGTCACAACTAAAGTCGAGAGTACAAATGCAAATCTCTCCCGATGAGATTGCTCGGTCGAACGATACAATAGGAGGAGACAACCGTCGATCGAACGATACAGAAGCATGGGGTGGAATTCTATTTTAGAAACGGAACCATGTTATCACAGGAAAATAAACCGCTACCAGCTAGAGGTTTCCAGGTTTTCCAATCTGAAATCGAAACCTCAACTGTTGGCCGTATTTAAACTGGGGGCGTCGCTTTTAAAAACATGTTCTACTGAGCTAAGGTGGCAATGCCATAGGCCATAATCAATCAACAGAAATCGATCGTCTTGTCATTTCAAGACGACAGGTAAAACTAATAAAAAAACGCAGACTTGGAGTAGGAGATTTTATAAATCAAAGCACTTTGATTGAGTTCACAGAACTGAAACGAGACCAACCACGACTGAGTTCACAGAACTGAAACGAGACCAACCACGAGGGAGGAGGCCACGGCAAGGTCGGCGTGGCTGGTGGTACCATAGCAAGCAGCTCCAGCTGCTGTTGTCTGCAAGCGCTTCATCGAGGAGGTCAGGCAAAATGGGCAAGACCAAGACCACCTTTGTTCCGAAGACAAGTGTACAGAGCATAGACTCGTGGAGGTGGTGCTGTGATTGATACAGAGGTCAAATGATACGCATCAACATAATCAGAAAAGCTTCTTCAGACAAAGAAAACCCAACTCTATGTCAAAGCAAAGAGATGTTGGCGTACGTACAGTATGTAATATATATTCACTATTCAGTAACTGGGAGCAATGCCATCAACATATAGGGTAAGGGCATAAGGGGGTAGTACATGCAAAACTCAGACACTTTGCACATGCATCGTGCCGTCTGCACCTGCTAGCTAGCTAAGCTAGTCATCCTTCGTCAGCGTATCGACCAAAAGTAATTTTTTCCTTTTCGTCTATATCACCTGTACAATAACCAGCGTGTTTTCCCTGTGCAGATTACCAGCTAACACCTGAATATCTTGTGTTCGCGCTATAGTACTAGTATAAAGGTTCCATCCATATTTTTGTTTGTAAAAGCTGTGTTCTCCTTTCTAGAAGTATATTGCGACTTGCTGTCTAGTCGGATCTGCTGCGCTTCTTCTTCTTGGGCGTATCGTGCACCTGTGTCTTCTCGCCATACATCCTCAACTGCAGGTTTTCAAAGGCTTCAGACACCGCTTCGACCTGCAACCGAGATCTGGGTTATTCAACGTGATGGAACAAGGTACCTGTGCGTGCTAGTATCTCTCATGGAATTTGCCTAGTACTAGTATGTTCTCTTCACTCACCAGCTCGGGCTTTTTAGCGTAAACCCTGACGATCCTGTCTTGGTTGCAGGCAGGCAGCAAGTGGCTGACCCGATCATCTGTTATCGCAAACTTCTCTTCGCATCCGGAATCCTGGCATGACAACAGTTCCTACTTATATCAGGTGGGAGTCATGGAGATGTATCTTCATTGTCAAGGCGTTACATATCCAAGGTGGGAAAGGAGTCGTAATTACCTTGAAGAACTTCACGCTGCAGAATGGTCATAGTGCATGCCACAAAAAAGCAACTGGTTACAACATGGAAAATTGTGCATAACCAAAGACAGTCTAAAGTGTTCAAGCATCAAAAACCTTTCAAGGGGGTTATCCCTCCCACGCGTCAAATCAATCTTAACATTGCTCACTGCGACGTCTTCTTCATTCAGCAGCACCTTGGAAGATTTCTAGTGTGTACAGGGAAGATTCAAAACAGTTAACTTGTATAATTTCCAAAATCTTGGGGGTATGCACCCAGCTCAAATGAGTGAAGTAGAAATGAACCTGTGAACAAACTATGTCTTGTGCAGTTATATCCTTGAAATGCTCCAGTTTATCCTTTGGAACAGAGTATTGATTGCAGAACTGCAAATCAAAAGAATATAACTGAGTCACCGAGTACAACAACACAACACTGAGATGCCGCACATTATGTAAGTACGGCACAGAACTAAACAAACCTTAATAATCTATAAAGTTAAGTAAATAATTAATCAAGTGGTATTCACAACACCCCCCCCCCCCAAAAAAAAAACTAAAATCCTACAAGATTATTAGCAATAACATGTGCAGAGGCCAAATACAATATTATCCAGCAGTAGACAGGCATGCACATAAACACCTTCCAGTCTTCCACAAAACCTTAGGTTTGACAGGCACTAGCTCAGTTCAAAAGCTGTACCAGTCAATGTATCTGCCAACTTCACATACAAAGGCCACAATAAGAAAAATGTTACTTGATCAACACACAGAAACTGATTTTCATTTTACATGTCAATTATAACATTGGAGTTGCGGATTGAGCATTTTATATACAGTTCTAGCATAGCTGTGAGAAGCATGTAAGAAAAGACGAGACAAAATAATAAAACAAATTTACAACTGAAAGGGCTACTACCTTGTAGAGCTCTCTTCTGCGAATACGCTGAATGATTTCTTTTGCTTTCTTCAGTTCATCGTTTGGAGCACTCTCAATCCTTTTAACAATTGTGTCATCTAACTGGAAATTCCAGAGTGCTAGAAGTAAGAGGAAAGACTAGCAGAAGAGCCATTAACATAACAAAACATAACACTAATCAACACCAAACCTTCCAAAATTCCTCTGGATCTTCTGCATGCAAAGCTATTCCCAAGTAATCATTAGCTTCAATGAGTGCATCCACAAGCATCAGTTCAACAGCCTAATTAAACAGACCCATTTATAAGAAAGCAATGCGCAAGAGGGTGCAGATAACAGGCATCCTCTTTTGGGGATATAACCAGCAAACAGTATAATTGGTGATGCAACTACAGGGAATAAAAAAAGGAGAAAGCGATATGCAGGAGCGCAGATGTTTGGTACATAAACATTTAGCAATATCACTTGTATGCAACTTTAGGATATCCACAAATGAGATCACGATAACAAAACCATTTTATTTGTAGATAAGTGGAATCAACATGAGAAGATACCGAACTTCATCTACAAACTTTTCAAGTAAGGAATTGAAAACCCTATGATAACGATCTTCTTCAATGCCCTAGTATGAGAACAATTAACATTGTTTACGGAAAGTCCCCGTGTGATGTGACAGTTGTGTGGACTTATTTATGTGCTTTCTCTTTATCGGTCTATGTGATTTAACCATGATATTTTTTTCATGTAAATAAACCAATGATGCGTTAGAGTTGGAAAATGTACGAGTATGAATAATATGTACCTTTACTTTGGCATGGGTATAGACAGTCCGATGCAGATCAGCACGTGTGGTAAACAATTTGTGGACACTCAGATCTGTAATTCCAAATGGAGCATGCAATGTTAAATGTTAGATAGTCTTGAAAAAAGAAAACAATGGCAATTGTCAAATTTGAATAGATGAAGATTGTTATGCAGTAGTCTGTAGACCTACAATCTTTGGCAGGGTAGCATATTTCATCACCTATCACTCGCATACCTTGTAAAAGCCTGCAAGAAAAATGGTAATGAAACACAGGGTACGATAATTATCATGGTAATACTGAAAGTTTAAAGGACTTCAAATGAATTTTCCAAAAGAAAAGGACAAGACACAGTAATTAGCTTGAGTTTGGTGGGAAATCCCGAACTGCACACCTTCACAATTATTCCAAAAGTTTAGCCATAATTATTGAGCCATATCATAACTCATAAGAGCATGAAAATACAGAAGGGGCATCTGATCTAAAAGGCCCTACATGAGCTAGTTAATATATGAAGAACACATTTCTTTTATTGTATAGGAAGAAATGTGAGAGAAACATACAAAGATAGTCGTCTTATCAAAGGGAAACATAGAGCTGTGAGAGAATGGAGTGTAAGAGGTTGTTCGGTTACTTGTGGTACGTATATTATTACCAGAGATAACGTCTAACCAAATATGTGCTGATTGTGAAGTATTGTTAAAGTGCCGATGATCACAGAATCAAATGTAGTGTTTCTTGTTAATAAGTAAATGTTGCCAATTGTTTATCCGACATAATTCTTTCATCACCATAATCACCAATCATGACTTCAATTATGTTAACAATTCCTTAACTTTCACTGAGGAAACATAATTATCTGCTGATTGCCAGTTTGTCACAACAGTGCAGACCTAATTCTCGTGTTCCTATTCTCAACAAGGTCAAAGAGGCAATTTGGCAACAGAAAGTTTGCATATATGATGGTAAAACATACCTCCAGTGCTGGAAATTACTCCCGAGACCACATGCTCTGCTATCGCGGTCAATGTAGTCAAACCTGCACAGATAATTTAGTTTATGCCATAGTAGCCAGATGATGATAGAGACAGCAATGGCCTATAGATGAATGTAGAAGTACAATATAGAGAAGGGCCTTACTTGTCAACATCTATACCATTGCGGCCATTAGCAACAATGTCGTAAAGGAAATGCTTCTCCTTCACACCCTGTGAAGAAACAAGCTTCATTTCATCCAATTGAAGTAAAGCAATCTATTTTAAGCAAACAAATAATTACAGAGACAGGAGTGAACAAGATACATACTTCTTTTGTGGAGAACTTAGAGCTTGCAACTATCATTTCCTGGGGAACATTTTTAAGAAACAAGGTTAGAGTTTGGCAACTTGGAGTAGCAGATGTGCTGTACTATTACAAACTATATAGTATATCCTAGATAAATGAATTCTATGTCTGATTGCGCCAGGTTTTTCATTTTACTTTTTAAAACAGTAGTCCCTAGAGAAGGCAGATTGCACATTGAACTAATTCTATATAAGACAGAAAAGTGTAAACAGTGCTTCAGAAACGGAATGAGAAACTACACTACTCTACATACGCCGGAAATACGTGTCTGGAATCACACTAAACCGCTATAGAGGCTCTGAACATCGGTGAGACACATCCTCCCGCTCTACCATTGGAGCTGTAAGTAAAATGCATCTTACCTTGACAATTTTCAGATAGTCCGGTTCAATATCTATTCCGTGTTTGTCAACAATACTGTCCAGCAGCAGCGCAGACATATGTTCATGGGACCTGAATGAACACATCAAAAGGTTTTAATTAAGACATTAACCAAAGTCTCCAGATAATTTAACAGATCATGTTAAGTTAATATACCCAGACATTAACCAAAGTCTCCAGATCATGTTAAGTTAATATACCCAGACATGTGACCCCACAAATGTCTAGGAACAATGGGTCAAAAGCTGTCAACAGCCAGAACCTTGATAACTAAGCGCCGTAAATGAAAAGCGGAGAAGAGGATGCATATCTTGAAATAGAAAACAGGAAACTACAAACAGTGTAATAATCTTTAATCATCTACCTTCTAACCTGTGAGGTTCAACCAAAATATAAACATTAATCTAATCTGAACCCTGTCATAGTAGGCCAAAGCAAGTAAAATAAATATGTAGAATAACTGACAATTTAGGAAATAATAGTAACCGACAGCATAGATGAAAATAGAATCACCATTTTGATGTTGCTCCTGGATCAACACGAGGCAGAAACTCATGCTCAAACAAATGACTGAAGGGGCCATGTCCAATATCATGCAGGAGACCTGAAACAAATTATCGCAAAGATTATTAATATGAGAACTTAGTGGAGACATAATTGAGAATACCAACCTGCAAGTTTCACAGTTTGCACATCAAAGCGGTCAATGCCGAGCTCTTTTCCCTGTTGATTTAAAAAATGCATAAGCTTCTCCAATGCTATTTATAAACTGTCACTTGGCAGTATATATATCAGTAAAGCTGTGTAGTGGTACAAACCTGGTTCATTTTAAGATTGTTCATAGCCTCGCCAGCTAGCTGATAAACACCTAAGGAATGCTCAAAGCGTGTGTGGACAGCTCCTGGATACACCAGATATGTAAGGCCTGAAAAGCATGCAGAGTGTGTTCCACGAACATTAGAAATCATCAAATTAAATTCAATCAGCATAAAAGAAGTATCACATTTCCCATGAAAGAAGCTCACAGCTATGTTCTTTTTTAGAAAGAAAACTAAGAATATCAAGTGCCCATTCAAATCATATACACTAAACAATGGCTAATAAAATTTAAGTAGCAATGCACACTCATTGTTCACTGGACAAATGATAAACACAATCATGAGATTGTTGTGACCATAGGTCTAAATAATATGGGTGAAGTTAACATATACTATAGGCATGAAACCTGTGGCTAGATGATTAGTATCCACAGAGTGGACAGGCTATACAACTAACAGCCAGTGTGATCCAATACAGAATACAGCTGCAGCTAAGGAAACAGTTCTCCGAGATGAAACTACATTAATGAACCCTTGAATTTTCTTAACAAGGACAAGACAAATATAAGATACGGGACTCCATTAAGAAACTGACACTCCCAGCAATATAGAATACAAAGATTCCAAGATGGGATCGCAAGTGCAGGATGAAAACTCACCAAGCTGTTTCAGATCCCGTAACCTGACATGATGCAATAAAATGAAATCATTAATTAGGCCATCCAAGAAGTTAAATAGGCAAATGTGCAGCAAAATTTTGGGAAAACCAAAGTCACCTCTGAAATTCCTCTGTGTCCACAAATTCACAGGCCAACTGCATATCAGGGAAAGCAATTCTTATTTAAGAAAATGGATAATTTGAACAATGTAATAAATTATCTAAAGCTTTAAAATTCAGTACACAAACATTTAGAGAAAATTAGTCATTCGAGATGATGAGATACAGATGGCTAACCACTCATCATAATAACAGAGTCATATATTGGACTGCTGGGTCAATAAGCCTAGGCATTTTTCCTTTTGCAAATAACAGAGTCATATATTGTGTACTGCTGGTGCTGGATCAATAAGCTGAGGGAACTTTTTTAGGAAATAGCAGGAGCAATATTCTACTTGTAACAGATGCAGCACAGCGAAACTAAAAAAAATGGAAACCAATTGGCCAACAGCAAGGAGATGATGGTAGTACGAAATCCTGTGAAATGCTACTTGTAACACCGAAAATGGATCCAGTGCTACTGCAATCATCATGTACTAATGCTCTAAACTACGAAGTCTGTATGCACTATCCATGGTAGAGGTAAAAGGGACCCAGTAGGTTGAATCTAAACTAGTCGAAATGAATTCATTAACCAAATTAGAACGCACGTTACAAATTGCCATATGCACCGGTTGCACCACACAGGAGTAAATGCAGTGTAGTCAGTTAAGTACTAAAGTGTCCAAGCCAAAAATAGGGATGAATAGAAATGCCAAAAGTATTTCTACTCCCACAACGACACCCTTTGCTAGCTAGTAGTAGTATGGTCCATGCTAAATTAGTACTACTACAACCTGGAAGCCGCATGTTTAGAGCCCAAGCAGGGATTATTTATTATCCATGTACTAGTAATGTCTGTCGCTCTCGAAGTTGACCTGACGCATAACATTCTCCGGTGGAAAGCAACTCCGTCGAATTTTAAAACGGAGCGGCACATGCGTAGCAGAATACGGAGTTGATACGCCACGGCAACGCAAACAATACTCAAATCCGAAGAGGAAGAAGAAGAACTGCGCATGCACAGCTACTGCTACCGACACATGACGAGCAGACCTATTCTTAAATCTGACGAAACAGCATGGAACATGCAGAGGCATAGCTGCTAGAAACAGCATTGAATCCTTTTTTTTTGTCGGCCACAACTAAACGAATAAACTGGCTATTCCGCGATTTCTGAAACCGAACGCTAGGGGGGAAATTGGGGAAAACAGCACACACGGCGCAACTACTTATGAGGCGTGTAGCGCTCCACCAATGCCCAATCCCGAAATCCCAATCGGCCGAAACCCGGCGGATAGCATCTCCCAAACGGAACTCCCAACCAATCCCGCCGCCCGACGCAACAGAACAGCAGCAAAAAAACAACAGCAGCAGCAGCCGCAATGGTAGCGACGCGAATGGAGGATAAGAGCAGAGGACTAATCAGCTGACCAGGTCGAGCGAGATGTTGCCGTGGAGGTTGTCGAAGACCTGCTTGGTGGAGCAGCCGTCGTACTCGCCGTACGCGCGCTTGGCGGCCGGCGGCACGACCACCGCGGGCTCCCCCTCCGCGGCGGCGGCGGCGCAGTACTCGCCCATCCTCTCCCTTCCTCTCCGGGGGTCGCGGAACCCGCACGCTTCTGGAAGGTTCGAGGCGTGCGCGCGGAGGCCGAGACAGGTGGGCGGGTCTCGCTCGCGTCGTGGGGTTGTGGGGATGGGCAACGAACGGGGCAACTATGCCAATGGGGCAGGCGGCGGCACGGAGAGGGGGTTTCGGGTTGTGGATTAAATAGCAGCGAGAGATTGGGAAGCTGTGGGGAACTGCAAAAGGAATGGGGATTTAATTTAATTCGTTAATTAATCGAGGGTTACGCTCGTTTTAATGGTCCGTTGGCGGGGCGCTAGATTTTTACATTTATTCTCCGTTCTACGGTTATCTTTTCCTTCTCCGATAATACTGGGCTGTTTGAGCTGGATGGCACGTGGGGCCAGCGCATGCCAGGTCCCACCTGTCGGAGAGGGGCAGGGTACGACGCCGTAGCAGTAGCACGGGAACGGCACGTCACACTCACAGCTTGAGAGTAGGGAAAGGGAACGCGTGAGACCAAAGTTGGAGAATATTCTATTCTTAATACTCCTAGTAAGAACTTGTAGGTTATGTTTGGTTCTGATAGTGTTTACTGTTATTAGCGATAATGGAAAGAGCGCCGTTGCACCACATGTGCAGATTGCTCTGGCAGCGTTGGAGCACATGTTAGATCTTTTGCACATGTTGGTATGCCCACCCCTCTTCCCCGGCATGATGTGAATTTTAAGCTTGTGCATTGGGAAGCACCAAGGAAGGTTCTTAAGCTTTTTAAACTAAATAAACAAAAGCACTATCTTATGACACGGTAAGGTACTTATTCACGAGCGTATTTACGCGGAACAAAGTGGATTATTCTAAATACTGTAAAAAAGAACGCAGCCCGTTTATCAAGCTAGATTTGGATAGGATAATACCGATCTACAAATCTTTTTATTTTGTCTAGATTAAAGATCTTTATCATAACATTTTTGAGGAACAATGTTTGAGTGGATGGAGGGGATTAGGTGAACATCAAATCCCATATCACCCCCAAATCTTTTGGAGATGAAAATACGAGAAGTAAACAAGGCCTAACAATGTTCACATGTCACACTACTTTTCCCTTCCCTGTAGCGGGAGCTTAGATCGAAAAGTCCATTTTAAACCTGGATAGTGCTACTCTCGCTAACTATACTGACCCACAATTCATCTATCTATTTATTACATATGTTCTTTATGAAATGCTACTCTCTGCGCCCTGATTCGTGCGACTCCGCCCTTGAGGAGGTGGTAAGCTCGCCAGGTCTTCTCTCTCTCCCTCACTCCCCCTCTCCCTATCATCCTTCCCTCAAAGGGCCAAAGCGCCGCTTGCCACCACCATGTCTTGTCACTGTTCGAGGACGCCCCCAACAAGTTTGAGACCTCTAGTGGGTTGGCCCCATCATCCTTGTTCGTCTAGCTGAAGGAATCGAATCAGGGTGCAGGGAATATCATCAGTGACCACTTCTTTCCCATCCACGTCGCCACTCGTCGTCATCCTAGCCATTGCCTCCGACCTTCCATAGCCAAACCGACCCCACCAACGTGAGTTGTTGGTCCTCCGGGACAACTCCCATCTTCCTCACGTGCACCGGTTCGTGCAGCCTCCATTCATCGTCACCTGCACTCGCTCTATGTTGGAGATATGCCCAAGAGGCAATAATAAAAGTGATTATTATTATATCTTTGTGTTTATGATGAATGTTTACATCACATGCTATAATTGTATTATTAGGAAACACTAATACTTGTGTGTTTTGTAAACATAAGAGAGTCCCTAGTAAGCCTCTTGTTGAACTAGCTTGTTGATTAATTGATGATCATGGTTTCCTGATCATGGACATTAGGATGTGATTAATAACAAGGTTATATCATTAGGAGCATGATGTGATGGACGCACACCCATAGTAAGCGTAGCATAAGATCAAGTCATTAAGTTCGTATTGCTGTAAGCTTTCAAATACATAGTAACCTATTCCTTCGACCATGAGGTTATGTTAATAACCATCACCGGATGGATACTTTGATGACATCAAACGCCGCTTCGTAACTGGGTGGTTATAAAAGTGTCATTGGGTATTCTGAAAGTATGTGTTGAAGCGCATGAACCAAGATTAGGATTTGTCCATCCATATGACGGATAGATATGCTCTGGGCCCTCTCGGTGGAATGTCATCTAGTTAGCTTGCAAGCATGTGACTAGGTCACAAGGGATGACATATCACGGAACGAGTAAAGAGTACTTATCAGTAACGAGGTAGAACTAGGTATGGAGATACCGACGATCAAACCTCGGATAAGTATAGTATCGCGAGACAAAGGGAATTAGTTTCGTATGTAAGTGGTTCAATCGATCGCGAAGTCATCGTTGAGTATGTGGGAGCCATTATGGATCTCCAGGTCCCGCTGATGGTTATTGATAGGAGATGTATCTCTATCATGTCTACATATTCACGAACCGTAGGGTGACACACTTAAGGTTCGAAGTTGTTTTAAGTAGATATGGAATATGCGTTGGAGACCGAATGTTGTTCGGAGTCTCGGATTGGATTCAGGACATCACGAGGAGATCTGGAATGGTCCGGAGAATAAGATTCATATATAGGAGATCATTTTATGAGTTAGGAAATGTTCCGGAGTGTTTGTATGAGGATTCTAGAAGGTTTCGGAATGTTCCGAAAGGTTCTAGAAGATATCTTGGAGTTTGCTTGAAAATCAAGATAGGGATCAAGGAGTCCTGGTGGGTCAAGATACGGAGTCGTGGGGGAGGAGGACTCCTCCCCCCACCTCCAATCCGCCGGCCTACAAGGGAGGGGAGTCCTACAAGGACTCCCCCTCCCTAGGCGCCTCCCTTCTTTAAATAGAGGGGCAGGGGCGCCCCCTCCTCCCCCGCTCCCATAACACCCAATCTCTGCCGCCTCTCTCCTCCACCTTCTTCTGCACAGGCATAGGCGAAGCCCTGCAGAATTCTCTACTCCACCACCACCACCACGCCGTCGTGCTGCTGGGATTCCGTGGAGAAGATCTACTACCTCCGCTGCTCGCTGGAACGGGGAGAGGAAGGTCTGCTTCGACTCCGCACGTGTGACCGACTGCGGAAGCGCTGCCGAAACGTGGCGCCGGAAGGATCGTCTACTTGACCGACGGCGGAAGCGCTGCTGGATCGCGACGCCGGAAGGATCGTCCACACGATCTTGAGATCGGCAAGTGATCGACTACATCAACCACGAGATCTAATCTCGTTAACGCTTTCGGATCTACGAGGGTTAGTTCCTATCTATCTCGTTGCTCATGTCTAATAGATTAGATCTTGGCTTTTATCTGGATTAGATCTCGGTTTTGTTCGTTCTTGCGGTAGAAATTTTTTGTTTTCCATGCTACGAACCCATCAGTGGTATCAGAGCCGTATCTATGCGTAGATCTGTTGCACGAGTAGAACACAATGTTTTTGTGGGCGTTGATGCTTTTGTTGTCGGTGTCTTAGCGTGTACTTTGCATCTTGTGGCATGGTGGGATGAAGCGGCTCGGGCTAACATTACATGTCATCGCACATGAGACTTGCTCCACGCTTGACGTGCAACTTGCTTTGCACAAGTGGCTTTGCGGGTGTCTGTCTCTCCCACCATAGTTAAGATTCAATTTACAATGAGCATCTTGACAACACTTGTATCAACGTTGTGGTCCTTGTTCGTAGGTAAGATCGGTCTTATGCGAAAGCCCCAAACCACATAAAACATGCAAAGAAAATTAGAGGCGTCTAACTTGTTTTTGCAGGGGTTTTGTGATGTGATATGGCCAACATGTGATTGTGATTGTATTTGATGTATGCAATGATCCTTGTTGTAATATGGCAACCGGCAGGAGCCTAATGGTTGTCTTTAATTCTGTTAAGACCTGCGTGTCTATTCATCTTGTAATAGCTTTATTCCAAGTAGTTGTAATAGTTGCTGGTGATGATGGACAACCATGAAGCGGCGCCACTGACCTTGACGCAATGCTAGTGATGATGGAGATCATGTTCGTGCTTTGGAGATGGAGATCAAAGGCGCAGGAAGAAAATGCCATATCATATCACACTAATTATGAATTGCCTGTGATGTTAATCCTTTATGCATCTTGTATTGCTTAGATCGCGACGATAGCATTATAAGATGATCCCTCTCACTAAATATCAAGTAATAAAGTGTTCACCCTTAGTTGGCACCGTTGCTAAGACTCGTCGTTTCGAAGCATCTCGTGATGATCGGATGTGATAGATTCTACGTGTGCATACAACGGGTGCAAGCCAGATTTGCACATGCGGAAACTAAGGTTACCTTGACGAGCCTAGCATGTACAGACATGGTCTCGGAACACGGAATACCGAAAGGTAGAGCATGAGTCATATAATTGATATGATGAACATGAAGATTGTTCGCCGATGAAACTACATCTTCTCTCGTGAAGATCGGACTTGGTGTAGTGGACTTGGTTCGTGTAATCACTAAGACAATGTGAGGGATATTGTTTTGAGTGAGAGTTCACCTAGTTAGTTTAAATAATTAAATTTGAACTCAATTTGTCATAAACTTAGTCTAAACTACTTGCAAATTGTTGTAGATTATGGCGACCCCCTCCATCAATTTCAATGCGTTCCTAGAGAAAGAAAAACTTAAGAACAATGGAAGCAATTTCACGGACTGGTTCCGTGGACTGAAGATCGTCCTCAGGGCTGGTCAGTTGACCTATGTGCTCGATGCACCGCTAGGTGACCCACCTGCAGATAATGCCACCGATGACGAAAAGAATGTTTTCGCCACTCGGAAGAATCATTACTCCACAGTTCAGTGTGCCATTCTGTACGGTTTAGAAGCGGAGCTCCAACAACGTTTTGAGCACCACGACCCGTTCGAGATCATTAAGGAGCTCAGGCTAATTTTTGAGACTCGCGCGGCCATGGAGAGCTATGAGGCCTCCGAGAAATTCTTTAACTGTAAGATGGAAGAGGGAAGCTCCGTTAGCAAGCACGTGCTCACCATGTCTGGGTACGCTAAGAAGCTCCAAGAGTTGGTAATATCAATTCCTAATGAATTGGGGATTCACCGTCTCCTTCAATCACTGCCACCAAGTTACAAGAACTTTGTGATGAACTACAACATGCACTGCATGAACAAGACGTTGCCTGAACTGTCGTCCATGCTGAAAACTGCTGAAGTGGAGATCAAGAAGGAGCAATAAGTGTTGATGGTCAATAATACCACCAATTTCAAGAAATGGGGCAAGCCTAAGAACAAGGGCAACTTCAAGAAGGACGGCAAGAAAGCTGCCGCACCTGCTAAGAAGCCCAAGGCTGGTCCTAATCCTGAAACTGAGTGCTTCTACTGCAAGGGTGTTAGTCACTGGAAGCGTAACTGCCCCAAGTACCTGGCGGATCTGAAGAACGGCAACATCAAGAAGAAAGGTATATTTGATATATGTGTTATAGATGTGTATCTTACTATTAATCGTAGTAGTGCCTAGGTATTTGATACTGGTTCGGTTGCTCATATTTGTAACTCGAAACAGGAGCTGCGGAATAAACGAAGACTGGCAAGAGACGAGGTGACGATGCGCGTTGGAAATGGCTCCAAGGTTGATGTGATCGCCGTCGGCACGCTCCCTCTACATCTACCTTCGGGATTAGTTTTAAATTTAAATAATTGTTATTTGGTGCCTGCGTTAAGCATGAGCATTATATCTGGATCCTGTTTATTGCGAGACGGTTACTCTTTTAAGTCCGAGAATAAAGGTTGTTTGATTTATATGAGTAATATCTTTTATGGTAATGCACCTGAGATGAATGGTTTATTCTTACTGAATATCGATAGTAGTGATACACATGTTCACAACATAGATGCTAAACGAATAAAATTGAATGATAATTCTACATACATGTGACACTGTCGTCTTGGTCACATTGGAGTGAAGCGTATGAAGAAACTCCATTCAGATGGACTTCTTGAATCACTTGATTTTGAATCACTTGAAAGATGCGAAGCATGTCTAATGGGAAAATTGACTAAGACTCCATTCTCTGGTACAATGGAGCGAGCTACAGACTTATTGGAAATAATACATACCGATGTGTGCGGTCCAATGAGTGTAGCATCGCGTGGTGGATATCGTTATGTTCTCACTTTCACAGATGACTTGAGTAGATATGGGTATGTCTACTTTATGAAACATAAGTCCGAAACTTTCGAGAAGTTTAAGGAATTTCAAAGTGAAGTGGAAAATCATCGTAACAAGAAGATTAAGTTTCTGCGTTCTGATCGCGGAGGTGAATATCTGAGTTATGAGTTTGGCATGCATTTAAAGAAATGTGGAATACTTTCACAGTTGACACCGCCGGGAACACCACAGCGTAATGGTGTGTCCGAACGTCGTAATCGAACTCTCTTAGATATGGTTCGGTCTATGATGTCTCTTACAGATTTACCGTTATCATTTTGGGGCTATGCATTAGAGACAGCCGCATTCACTTTAAATAGGGCACCATCTAAATCCGTTGAAACGACACCGTACGAATTGTGGTTTGGAAAGAAACCTAAGTTGTCGTTCCTTAAAGTTTGGGGTTGCGAGGCATATGTAAAGAAGTTACAACCTGATAAGCTAGAACCCAAAGCGGAGAAATGCGTCTTCATAGGATACCCTAAAGAAACAATTGGGTATACCTTCTATCATAGATCCGAAGGCAAAGTTTTCGTTGCAAAGAATGGATCCTTTCTTGAGAAGGAGTTTCTCTCGGAGGAGGTGACTGGAAGGAAAGTAGAACTCGATGAGGTTATTGAACCTTCTCTCGGATTTGAGAGTAGCGCAGCACCGGAAGATGTTTTTGTGCCGCCTGCACCAATTGAAGAGGAAGCTAATGATAATGATCATGAAACTTCAAACGAAGTTACTACTGAACCTCGCAGGTCAACGAGGGTTCGTACCACTCCTGATTGGTATGACTCTGCCTTGAACGTCATGTTGGTGGACAACACTGATGACCCTGCGACGTATGAAGAAGCTATGGTGAGCCTAGATTCCGACAAATGGCTAGAAGCCATGAAATCCGAAATGGGATCCATGTACGAAAACCAAGTATGGACTTTGGTGGACTTACCGGATGGCCGTAAGGCTGTCGAGAACAAATGGATTTTCAAGAGAAAAACAGATGCTGATGGTAATGTTACCGTCTATAAAGCTCGACTTGTCGCGAAAGGGTTCCGACAAATTCAAGGAGTTGACTATGATGAGACTTTCTCACCAGTAGCGAAGCTAAAGTCTGCGAGGATTTTGTTAGCAATTGCTGCACATTTCGATTATGAGATTTGGCAGATGGATGTCAAAACGGCATTCCTTAATGGTGATATTGAGGAAGAGTTGTATATGGTACAACCCAAGGGTTTTGTCGATCCTAAAGATGCTGACAAGGTATGCAAACTTCAGCGCTCCATTTATGGACTGAAGCAAGCATCCCGGAGTTGGAATCAACGTTTTGATAAAGTAATCAAAAACTTTGGATTTATACAAACTTATGGAGAAGCTTGTATTTACAAGAAAGTGAGTGGGAGCTCTGTAGCATTCCTAGTACTGTATGTAGATGACATATTGTTGATTGGGAATGATATAGAACTTCTTAATAGCGTCAAAACCTATTTGAATAATAGTTTTTCAATGAAGGATCTTGGCGAAGCGGCATATATTCTAGGCATCAAGATTTATAGAGATAGATCAAGACGCCTAATAGGGCTTTCACAAAGTACATACTTGGACAAAGTTCTAAAGAAGTTTAGAATGGAAGATAGCAAGAAAGGGTTCGTGCCCATGTTGTCAGGTAAGACCTTGAGTAAAACTCAAAGTCCAGCTACGGCAGAAGATAGAGAGAAAATGAATAAAATTCCCTATGCCTCGGCCATAGGTTCTATCATGTATGCCATGCTATGTACAAGACCGGATATAACACATGCTGTTAGTTTAACTAGCAGATATCAAAGTGATCCTGGAATAGAGCACTGGACAACGGTCAAGAATATCCTAAAGTACCTAAATAGGACTAAGGATATGGTTCTTTCTTATGGAGGTGATGAACAGCTTGTTGTAAACGGTTACACCGATGCTAGTTGGAACACCGATCCGGATGACTCAAAGTCATAGTCGGGATACGTATTTATTTTGAATGGTGCTGCAGTGAGCTGGAGGAGTGCGAAGCAAAGCGTTGTGGCGAAATCTTCAACTGAATTGGAATACATAGCTGCTTCGGAGGCTGCACAAGAAGCCGTTTGGATTAAGGGATTCATTACTGAACTCGGCGTGGTTCCCAGTGCGTTGGACCCGATGGCCATCTACTGTGATAACACAGGTGCCATAGCTAATGCACAGGAGCCAAGGTCACATAGCAAGCTGAAGCACATCAAGCTACGTTTCCACGCTATTCGCGAGTATGTCCGAGATGGTGACATAAAGATTTGCAAAGTACACACTGATCTGAATGTGGCAGATCCGTTGACTAAACCTCTCCCTAGGGCAAAGCATGACCAACACCAAAACGCCATGGGTGTTAGGTATATTACTATGTAATCCAGATTATTGACTGTAGTGCAAGTGGGAGACTGTTGGAGATATGCCCAAGTGGCAATAATAAAAGTGATTATTATTATATCTTTGTGTTTATGATGAATGTTTACATCACATACTATAATTGTATTATTAGGAAACACTAATACTTGTGTGTTTTGTAAACATAAGAGAGTCCCTAGTAAGCCTCTTGTTGAACTAGCTTGTTGATTAATTGATGATCATGGTTTCCTGATCATGGACATTAGGATGTGATTAATAACAAGGTTATATCATTAGGAGAATGATGTGATGGACGCACACCCATAGTAAGCGTAGCATAAGATCAAGTCATTAAGTTCGTATTGCTGTAAGCTTTCAAATACATAGTAACCTATTCCTTCGACCATGAGGTTATGTTAATAACCATCACCGGATGGATACTTTGATGACATCAAATGCCGCTTCGTAACTGGGTGGTTATAAAAGTGTCATTGGGTATTCTGAAAGTATGTGTTGAAGCGCATGAACCAAGATTGGGATTTGTCCATCCATATGACGGATAGATATGCTCTGGGCCCTCTCGGTGGAATGTCATCTAGTTAGCTTGCAAGCATGTGACTAGGTCACAAGGGATGACATATCACGGAACGAGTAAAGAGTACTTATCAGTAACGAGGTAGAACTAGGTATGGAGATACCGACGATCAAACCTCGGATAAGTATAGTATCGCGAGACAAAGGGAATTAGTTTCGTATGTAAGTGGTTCAATCGATCGCGAAGTCATCGTTGAGTATGTGGGAGCCATTATGGATCTCCAGGTCCCGCTGATGGTTATTGATAGGAGATGTATCTCTATCATGTCTACATATTCACGAACCGTAGGGTGACACACTTAAGGTTCGAAGTTGTTTTAAGTAGATATGGAATATGCGTTGGAGACCGAATGTTGTTCGGAGTCTCGGATTGGATTCAGGACATCACGAGGAGATCCGGAATGGTCCGGAGAATAAGATTCATATATAGGAGATCATTTTATGAGTTAGGAAATGTTCCGGAGTGTTTGTATGAGGATTCTAGAAGGTTTCGGAATGTTCCGAAAGGTTCTAGAAGATATCTTGGAGTTTGCTTGAAAATCAAGATAGGGATCAAGGAGTCTTGGTGGGTCAAGATACGGAGTCGTGGGGGAGGAGGACTCCTCCCCCCACCTCCAATCCGCCGGCCTACAAGGGAGGGGAGTCCTACAAGGACTCCCCCTCCCTAGGCGCCTCCCTTCTTTAAATAGAGGGGCAGGGGCGCCCCCTCCTCCCCCGCTCCCATAACACCCAATCTCTGCCGCCTCTCTCCTCCACCTTCTTCTGCACAGGCATAGGCGAAGCCCTGCAGAATTCTCTACTCCACCACGCCGTCGTGCTGCTGGGATTCCGTGGAGAAGATCTACTACCTCCGCTGCTCGCTGGAACGGGGAGAGGAAGGTCTGCTTCGACTCCGCACGTGTGACCGACTGCAGAAGCGCTGCCAAAACGTGGCGCCGGAAGGATCGTCTACTTGACCGACGGCGGAAGCGCTGCTGGATCGCGACGCCGGAAGGATCGTCCACACGATCTTGAGATCGGCAAGTGATCGACTACATCAACCACGAGATCTAATCTCGTTAACGCTTTCGGATCTACGAGGGTTAGTTCCTATCTATCTCGTTGCTCATGTCTAATAGATTAGATCTTGGCTTTTATCTAGATTAGATCTAGGTTTTGTTCGTTCTTGCGGTAGATTTTTTTTGTTTTCCATGCTATGAACCCATCACTCTATTGGTCGCCCGAGTTGCATCCCATGACTATGGCCATTGCCGCTGCCAATCGATGTGGGACAAATCACTAGTCCATACTCGCATGCTCACGATCCCCCGCGTACCCAAGGTTGTGGCGTCCTAAACATGTACTCCCTCCATGTCAAAATATAAGATGTTTTAGCTTTGTGAAAGGAGTGTATCTAGGCACCTTTTAGTGTATAGGTTCACTCCAAACCTAGATGAATCTACACACTAAAAGATGTCTAGATACACTCCATTCACAAAGCTAAAACATCTTATATTTTGAAACGGAGGGAGTAGCACGGGTCTGTGGTAGAGAGCACATGCCACGCGAGATCTTGAGGCCGTGCGTCCTCTGGTCCAAATCGATCGTCATGAAAAAAATTGAGATCTAATTGAGGCTACGACAGATGGTGATGTCCTCCTGGACGAACGAGGAGACGCTCGATTCCATGGGCGGCATCGACAACGATGAGAGGATCGACATGACGGCAAGATGTCCCCTTTCAAGTTGCAGTGCCGCTGTCCAACTTGTTCGATCTAGCTAGCTCACAACTCACATAGTATTTCCGACCCTCCAATGACGAGCCCCCACGACAACGTGGTTTGACGATCCATCGACCATCGTCGGCGCGGGATCTTTGCTTTCCCAGTGCACTAAACACTTCCAGGTTTCATTTTAGATCGGGACTAGTTAGTTCAGGGTGCGAACGACATGGATTTTAAAAATAACTGTTTGATCCACCAAACCTCTACAAGCTCTAAGTTTAAAATGATTTTTTATTTTAGACCCATAATTACTCTCATGATAGGGATGCCAACCACGGAGGCGGTTCATGCCGAGTGCTAGCTGCCACACAAGACCATGGATCTCAAGAGAGAGGCGATCGTGAGGAGACAAAACCATCTAGGGTCTGCACCCCTAGCCGGCGGCTCTTGGACCCCTACTTCAAGGATTTGTACCACGACCGCAATGACTCCGGCATGTCGCACCGCTGGCACATGATCCATCATGCTTGCAACAAGTGGCATGGCGTCGTGGAGGAGGTGCGACGTGTCCATGTTAGCGGCACCAACTTCGAGGACCAAGTAAGTGAACCCACCGTGTCCACTGTCTATCGTAGCCTTTGTGTTGGGTCGTCGGCCATTGATCACGGTTGTTTGTTCGCTGCATTGCATTGCTTTCGTAGATGCGCGCCATGATCACTGCCTACCGCGAGGACAACGACGACGTCAAGTTCAAGTTCATCCATGTGTTCGCCAGGATCGAGACGCGCGACAAGTGGACCGAGACGCGCACGGCGCTCGCCAAGGGCAAGTACGACCCCGACGAGTGCCGCCAGCTCTCTCCTCGGGAGGCCATCCAATCGGGCAGAAGAAGGCCAAGGCGGCGAGGGATGCCGCGCCGGCCATCGAGAAACTGCACAGGTCGATCATGGCCTGCATGGCGGATGCCCCCTCGCACGCTATCGAGAGGGCGGAGCAGGCCGCACTACTAGGAAAACGGCTATAGGTAATACGCACATCCGTGACGCACGTGCTAATGGTGCCCCACAGCTAAAATAGGCGTGGCGCACTGTCGAGAGGTGCCCTACGGATAACTGGCATAACCGTGGCGCACGTGGCGGTGGTGCGCGACGGCTATGTGTGGGCCAGGGAAGAGGTGGACGCATGCCACTTACCCGTAGAGCACCATATAGTGGTGCGCCACGGGTATGCAACCTACCCGTAGGGCACCATATAGTGGTGTGCCACGGGTATGAAACATACCCGTAGGACACCACATGTGGTGCTCTACGGGTAAGTATGTTGCCTATGTTTCCCAACTCCACCCCCCGGATCGTCTTTTTAGCCTTGCAAAAAATAAAAAACACTTCAAATTTAAAAATCCTTTGACATATAGGTAGGTAATGTGGTCTAGTTTGTAGAAAAATTAACAACCAAAAATTTCGACTTTTAGTGCAAAAAAAGTTCATGCCACGGTAAAACGGCCATAACTTTTGCGTACAAAGTCGAAAAAAACGTTTAATATACCAAAATGACGAGAACGAAATTACGCATCCGCTCGCGACTACCTTTGGTCGTTTGGCGAATTTTTAGAATTTCAAAATTCGAAAAGAATAAAAAGTTACGGCCAAAAGATCGTTTTTCCTGCAGAAAAAATAGAGACCACTTACCCGTAGCGCACCACCATATAGTGCGTTACGAGTAAGTTGGGTGGGATTCAAAATTTGAATCACCACCCCGGCCACCTACCCCTCTCCTTTTCTCTCTCATTATTCTCCTCCCTTTTCCTTCTCCTTCTTCCTCTTCTCCTCCTCTTCTCCTTCTTCTCCGAGTCCTTTCTCTCTAACCTCCTCCTCCTCCTTGAAGTGTCAACGACGCTCCTCCGGCCGTCGTCGCCACCTCCTCCTTCGGCCGCCGCCGCTCCTCCCGCCGCCGCCACCTCCTCCTCCTCCTCCGACCGCCACCGCCACCTTCTCCTCCGGCTGCCTCCTCCTCCTCCGGCCGACGCCACCACCTTCTCCTCTGGCTACCACCTCCTCCTCCGGCCGCCACCTCCTCCTCGGCCCGACACCTCCTGCTCGAGAACTAGCGTGGCCACGGCCTCCCGCACCTCCGACGGTGGTAGGTTGTGGCCGCGCCACGGCACCATGCTTCGGCGAGGCGATACGACGGCGGGGACCCGATTGCTTTTGAAATTCAAAACGAGGGTGTTTTTTGCATTTTGTTTTGTTTTTGAAAAACATAGCCGTGGCGCACCTGGATCCCTTCCTGTGGCGCACTGGGTGGTGCGCCACGGGTAACTTTTTTAGCCGTAGCGCACCAGGTAGTGCGCTATGGGTAAATTTTAGCCGTAGCGCGCGGCTCGTGGCGCACTGCTAGTGCGCTACGGATGTCTATTTTTGGTGCGCCACGAATGTTCATTTTCCTAGTAGTGCCACCAAGATGGAGCAGGTTGCCGCGGTCAGGTGGGCGTCGGTCATCAAGAGGTAGGACGCCAAGCTCGAGCTGATCAGGGCCAATGTGGCCGCAAAGAAGAGGAGGGGGGACCTGTCGATCCTCATGGTCGACAACAGGGACATGGACGCCGACGTGCGGGCGTGGTGGGAGGCCCAGCGCATCGCGATCCTGTACGAGGTCCGAGGTCCAACGGCATCCACTACCCAAGCACCTGCGGCATCCACTTCGCCGTCACCTGCGGCATCCACTACCCTAGCACCTGCGAGCGCACCGGCGACAGGCACTCCCCCATCGGCCGTCGATGTCGATGCCACCGTTTGATGCGCCGCTATGCTTTTTGATGCCGGCGCGGCTTCTTTTGATCGCTAGACTATGATGATTTGCAGCGATTTGCGACGATGTGATCGTCGAGACTTTGTTTTATAAGTCTATTTATGCTATTTGCGACTATGCGATTGGCGATCGGCCGTTCTACCCGCCATTTTTTTGTTGTTGTTTGAATTTCAAATTTCAAAATTCTAATTTGGGGGCCGGTTTTTGAGCCGGTGCCCCCATATGGTCTTACGCCGGGGTTAAATTGGGGGTTGCGAGTGAAGATGCTCTGAGAAATTTTAGTGAACCTTGTTGGGGTTTTAGTCCGCAGAACAAACATATTCTAAAGCGTAATTTTACAGTGAACAGTAGATGGCAATTTTTATTTTTATTTTCTGCCATGTGGCAAAGTTGCTAGGGCCCACACTGAAATTTCCGTAGACCCGTGTGAACTTCACATGTGTGTTATGTATGTATATGTACAGTTGTTCCTCTTTGATTCGAATGCAAGCAAATGCATGATGATTGATGCTCCCAAGCGATGAGGAGCAAGCAAATTTCCGCGTTTTAACAACGGTAAATAATCAAAGAGGAGGAGTACCGGCCGGTAATCCTGCAACAACTTTTTCTTCAAATATTTACATAAGTAGCATTTTCAAAATTCAAATAAAGTAGTAGTAGTTGTCTTGTAGTGACACAGTGGGTGGCGGAGGGAGCACGCAACGCGTGACCCGGGTCAAAACTCAAAAGGGCACAAGGGTGAGGCGGTCCGCGTGGGCCCAGCCTGCAGAGCTGCAGAGCTCGCTGCCACCCGCCGTGTCCTCTCCCGTTCCATTTTGCTGCGCATCTCAATCAGAACCCCCTCCCTTTCCCTTCGCTCGAACAAGCGGCGGCCATGGCTGGGGAGACGATCAGCAAGGAGGAGCTAGGGAGCGTCCTCATGCAGGCCATGCTCGCCGCGAAGAACCTCCGGCCCCAGCGCGACCGCCTCCTGCAGCTCCGGCGCCGGCTCCAGCAGCAGATGCGCCCCGGCGACGACGAAATGGCAGCCGGGCTCAGGGAGTTCGCGCTTGACGTCGAGCACATCAACCCCGCCTTCGCGGCCAGGCTCCACGAGCTCGCCGCCATGCGAATGGACGTCGCCGTCACCATCAAGCACGGCGACCTCGCCTCCGAGCTCTCAGCGGTCTACTACGTCGGCATCGATCCCGCCGCACGCCCCCTCGCCACCTGCCTCGACCTAGCAGCCATGAGCGGCGCCCGCCTCGCCCTCAACCTCAACCCCGCCTTCGCCGACATGCCCGACGAGCAGCTGTTCGACGCGCTCGTGGCGCAGCGCCTGCCCGCGCGCCCGACCTCCCAGGCAGAGGCCTTCTCCCGCGTCGAGGCCTCCTTCTACGCGATCAAGCTCTGCAAGGAGCACCACCTCCCGATCTGCATCGAGCACCTCTTCGGCATCCGCCCACACCTCGTCACCAACAAGCGCGAGGACAACCCGGTCGACGCCGCCTCCGAGCACGACACCAAGAACTCGGACCCTGCCCCGGCCACAGGCGAGCCCCCTCAGGCAGCGGCCAGAAGCAGCATCGACCATGACAAGGCGCGCACCTACCTCGACCGCGCGTGCACCCTCGCGAGCCTGGCGGTCGACCACATCGACCAAGCCGTCGCCGTCCTCTCCGGCTTCCTCGACCCCAAGGAGGTCGCCAGCATCTCCGACTTCACTGACAGAGAAGCCTACATCGCCGAGGTTCGTGCTCGCACTGCCACTACGTACACCTGACTTTGCTGCTACAAGATCTGTCCATCGATGCGTGTCTCTGAATTGATTGATTCTTTCATCTAATCAATACCCGACTAAATTTGTTCACTTCACTGCAGAATCATTTCCTTCAGATCACCACGATGTGATCGATCGAGGCTGTCAAGAGGTTGATGGGAAGGGTGTGGGATCCTAGCCCAGCGAGTACTCATCAACCGATTAATAATACTTACCTGTTATTTCTAGTTGATCTCTGCTGCTACCTAGCCAGTTTAATTTGTGGAAAGCCGTGGCTATCTTTAGCTTGATTCTGGACAATGTAACGTAATGGTAGTTTACCTGCATCCATCTGTGTGGACTATCGAATTGCAGCAGCCCTTTTCTGCAGATTTTTTTTTATATTTTGATCCATGTGATGGTCACCAAGAAACTCATGAACTGCGTGCCACGTAACTACCTATATGAAAGTGGAGCGTTTCAGCAAGCGATTGGAGGCGCCAAATCAGCGAATTTACTGTAGCGTTCTACAGTACCGCATGTCTACAGTAAATGTGGGCTATTTTTCTTTTTAGTTTCTTTTTTTTCTGCCGCTTATTCCGCCTCGGCACGCCCGCTAGTGATCTCTCTAGAATCGCATCCACATCTTTCCCACGCCTCTCCTTTCCACCGTCCTCCACCTAGGGCCGGCACCCTCCCTTTTATCCTGCTCGCCGTTCCATCTACGGCGGCGGCCAACGGCGCCACGTCGGCCTCTGATTCCTCATCCTCCACTCCTTCCTCTCCCTCAGATTAAGCTCCTCCTCGGATGACCATGGGCGCGAGGCGACTCGCCATCCACTCCCCCACGCTTCTACCTCTCCTCCCGGCAGCACGTCCTAGCGCTCCTCGATGGCCAGGTCAGACAGTCGATCGAGGTTGTTGACAAGGGTCTTGACCGTGTACTGGTCCGCTGCGCGCCATGCCTCCGTCACCAGCCGCCTCGCCACCGACGGGGACATCTGCCTGCAGTTCGGATCCCCACGGTCCGATGCGCGCCATGCCCCCGTCACCAGTCGCCTCGCCACCGGCGGGGACGTCTGCCTGCAGCTCGGATCCCGCTCCTGCAGAAAGCTCAGCTAGCGCCGCCATCGATCTCGACGGCTCCATCCTACTCGCCTCGGAGATGGAGAAAAAACGATTGTGCTGGCCACCATGCGTTGTGAAGATGGTAGCCACCGGTGAATCTTTGCAGGTAATGTTCAGTTGTTCACTACCAACTCTTTGGATAACCTATATCTCTTTCGTGATTGATGAGGAATGTTTTATTTAGGACATGAAAATAGCATTATCAAGTACTTGGTTGTTGTACTGCAAAAGATTTTGAGATGCTTTCAACTAAGCGTTAGCAACTTCTATTCAAAAGCCACTGTGAAATACCAACAGGAGCTAATATAGTGATGTTTCATGTCGTTGTACCAGAATTTAGGTAAGTGTGGCATGAACATCTTAAACTCAAATTCTACTCAATAGGTACGGCCTCTTAAGTTTAAATGGCCTAAGGGTTTCTGTGTGTCAATTCATAAGAGGAATCAGTAAGCATGTTGTATGAAACTAACAAACCATGTTTGTGTGTTTTTCTTGACATTGATACAAAACCTGTGCCAGCTAATCACGTCTTAAAAAAAAATCATGTAATCACCCTATAAATTCAGTCTTGATTGATGATTTTTTCGCTTGCAAATACTTACTTGCCAACTTAAGATGATGAGGCTTCAAAATATTCGTCTATACTAGAGCAGCATAATGGAGGGATGAGTCCCAGCTATACACATAAATCAATTTAAAGAACTTCTAGGAAGGTTCAGCCTACACCTTTGAAACATTCACCTTTGACAATGCACGGAAGAAGTATAAGACAACAAATCATCCATACAGAATCTAGATTACTCTGGGCTGAAGGATCCAAGAAATTATCCTACAACCTGATAACTTTTCTCTATTCACATGCAATACGAAACGTTTTGAGGTCCCTCAAGCATGTACAGGAGACAACACTCTTCTTTCCAGTACTCATTTTGTTTCATACCTGGATCCATTGCTTATATTATTCATCCTATCCTGCTATAATTTTTTCCTTCTCATTTTCCATTCTCCTTTTAATGAGTTATATAGTAATATTGATTATCCTTTTATCAAAAGCCTCATGTCTAATCTTTATGGTTTTCGTCATTTTATATGCAGAAGAGTCATCGGATCAACAATGCAAGTTAGATCAGTGAAAGATTTGTCTGGCCGTGGATCTATACCGGGAATTATCCACCGGCTCACCCATGTTTGCGAGAGCCAGAACCAAGCGCAAGAGGTGTACGAGGTGGGACTGGTGTTTCTCGATCAGCGGGTATATTTCCGATATATACTCACCTAATTTTCTTTCTCAGATGTTGAGTGATCTTTTTTTACTTCATTATATCAACCTATGTACATTGTATGAATTCTGTACACGTCCATCATATGATCCAACCCCTATGATCCAAATATTGATTTACCTGCCCTAATCACTAACAGTAAATTTCATTAATGCTACGTGCAAGTGTCTTCTTTCTTTCTACTTGGATGTTCATTTTACATCCATCTTTATGGAATGCACATTTACATCCAATTCATTCTCCAGGGCAATATGATAGAAGGCTTTGTAGCATAGGATCAGATATCCACATTCAGAGACAAACTGAAAGAAAGTCTGATATGTAAGATTGAAAGTTTCGTACGAGTTGGTCCAAAAAAAGTACAGAGCAACAAATCACTCACATACATACTGCACATCCACGCAATATGGTGCTACTTTACGGATTGATCTTCTGTCCAACAATATGATACTACTTTGTGAATTGATCTTTTGTATTCCAACTAACTGCATATAATGTCAGAGGCTTACTTCCATTTAAGAGCATCTCTGTCACTCGCTGGCACTTCAACCCACCAATTCCTGAAACTGAATTCCTCCATAACAGGTCAGAACGACTGCGTCATGACATCTTTCCATTCATCAGCAATATAACAAACCATAATCTAACATGTGATTTATATTCCGCTAGAGCTTTCAAGGACAACACTATATTGTCAAATTTGATGGCCAAAATGCGGTGCGAGCTGACGCCGTCCACACTACGCTGTATGCACGAGGAAAGCAAGATACCGGCGACATTGTTGTAAGCCTTTTATTTCAAATTTCTGTTGCAAACCAGTAACTGAACGACACTACCTCAGTTCATAGCAGCCAAGCACACTTTTGCAGCTTACACCCTGCCTGTACTTGCAAGGACAAAGATTCGAACTCAACCTAATGATCAGTCAAGTAAACGAACCTGCTATATTATTGATGCTGCTATCTACTTGATTCTCAATACAACCAGTGACAAAGAAGCACGCATAGGCAGAAAACTTGACGTTGGCAGGTACATATTAAGAGTAGATTATATTTACAAATTTCCAATAATACTACAAAGCACTGATCAAACCATGGTGTACTCCCATTACAGCAATCACCGATGCACTCTCTATGCTATCACGGCGACCAGAACATCCAGAGACAGCTACTGAATGAACAACACGGGCGCGGCGTGACGCCGCGCATAATTCCCTAGTATTAGACTGAATATGGATATTGTTTGCCTAGAAACGAACTTGTCTCCTGAGCAGCATGACTGCACGAGGGAGGGGAAGAACCCTCTTCTAGATCCTACTGTAAATCCTTCTACAATCTTAGCCAGCGTTGAAGAAACGGCAACGGATTGCCATCCTGCCTAATGTTATTTATCGTCATACAAGAAAAAAGTTGATGTCACTCCAATGAAAAACACTGATTAAACAAAAAGCATACCTCACAGACATTTCGAGGATTTGTTTTGTGCTTTTGGTGCTCTGCCGAGTTAATTTGGTAGTATAAAATGTTGTGCTTTACAAGTCGGCAAATATGTTTACGCAATGTTCTTCATAAGCTAAACTGGAGTAGTCACTAGTGAGAAGAATATAGGGTACTGCTAGTTCTTAGTCATAAATTGTGCTCTACAATTTTGCGTGGCTATAGCGTCGTTGGGTTTGGGTCCTGATTGTATTGCGCAGGATCTAGAACTTGACCGCGTTGTAATTCCTATTGCGTAATATAATCTCATTTTACCCGCAAAAAAAAATGATAGATACAGGAACAATACATTACTCAGAATGAAGCTAAGATATTGCCACGGCCATCCAAAAGTTAAACTAGGTAGATACCAGCAGATTAGTCTAACCGAACGGAACTGGATTAATAAGGTTGCAAAACAGAAAGGTTAGATAAACTACTAAGGGCATGTTCGGTTTGAGTGGGGTCAACATGGATCGGCAGGTCTTGACAGGGAATTGAACTGTATTCCGAACAAGGCCTAAACGACTGATGAGCGCTTGGTTTGGATCCCACCCCCTTCATCGCTTGACAGCCTCGATTGAATCAGTGAGCAATTTGTGGAGTGCTGGCCTTGCTCGTGTAGTTGTCCTACTCAAACACAAGTTTGTTTCAGGAGAAACAGCCAAACAAGATCCCTAATCAAGACCTTGTGGCATGCACTTGGTGAGCTGTTATCATCATTGATCACAGACGACAGAAAAATGCAGAAAAAGATTTGACCAAACTGAAGATCCATGCATGCTATCGGTAGAAATTCACGAGCAATTGACATCACAGAACAGGATTAAAACAGTCGATCGCCCAGACCGATAGATAGATGAAGGTACATTATTACATTACCCATAATGAAGCTAAGATAACCACGGCTGTCCACAACTTAAACTTGCTAGATAAATTAAACCGAACGGGAACGGCACTGAAATTATAAGGTTGCAGAACAGAAAGCATAGTAAATTAGGCGGCTTTGATCAACAATGCATGGGATCCCACCCCCCTTCATCGCCTGACATCCTCGATCGATCAGGTGAATTAGCACGGCGTTGAATCAGCACTCAGTCTGATGGATAAGGTCCGTCCTGATGCAGTGAAGCGAGCAAAATGAATGGATTGATTCATGCAAATACAGACAACAGATCTGGCAGTAGCGGAAGGAGTAATAAGTAGTGTAGTTACCTCGGAGATGTAGGCGACACTGTCGGTGAACTCGGAGAGGCTGGCGACCTCCTTGGGGTCCAGGAACCTTGAGAGCGCGACGACGGCGAGGTCGATGTGCTTGACGGCGAGGTCCGCGAGGGTGCAGGCGCGGTCGAGGAAGTCGCGCGCCTTGACGAGGTCCACGACGGTTGCTTCCGGGGCGGGGTCCGAGCGGTCGGTCTTCTTGGGGTTCTCGTTGTAGGCATCGACGACGGTGGGCGGGCGGTTGCCGACGAGGTGCTCGATGCAGCGCGGGACGTGGTGGTCCTGGACGACCTTGACGGCGTTGAGGGTGGCCTCGACGCGGGAGAAGGCCTCGGTCTGGGTGGTGGGGCGCGCGGGGAGGCGCTGCGCGAGCAGCGCGTCGTGGAGCTGCTCGTCGGGCATGACGGCGAAGGCGAGGTTGACGGCGAGGCGCCCGCCGGCCTTGGCCGCCAGCATGAGGCAGGTGCCGAGCGTGCGGGAGCCGTACTCGATGCCGATGAAGTAGACCTTGAAGAGGTCGGAGGCGAGCTTCTTGATCTTGTCCGCGTGGTCGGCGGCGTCGCCGGGGCTGAGGCTGAGCTGCTCCAGGCGGCGCCGGAGCTGCTGGAGGCGGTCGCGCTGGGGGCGGAGGTTCTTCTGGGCTTGCATGGCCTGCATGAGGACCGTCCCTAGCTCCTTCTCGCTCACCTGACCAGCCATGGCCGCCGTTTCTCCTTGCCTCCTCCTCTCTGTCTCTGCTTTGGTACGAGTTTGGGGAGGAGAAGGAAAAGACGAGGAGGAGGGAATCAGGGAAGGGGCTGGCCGAGCTTTGTAAAGGCTGGTTGCTTTGCAGGTGATGGGGGTGGTCTGCAGGCTGGGCCCACGGAGACCTCCTCAGCCTGACTTCTTTTTGACCAGGATCACGCGGACTCCCTCTGCCACCTACGGTTACACTGCAAGACAACTCTCTTGTAATTTGAAATTGCTTGGTAAAATTTCGAAAAGGTGGTTACAGATAATAGTAATCTTGAAAAATGAACATTTGAGAATCTTGATATGCCTCGTGAGTTTTTTCCTTTTCTATATTTCAATCAAATTTTATTTTCATTTTTGTTTATATTTAGTTTTATCATTTTTCTTTCTCCCTTTCTTGGTGCCATTTTTTCTCCATATCAATACAATATTTGATGTGCATGAACATTTTTATATGTGCGACGTCGGCACCGATTCCGACAAGGAGCGACATCGGTGCGTGCGCTCCGACGACGATCGAAAGCGCGAGGCGCTCTAGTACACCAAGAAGCAGCTGGTGCCGCACGCCCTCTTCCACCGCGAGTCGAGGAGTTCGACCACCGCCACGAGGCAGAGAGTTCTTCCAGCCCGGGAAGACGCACACCTCTATTGCTGTCGAAGAGAGAGGAGGAGGAGCTCGCGCTCGAGGGCTACAACCATGCGGCCTTCAGTGATGGCGTTGGGCCCAAGGACTTCGTCTACGAGCATGAGTTTGATCGTATCACCATCGTGATGCTGAAGCGAAGCACACACAAGGAGGAGGACGAGCGGAAGCATGCTCGGTGGGGCGAGGAGATCAACGAGATCTTCCTCGAGCAGGGGCTTGTTTTCGAGTGCGAGCTCCAGGAGAAGCATCAACATTTATTTGTATCAATCCCGTAGCTTTTTTTTAAGATCTGGTGGAGGAGACGAACGCCGCCACTGCCGCCGGCCCTCGCCACGGTGGCGGCGGGCAGCTGGGTGGGCGGTGCGTCGGAAGCGGAAGCCGGAGCTGCTGGGGCAGCGGCGGCGGAAGCTGAGGCGCTGCGACCTAGGCAGCGTCCTTGGACGGGGTGGAGGCGGCAGTCCCCCGTGGTGGCGATCTGGTGGAGGAGGCGCTGGTGTTGGGATTCCGTTTGGAAGACCTAGATCGGCCCTCTAACCCTATTTGCCTGCGGGATCCAGGCGAGGCCATGGACCTTCTGGCCATGGTGGGCGCGAGCCGGACCGACAAAGTGTGGTCACGGGGCACGCTGAGAGATGGGTTCGATCTGGACTTTGTTCCAATCTGGTACTTGTCCCTGGTGTTGCCTTGCCTTCTCCTTCACTGTTCTGATCGGCGGCGTGAGGGCCTGCTGGTGTGCTTGAATAATGGAGGCAGTCCTATGGTTTCTCTCCCACCAAGATGAAGTTCTGCTTGATGCTTGCCCTCGGTGATCTGGTTGGAATGGTGAGTTCTGGAAGGCGGCGAACTCCTATGGGCGAATAATGGCTGGAGATTGCCAGATTGGAGGGATTCAGTCATGCACACCCATGTTTTACTCTGACCGTTTGAGTTCAGAGGGAGCGCTTCGAAGCTCTGTTGGATGTTAATATCATAGGGCATGTTCTCGTTCTATGGTGCTGATGGAGAATGTCATGGAGACTGAGAGCTGAGGACCGACTATGGTGGTTTGAGTCTGGGTGGTGAGGAGGAATTGGCTTTGTGACTCGTGACTTGGAGCAGTGGCATACAAGTGGGGGCGACTGCACATGAGAGGTTCACAGTCCTACCTTTCAGGGTGAAAACCCAGGGTCTGGCCTTAAATTGGTTGTGCCTGGCAATGGCCTTGTTGAAGGTATTGTTTTGATTGCGTGGATTTTTTTCAGGGTGAAAACCTAAGATCTATGATCGGACGATGACGGTGTTTGTGCATCGTTCCCTTCTTGGAGGCGTCGTTTTTGAAAAAGCTGGACTTTTGGTGATGTCTTGGTGGTGGTAGTACTGCTGTTTCAACGAATGGGTCACTGCAGCAGGACTTCTCTTTTTTGTAATTCTTCTTTCTTTTTTGGTTGTGTGTATCCGTATGGCGCTAGGGCAATGCGTTGTTGCAGAGGCTAGTGTAATTGGTATCTTCTGACATTAATATATGCTCCTTTCAAAAAAAATAGGGGAATCCTGTAGCTGGAGGTGACCAATTTCCAGACTTGATAGGCCTCAGAGTATTGGCCACCGAGGCCAGCTTTGCATCAGTTGGGCTTCAGTTACATATGATGGGCTCCTTATCTTTTCAGTTGGGCTTCAGTTACATATAATGGGCTCCTTATCTTTTCTACCTATGCACCCCCTGCAATTTATATTTAGCACTTGCAAGTATATTATGACAAATGACACATGTATTTTTTTGCGAAAATTCTATTGATCTATTAATAATCATCAATGGTAGTACAAAAAGTCCTGAAAGTAATAAAACTTATAAATAGGTCGATGGACCACCTAGCAAAGAATACAAATACTAGCACGAGCCGAAGGTGGCCGCCGTCCCCGCCCCTTCATCACCGGAGCCGGGCAAAGCTTTTCGTTGTAGAGATTGTTATAGTAGACATACAGAAAGTCATCGTGCTAAGGTCCCAAAGAATCAGCGCACTAAAGAAGCAACATCAACCATCGCCAATGATGACATTAGTAGATTGAAAGAGACTGACCTGAAATTAACACGAAAAATGACACGTATATTATTGGTTAAACTTCAAACATGTAAAACAGAGGGCACCGCATGCATATCCACATAGGGAGTAAACATAAACACAACACAGAGTGTTTATATATAAGCACAATGTTGATAAGTAAATGATAAAGAAAAAATATAAAAAAAGGATTTTTAGAACTCCTTGATTATAAAAGCACATTGTTGATAAGTAAGTTCCAAATGTCATTGTGAGAAAGAATAAGTAATTTTCCGCTTATCTACAACCACATGTATTCAATTTACGAAAACAAAATTGTACTCCTTCTTGCCATCATATAAGTTAAATTTGTACTTCAACCAAGTTTATTGAGGCAATTATCTATATTTGCAATATTAAATTTATGCCATGCAAAAATATACAACATGATGAATCTAATGATATTGATTTGGTATGGTATTGATATTTCTAATACTTGGTCAACTTTTACATTGATTTTAAAAAATCTTAGACGCATTACAATTTTGGCAAGGAGGAAGCATACTCCTAGTAATATGTTTTGCCGTTTTCAAAAGAAAACTGTCTTGTAGTGCATGACTACGGTCAAGCATGGGTGAGCCGGTCTCCGTAGGCCCAGCCTGAAAAGCGCCAGAGCCAATCCCTCCAAAGCCAACATCTTTTCTACAGCGTTCGCTACCATTGGGTACAGTACATTATTCGGCTCTCGTCTCCTTTTCCATCTTTCCTGACTCCGCTCGGCGACAGGAAGCGGCGGCCATGGCCGGGCAGGTGAGCAAGGAGAAGCTAGGGGGCGTGCTGATGCAGGCCATGCGAGCCCAGAAGAACCTCCGGCCCCAGCGCGACCGCCTCCTGCAGCTCCGGCGCCGGCTACACCAGCAGCGGCTGAGCCCCGGCGGCGGCGACGACGACGAGGCGGCGTTTCTCAAGGAGCTTGCCGCCGACCTCTTCAAGGCCCACTTCTTCGGCATCGAGACAGGCGCTCGCTTGCTCGGCTGCTGCCTCCAGACTTCAACACTGCCCTCGCCGTCTTCCCCGACTTCAACACTGCCCTCGCCGTCTTCCCCGACGAGCAGCAGTACGACGTGCTGGTCGCGCACCGCCTCCCCGCGCGCCCGACCACCCAGGCCGAGGCCTTGTTAGACTCAAAACCTGAAAAACTACTCTCGTCGCAAGGATTCAGAGAACGAAGAACACTGGGATTTTTTTTTTGCCGTGTAAAACGTTACGGCTTTTCCGTTTACTCTTTCCTTTTATTCTCAACCGAAGGGAAATCGTGACCCTATCCTAGTGTGCTCGATCCGGTTTACTCGCGCCATCCCACGAGGCCGATCGTGCTAAGTCACGTAGCTAAAAAAACGGAAACGGAAAAGGTCCTATGCTGCACGGCTCGCACAGACGCGGCACGCGCCTAGTCTCTGAAGAAACAGAAACAATTCAGACTCTCTAAACTGAACCTAATACTGACGACAGACAAGATTATTCAGATACCATGCCTTCTCCCGCGTCGAGGCCGCCTACAACGTCGTGAAGCTGGCCCAGGAGCACCACCTCTCGCGCTGCATCGAGCTCCTCGCCGGCGTGCGGCCGCCCAGCCATATCCGCGAGCTCCCGGAGAAGAGCAGCATGATTGGCTACTCGGACGACACGGTTGCCGCCGCCACCGCGCACATCGCCAAGTACGGCCTCCCCAATCTGGCCAAGGCAGCGCCGGCCACCGCTCGCAGGGACAGGGTCACTGGCAATGGCAAGGAATCTGAGGTGGCCAGCAGCAAGGACCCGGACCAGGCGCTCAGCTACCTCCACCGCGCGTGCTCCCTGTTGAGCCTCGCCGTGAGTCACATGGACATCGCCGTCGCCGTCCTCTCCGGCTTCGTCGACCCCAAGGAGGTCGCCAGCCTCTCCGACTTCACCGATAAATGCGTACGTCTTCATCTCTGACGTACCTACACTACACGAGTGCTAGTAGATCTGATGTGTATCTCCACTATTCGAGTGAATCATCAGTTCATTGATCTAGTAACCAATCTGCAATTTGATTTTGCTCGTTTATTTTCACTGCAGGACGGACGGTCCTTTGCACCATCAGACTCTGAGCGGTGGTTGACTGCCTAGCTCGTTTCGTTCACAGCTTCACCAGGTCGATCGATCGAGGGATCCCTTTGCATTCTTCATCCAAGCTTACTACTAGTACTAGCACTATTTGCAACTCGTAATTTCAGTTCAGTTCAGTTCAGTTTCTGGAGGGTCGTGGCTATATATATTAGCTTGACTATGGGGTAATGTAATGCGATGTACTACATCTATCTGTGTGGTTGATCGAATCGCAGCGGTCCATCTGAGAATTGTGATATTATTACGTATCAGTGATGCCGATGTTATAATTATGTTTCCTGATGTTCTCATCCTACTACGGTAGTAGTACTAATTAATTAAGAGACAGTATAAGTGAACCACCTATGCCCATCCACAGCGGTCTTGCACTCTGGGCCGTCGGATCCTGCCATTGTACATTCCATATCTTCCCAGCTCCCCGAAACGTCGCTGCAAGCTGTTGGCATCGTTGATCGCGTCATGGACGGAAATAAATCCTATGCACCCAGGCCGGCGACCACCTTCCGCGACTGACACACCACCCGCCTGCCGCGCTCAGGCCCGCCGCCGCCGCACGTGTCCGCCCAATGGCCGGGTCGCATAGGATTTATTTCCGTCATGGACGGGCCTAACGTTATAGTTATAGGGGCCGCTACTCTACAGACCGAGTTGGACGTTTAGTGCTTGACCAGGCCTGCGAATGTCTCAAATGGACCTATGGAATTTGTAGGTCGGCTTTTCTTCTCTGTCCCTAGCAAGATTTTGGTTCCCGAATGGAAAAATTTCCCGAGAGGGGTCAGGATTTTCGGTTACCATCCCGAGCAATTACCGGCCAAATTTTTTGAAACGAATTTTGAATTCAAATATTCCTAGCTATGTTTAGTAAAGTTTTTAACACTTTATACACTAGGAACAAGTACGGAGGCAAGGGGTCCCCTACCATAGGCCCTCTGGTTGGAAAAAATAATCCGACACTGTACCATTGATCTTGACCGCAAATCTAACCGAGCACACACATGTGATGATCATATCGACGCACCCGGAAACCCATCTGAAAAACAATATCCTAATGTTTATATTGACACGTGCCGCGGCAATTCGACCACTATTCTACCATCGCGTGCATTGCAACATTTTTCTAGTATGCGTGCACATGTAACTCATGTTGGCCAGATATAATACATACATTGAACTAATGCCAGCAAAAACATGTGCACATTTGCTTGTTTTGCGCATGCACTTTTGTTAAGTGAAAAATGTACATAATATGCATAGGAATTTAGATCCGCATTTAGTCCCCCATTTTTTGAAACATGCGAAGCAACACCAAAATTCAGTATCGGTATAGACATGATGTCATGGTTTCATTGTAAGAACAAAGGTGTGTACCTCTCACGTGTAATCTCAGAAGCTACAGATCAACCAAATTAAGCAATAACCAAAATATGTGATCCGTCTTTTGAGCAAACTATAACTCGCAGAACTTTTGAATCAAAATTCTGGCAAATCCCGCGTGTATGCATTTCAACTATGATTTGAAGAACTTGCTCATCGGCTAGGAAAATAAAGGAGGGGGGAAACAACACGTCAACTGGAGAAGGTTGCTGAGTGAGTAGAGATAGATTGATCATGGGTGATGCACGATAACCTCATTCAACATTCCTCCCTCAAGAACCGATACAGGAGGCTTGAAGAGAGGCAATCTGGAGGCAGCTCAGAAAACCCATCTAAGGTTCCCTATCGGTGACGCCGTCTCTCTCCGCCTCTGGTGGCCATGTTCCTTGGAGGTGTGACGGACCACGGCTCCTCACCAGCGGGAGGGTTTGCATTCTTTGTTTGGCTAGTTTTGGAGTGTTTTCTTTTGAGATGGTGAGGCGGTTGCTCCATGATGTAGTTACAATAAGGTTCTTCTTGCTCTATCCTCACTCCAGTGGAGCATCTAGCGCTGGTGGTGGACACGTGGAGTTGTGTGTCCGACGGATCTCCTCGATTCGATCGGTTTTCATGCTCATTGATGTTGTTTCAATACCAATCTACGATTGTCATCGTTAGCGATGGTTTTTGATCTCGTGTGTTGGCCTTTTGGAGGCTTAGCATTACGACTTTCTGTCTGTCCACTATAACAAGCTTTACCATGACAAACTTTGTATAACTCTTATGATGGAGGTGCGAGGAAGGATTGCGTGCTTTCAACTCACGCTAGTGTTTGTACTTGTGGATTGAGGCATAGCCAGTGGTAAGGGTGGGTTGGTACACCCCTCCCCACCCAGGTCCGAGTCCTCGTACTCGCATTCCTAGTGCATACGCACGAATACATCTTCAAAAACAACCCGTGGTTCTCGCACGTGAGCATCATTTTTTATAATTTTTCGTACTTTCGGTGCTCTTTATACTGTTATTGGTGATTATTAATTGAATGGTTGAATTTTCAAAAAAAAAAAGCTAAAAAAAACTCACTTCAACATTGCCGATAGTCTCAGGTCAGGCTCGGGCCCAGGTTTTGTGTGACGGGCTTTTTCTGCCCGGCTTAAAAAATGCCCACGTATAGACCCAGTACATCACACGAGCCGAAAATTTAGGCCTAGGCCTACCCGAGCAAAGCAAAATCAACCGGGCCGTCGGGCAGAAAGTTCCCTACTTTCGCTAGGCTTGAGGCTGGCCCGATATGGCCACTAAGCTGCAGATGCCAGTCCGGCACTGCGGGCCAAAAGCCTGGCCTGTCGGGCCATTTTTTGTTATGTGTCAGGCCGGGCCAACCGGGCCGGGTTTTTTATGCTCAGGGCTGATTGGGTCATTCACTCGATCCATTATGGTCAGTGAGTCCATGTAGGCCCAGCCCAGGAAGCCAAGATATATATTGTCCAGCAGGCCTCCACGACACGCGTCCTATTCTCATCAAAAATAAAATAAAAGACACGGTCGCCTGATGGCAGCCGAATAGCCGAACCCAGATGTCTTGTCCCGAATCCCGATAGCTACCAGCAAATTAAAGCAAGCAAGCTTTCTCGAATCAGAAGTAGGAGTGCCGTTAATTCCTCTCATCGTGACTAATCAAGTGTTGCTTGTGGAGAACATTGAGTCTGTCATGTTTGTGAATTCGCAGGGAAGGGGGACATTTTGTAGCAATTCTACTCGGCAATTTTCCACTCCATGCGATTAACAACTTGAAGGAATTAATCGAATCCTTTGCAATTTTTCGACGGTAGCACTGTTTGCTACGATTGTAGGTCGATACTAGAGAGGTGTGTTCCCCTCCCTTGTGCAGTCGTGCTGCTGAGGGGAACAAGTTTATTTCGAGACCAACAATATCCATATTCAATATGGCATGCACTTCATGAGTTTCTTGGTTACCATCAAAGATCACAACCAGAACAATGAAGAAAAGATTTGACCAAACAAAGGATACATCGTAACGATAGCAGCAATCCCAGGATCGTAGCAAATGACAGATCACATAACATGATTAAAACGGGAGGGTCACAAATAGATGCAGGTGCATTACCTTACCCGGAATCAAGCTAAGAGATAGCCACGGCACCACGGCCGTCCAGATATTGAACTAGCTAGATAGTAGCAGAGATTGAACATAACTGAAATTCTAAGGTTGCTAAACAGAAACCATAGGTAAATTAAACGGCTTTCATTTCAAAAAAAAATAAACGGCTTTGATCCCACCATATCCCCTTCTTCGCTTGACCAGGTGAAGCTCGTCGGTGAATCATCACTCAATCTGATGGATAAGGTCCGTCCTGCACGAAATTGGATCTTGATTAGATCAAAGATTAGTTCATGCTGCAACCATTGTCTAGATCAGAAACACGTGGACGAACAGATCTAGTCTAGTGGAGGAACAAGTGCAGGTACCTCAGAGATGTATGGGAGTTTATCGGTGTACTCGGAGAGGCTGGCGACCTTCTTGGGGTCGATGAACCTGGACATGACGACGACGGCGAGGTCGATGTGCTTGACGGCCAGGTCCGCGAGGGTGCAGGCTCGGTCGAGGTAGTCGCGCGCCTTGTCCAGGTCCACGACGGTGCCGGCGGCGGCGGCCGGGGCCGGGTCCGAGCGGTCGGTCTTGGCGAGACCGTTGTAGGCATCGAAGACGGTGGGTGGGCGTTCGCCCACGAGGTGCTCGATGCAGCGCGGGATGTGGTGGTCCTGGACAACCTTGACGGCGTTGAAGGTCGCCTCGACGCGGGAGAAGGCCTCGGTCTGGGTGGTCGGGCGCGCGGGGAGCCGCTGCGCGAGCAGCGCGTCGTGGAGTCGCTCGTCGGGCATGGCGCCATGGCGGCGAAGGCGAGGTTGACGGCGAGGCGTGCGCCGCGCTCCGCCGCCAGCTTGAGGCAGGCGGCGAGCGTGCGGGCGCCGTACTCGATGCCGACGAAGTAGACATTGAAGAGGTCGGTGGCGAGCTGCGTGAGCCTGTCGGCGTGGTCGACGTCGCCGGGGCTGAGGCTGAGCTGCTCCAGGCGGCATTGGAGCTGCAGGAGGCGGTCGCGCTGGGGCCGGAGGTTCTTCTGGGCTTTCATGGCCTGCATCAGGACGCTCCCCAGATCCTGCTCGCTCACCTGTCCTGCCATGGCCGCCGCTCCTCGCCTCCTCTCTCTCTCTCCCTGAGATGAGTTCGGGGAGAAGGAAAAGAGTACCCTACGCACGAGGGTAACGATCGAAATGGAAAGGAGTAAAGGACACGCGTCCTGTTCGCAGTGGCAGTGTGCTCTGGGTAAAGGCGTTCCTGCTACCTGCTAGCTTTGCAGGCTACCGCCTCAGCCTTGTTTGACCAGGGTCATGCAGAAGGGTTGCGTACTCCATGCGCCACCTACAGTTACACTACATGACAATTCTCTTGTAATTTGAAAAATGGTGGATGATAATTTTGAAAAGGTTGATAGTAATCTTGGAAACGTTTTGAGAAGCTTGATACACCTTGAGTGCAATGAAAAAAAATCAGCGTACACACTAGAGTAGTATTGGCTTTCTTAGTTGTGGCCAAGTGGTTACTATGCTAGTATTCGGAAAGTGTATTTCGCTCCCGAGCATCAATGCTCTCTTCATTTACAAAAATAAAAATCATATTTGACATGTTTCAAAAATATCTAAAAATATTTGCGGACATAATCAATGTTGTATCCCACAAGCGCGCAAAACCGTGTCGCTAAATTGTTTGTATTTTGTCCAACACAAAAATGACAAATCTAATAAAATTTAGGTATTTCAAAACATACTTGCACATATCTATACTCTTGTTATTATTATACAGCTCAGAATATAAAGTATTTGAAATTGATATTTTATATGTTTGTGGGATAAATTATGGGTTACATCCGGACACTTATTTGAATATTTTATGGAACTCACAAATATGATTTTATATTTTTTTATAATAGCAAGAGCACTCGAGCCCGAGAGCCAAAAAAAATCTCCACTCACTAGTAATATATATTTAGCTCTTTTTACAGTACATGGCTTCTTGATACTCCCCAATCCCCATTTAGGTACTCCCTCCGTCCGAGTTAAAAGGGCACATATCAAAAATCATGCAATCCAAAAAGCCCTCACCTCCTAGGTGCATAAGCATTTAATTTTTTAATTAGGACGTGATTCTCCTCCCTTTGCACTCCCTTAACTACCATGCATGACTTTGGTGTGAATTTGTTTTTGCATGATCGTGTGGATTTTGCATGCTGATGGAGAGCCAGTCAGAGAAATCCTTGGCCCAAGAGTTTGTCATATGTGCCCTTTAAACTGGGGCCGAGGGGTAGCTAACACACTTTTCGAGGTATAATTTTTCCATCATTTTCACCAACGGAACATAGATCATATCCCACGAAGGTTACACTGTTGAAATCCAATTTGAATAAAAATTTATGATGGTATAACTTTGATAACACGTGACACATTTCTTATTGGTCAAAGTTATACTATGAAAAACAAGTGTGCCACATGGATGGGGAAAGAGGGAGTAAACATCAAGACAAAATAAAAGAAAATGTATAAACACAATCTTGGCAAGTAAACACAAAAAATGAGGCCAGAGGGAGAACAACCGCTCAGATTTTCTATTAAGAGAATTGTGCTTATGACACCGGGTTGCGAGTGCGGAGAGTCGGACCAGGGTAGGCTAGGACGCATCAGCTCGTCCAAACCGCAGGTCTAATTTTCGGTCTGCAAAAGGATTTTCCAAATTTCCTTGGTTAGATGCTAGTATGAAATTATGAGGTGCACATCTGAAAATAAGGATAGGTTAAAAAAATCTGACATCTCAAAACGAAAATGTTGGATTTGAGCTACGAACGACATTTGATTAAAAGCCAAAAAAATTTTTTGTCAAAGGAGTACGACTATAGTTCAGTGCCATTTAAGAATATAGTTTGAGAGATGCCTGCTAAACCAAGTTCAAAGTATTCCCTCCGTTTCAAAATATAAGATGTTTTAGCTTTATAAAAGAAATGTATGTAGACCTCTTTAGTGTGTATGTTCATATAGGTTTGGAGTGAATCTACACACTAAAAATATCTAGATACACTCCTTTCAAAAAATAAAACATCTTATATCTTCAAACGGAGGGAGTATATGCTTACATAAATCTTTCCGAAAAGCTAAAGTGAAACAGTTTTTTCACACGATTACTTGACTGAACATGTGCGCATAAATCATAGAGAAACCTGTAGCTGATGTAACCTAGAGCCAAAACGTTAGAATGAACGAGTGAGTTGAAGTCACAATTTAGACGACCAACATATAATATGCTACTTTGAGTTTGAGTTAATCTCCTATCTCGATTTAGAGATTGCCATGTGCTTCTATATGTGGAGAACGGATATATACATATCTCTTTTTTTCTTGAAATAGGAGCCACAATTGTGGTACCCCTTTTCTGAACTTGTTAGGTAATCTAATTCGCAGAAAGGAAAAGGAATTTCCATTTCAAAAAAAGAAAAGAACTTGTTAGATAATCTTCTGCCTCATGTTATGAATGTAATCTTGCTTGTATTGAGAAAGGGCGGGTGTATTACCTGAAAATTGTACCAAGCGTTCGTTGGCAATTTTCTCCTTAATTCACAATGGTCATTTTGTGAACTTGTTAGGAGTGCTCCAAAACCACCTTTTCCATGTACCTTGTAGTACTACCGCATTCAATTTATACCAAAAGAAAATGAAGTTGTCTTGTAGTGCATGACCACGGATAGGCTGCGGAGCCAATCTCTATCTCTATCTCTCTCTATACTACTTATAAAATTAAAAAGCACGAATTTCCTCTGTTTCCTCTGGTCGCTGATTTCGTCAACACTTTTCCAAATAAGACCACTTTACCTTCCCACCAAAGGAAAACATAGTGAGATTCACCGTGATATAATTTGGGAGAGCAAATTGTGGGTCAAGTTAATGCCCTAATTAATGTGGCAATTACAAACACCTAAAAAAAGAGTCCGATTACAATTTGTGGGTCACCGTGATATAATTTGGGAGAGCAAATTGTGGGTCAAGTTAATGCCATAATTAATCTGGCGATTACAAACACCTAAAAAAAAGAGTCCGATTATAATTTGTGGGTCAACTTATTGCGACAATTAATGTGTCTACTGATTGCGGTAATTTGCAGCTACAAATGTCCTTCAAGGTCTTCAGCCGCTGTCTTTGAGAACTGCATCTCGCCGCACCCTCGCGCCGCTCTGCAACAGGCGTCGCAGTCTTCGCCACTGTCTTCAAAGACTGCATCTCACTGCACCCTCGCGCCGCTCTGCGACAGGCGTCCCATTCTTCGCCGTTGTCTTCAAGGACTGCATCTCGCCGCACCCTCGCGCCGCTCTGCGACAGGCGGCGCAGTCTTTGCCGCTGTCTTCAAGGACTGCATCTCGCCGCACCCTCGCGCCGCTCTGCGACAGGGCGTCGCAGTCTTCGCCGCTTTCTTGCGCGAGTATGCCAATAACTGGCTACCCTCCAGCACTTCTCAACACAGTGTGAAGAACCTCCAAACTTGCCGTTGTGGCCTGTCAAGAAAACTGGTGAGTCTCGGCTGCCTAGGTACATTGCCGATGAACTGCTATTATATATACTAATCAGTAGGAAATATATGTCCAGGCTCTAGCATTGTTGAACTGCTATATATATATACTAATCAAGAGGAGATTAACAAAGCTATATATGTTCAAATACTAATTTACATATAGGAAAATATACGTACAGATCATGGCCCATGCGTCCATCTCTATTCTTGTTTTGGTTGATGTCTACATCCTCCACATCTTAGTACATCTTCAGACTCTGACCACTCCTGGGAGGAACCAAAACGATAAAGTAGGAAATGCATATTCAGGCTCTAGCATACACACCAGTGAACTACTATCGTTTAGTGGAAACAACAGTAGGACTGCATATTTAGGCTCTAACTATAAATACTAAGTATATAACCATGTGATCCACCTCATGATTCACCTTATAATGTCTAGACATACCATCTTGTTGACCTCATTGTGCCGAGAGCATATACTTGGACTTTTATGCCTGCTACTGCTAGGCATAAGTAGGTATGTAATTATCTCCAGTTTTAATGCCATATCTAAGATTTCTCTGCTTCATCAAGCATGACTTTTTCTTGTCCTACAACGTTTGAATCATACTTATCCTGCAACTCTTGTGAAGAATGTGTCAAACCATGAGATAAAGTCACTAGTGGAAAACGGGCCTCTAGTCCCGGCCAGTAAGGGGCTTTAGTCCCGGTCCTGGTAACCAGGACTGGAGGGGCGGGACTAAAGGCCCATCCATTAGTCCCGGCTCTCTTACCAGTCGGGACCAATGGGCATCCACGTGGCTGTCTCTGCGGGCGCTGGGTGCCCCCCATTAGTCCCGGTTCGTATTACGAACCAGGACAAATGGTTCTCTGTCGCGGCAGAGAATTTAATTTGTATTCTTTTTTTTCATTTCAAAATAGTTTTCGACGCTACCACATACCGTACATGTTCGTGCATACATAAGATAACTTCTCTTAAGATCGAACATACAAATATATACATGATAGTTACACATGGAGATCACAATTATCGGGACTAGAGCCCGTCTATTCAATTACACGGTCGGGGATCATCGACGCCTATTCACACTAAATTCTCCGGCGTCATCTATCATCTCGATCATCAAGAATCATGCCAGTTCTTCAGCAATTGCTACTACGCGTTGCTGTGGTAGGAGCTGATCCCGCATTTTCTCGAACTACATAAGAAAAGGAGATCAATATGAATATCAATCATGATAACAAAAAGTGACGGTAATAAAAATAACCTTTTGAATGTATTGCTTACATCGACTCTATAATCATTTAGCTCACTGGTAAACGTGCGAATGAACTCGCAAACGTAGAATCCACATAGATTCGTCCCTGTGGCTGCCTCGCGCACTTTACGAGAATAGAATTCAATCAAAATAATAATCCAGCATCATAATTATATTGAAACTAGAAGTAAAGAGATGCGCCTACTACTTACCGAGACCAGCTTAAATGTCAGCTTCTCAGTAAAGTCACCCGTAACCGCACTCTTGAACTGGTTCCAAACCCTACCCGGTAAAGAAAATGAATGAGTTATTTATTAGTGATATCTCAGGAAATCAACGAAAGAGACCGCTATAGCGCGAAAATTACCTCTGGAGCATGTCCTGCATGTCACTAAACTGTTCCAGGGGTCTCTTTAATGGGTCCATGACTTCAACTCTTTCCTTATCAAGTTGAATGTCCATGAGAATCAGGTGGAAACTATACACGTTTATATATACATCAGTAACTCATCAATTACACTTAACATCGAGTAAGCAAAAGAGAATGTGTACAATAGAGTAAGACACTAACGCGAAATTGTATGGAAACAGTATGTGGTCACAGAAATTTTGCTTCGTTAGAAACCTTAGAAGGTTTTCCTATGTGTCCTCGGGTTTTTCCTTTAGCGTCCGACAATGTATTTTATCTGGGTCAATGAACCCAATACTGAAGATTGACCTTCTTTCACATTCCATGATCTTCATTCTGCATAATAATAGAGTACAAAAGGATATAATTAGGATAATTACATGCAATGAACTGAACAACTGAAAAAAATGAACAGCTTATATATAGACAATGAATTCAACAACTTACAGACAATAGCAACTCATGAGACTTTTGTCGAGGGCGTAGAAAGTGTATAACTGGAAGAGTTTTGGAAACTCAACATGGACCTCTTCTTCTCGAAAGTAGTAGTCATGTGGGACTTTCGCCACGATCATTATTCTCTCCTCCTTTACGGCTTTCAAGTACCATTTATGTAAACTCCGCATTTGTGTTGGCAGTTGTTGGAACTGCTCAAAGCTGAACAGAGGCTTCCCTGGGACATATGTAGGGACTACCTGAGCCTTGGGTAACTTGTCGTCCTGGGAACCTAGCAATTCCTCAACAGTCACATTCATAGCGGCCGCAAGCTTCTTAGCTTCTTCCATATCCTGCTGGGGAGTGTCATAGGATACCACCTTGAGGGGTGGGGTCGATTTTTTGGCCTGTTCCCCGAGCTAGGGGACGTCCTTTCTTTTCCCGGTTGCACTTTGACTTGATGATTTGCTCCCGCTTGCACTTCTACTTGATTTGCTCTTCTTCACTTCCTTCTGAAGTGTGCGTCGATAGTCATCTGGCTTATGGTGCAAGTCATATTGTGATTTTGTGTTCAGAAAAGAAAGTGCATACGCTTTTTGCTTCTCGGTGTATACCGGGGCGGGCTCGGGTTTCTTATTTTGAAGCTACGCAACACATTCGGCCTTTAAGATCATGTCGGTTTCCTCGTCAGTATGATCGTAAGGTCTGATAGGAAGACTCTTATGAGGTACTCTTGGGAGGGGCGACATTTGTCATTTTAGGCTCCTGCGTCGTTTAGTACTAATCGGAGGGTGCGGTGGAGATCGAGATGGACTCGGGCTGTGGTGGTCGTAGTCATGGGGTGGGCTTCTTGGAGGTGATGGAGGTGAAGGTGACATGCGACCACTCGGAGGCGGTGTTGGCTTTGGCGTCCAGCCTGGAAGCTTGATGTTGTTCTTGTCCCATAGAATGATACCACCCAGTACTTCTCCGAGTCCTCTCACCTTCAGGTCTAGGGATGTCAACCTCCATTGAGTCCCACCCCATTGCGATTTCATCCACACCAACTTTAGCATAGCCAGCTGGAATCTCACAGCCATGCCAGCGTGCGCCAGATGGACAAGGTAAAGCACATCCGACCGCCACCTTGATGGATAGGTTCTTTACCTTCTGATGGAGCTCACAAGATGCCTGCTCCTTGATTCCATCCACGGGGTAGCAGGGACCGCCATCTACCATACGTGCATCGTCAGAAGGGACCTCCGATTCAGCCACGCTGCTTTTCCGCTGAGATGGGACGGCGGTAATATTGAGTACATGATCTTGCAGGCCGCTGCTCCTCGAAGTTCGTCAATCTGTTGCTGATGCATTCGAAGTGTTCCTATCAACTCGGTGAACTTGTCTCCCTCCTCCTCCTGCCGTCGCCTCTTTGCTCTCTCTTGGATCCTATAAGTATCTCTGTCTTTGGGAAACCCCATCTCCCATGTATAACTAGGGCCAAGGCCTCGTACACGTCCTCCGCGTTCGTCATTCCCGAGGACCTTTGTCAGCAAGTCTTTCTCTCTATCGGGACGGAACTTTGTTGTCCCCGCTTTAATCTCCTACACCACTTTCTGCCATGTATCCCGGGGTATCCTAATCCCGTCACTGCAAATAAGGTCCCCTGTACTTTCATCATACTCACTCCCATGCCCAAGGAACCAATTCCTTGCCCTCAGATCCCATTCTTCGCGTATTGGTTTTGGAGTGATCCCTTTAGCAAGCAGCTCATTCTCTTTAGCATCCCACTTTGGCATGGCAGCCGCGTAGCCCCCTGGCCCCAGGTGATGGTGATATTTCTTCATCGCAGCATTTTTCTTGTTTTTTCTGACATTTCCATAGCAGGTTGTGACTCCTTGTACTTCACAAATGCATCCCAGTTAGCCTGCTGCTTCGTTAGATAGCCTTCAAATTTAGGAGTCTTCTTCGTCTTCTGATACTTTTGCCATAATGCTTTCTTCCAGTTCTTGAATAGTTCGGCCATCTTCGTAAGAGTCCACTGCTTGACTTTCTTCCTCAATGCAGCTATGTCAGCATCATCCTCACATTCTGGCAGGGTGAAATGTGCCATGAGGTCATTCCAAAGACCCTCTTTGCACCTGTCGGAGACATACTCACCCTCTTTCGCCCCTTTGGTCTGATTCCACTCTCGAACGGTGATCGGGATGCGATCCCTAACCATAACTCCGCATTGTTGTTTAAATACAATTTTAGTCTTTTCGGGTTCCACCGGTTCACCCTGTGGTGATACCCGCGTAATTGTATAACGCGTAGATGCGTCCAACTTTTTGGCCGGGCCTCGTTTGGAATATTTTTTGCTCGATGTGGAGGCCTAAGAGAAGAAACATTCGTCAATTTATATATATATATATACAACTCAGTTAATGCATCTACTGATCACCAGACTTCATATATATACCTCGTCGTCGGCTTCTCCACCACCGGAGCCGTCGGCTTCTCCTTGATCATTTCGGTCGACCTCCTCTCCCTCACCGGAGGGGTTCAGATAAATCGACGGAGATTCGGGTGGATCAACATGGGGGGTGTCGTTGATCATATCCTCGAGAATTTCTTCCTGTGCTAGGTCTCTCTGGATTGGATCCATAGTTTTCTACAAAATGCACACAATAACATTTTTCATTCAATATTGCTGCATAAAATAATACTAAACAATAATATGAACACGCAATTTGCTACCACCCTAAGTCCGGGGGCCCGCGAGCACTACCACATTAACCCTAAGTCCGGGGGCCCGCGAGCACCACCACCCTAACCCTAAGTCCGGCTTCCCGCGAGCACTACCACCCTAACCCTAAGTCCGGGGGCCCGCGAGCACCACCACCCTAACCCTAAGTCCGGCTGCCCGCGAGCACTACCACCCTAACCCTAAGTGCAGGGCCCCGCGAGCACTACCACCCTAACCCTAAGTGCGGGGCCCCGCGAGCACTACCACCCTAACCCTAAGTGCGGGGCCCGTGAGCACTACCACCCTAACCCTAAGTGCGGGGCCCGCGAGCACTACCACCCTAACCCTAAGTGCGGGGCCCCGCGAGTACTACCACCCTAACCCTAAGTGCGGGGCCCGCGAGCACTACCACCCTAACCCTAAGTGCGGGGCCCGCGAGCACTACCACCCTAACCCTAAGTGCGGGGCCCGCGAGCACTACCACCCTAACCCTAAGTGCGGGGGCCCGCGAGCACCACCATACTATATACTACACTAACATATTATATAATAAACTAATTAACATACTACACTAATATATACTACTAAAAAAATAAAAAATACACTTTATATTACACTACTATATACTACTAAAAAATAAAAAAATATACTACACTAATTAACATACTACACTAATATATACTACTAAAAAAATAAAAAATACACTTTATATTACACTACTATATACTACTAAAAAATAAAAAATATACACTAATTAACATACTACACTAATATATACTACTAAAAAATAAAAAATACACTTTATATGACACTACTATATACACTAATTAACATACTACACTAATATATACTACTATATATTAAAAAATACACTTTATATTACACTACTATATACTACTAAAAAATAAAAAAACATACTACACTAATATATACTATAATATATTAAACTACTAATATATTACACTACAAAAATAATATTACAATTCTAAAAAAAAAGAGGAGCCGCCGGCGCCTGGCCGGCTCGCGCCTGCGCCCGCTCGCCAGCCAGCCACCGGCCTCCCCTGCTGCGCGCGCCGCCGCCGGCCTCCCCTTGCCGCGCGCGCGGCCGCGCGCCAATCCACTGCGTGCTCGTCGGTATTACCTGGCCGACGGGGATGACAGCGGCTGGAGAGACGGTGGTGCGGCGGCGTTCGTCGGTGAGATGGTAGCGGCGCGGACGGGCAGCCTGCCGGCGTCGTTTCGTCTAGCTCGCGCGCGATTTTCCCTGCAAGTGAGTAGTGGAGATGGTGGGGGAGTGAAGGGGCGCGCGTAATAACGAGAAGGCCTTTAGTCTCGGTCCGTATAACGAACCGGTACTAAAGACCCTTTAGTCCCGGCGCGTTATATGGACCGGGACTAAAGGTCCCCCCTTTAGTCCCGGTGCGTGCCACCCACCGGGACTAAAGGGTTTTCGGCCCAGCCCAATAGGCGCGCGCCAATGCCACATCTTTAGTCCCGGTGTGTAGCACGCACCGGGACTAAAGGTCCCTTTTTCAAAAAAATTCACCCTCGGGCACGCCTGTTTAAAAAAATGCAATTAGCATATTATTTAAACATTTGAATTTTACAGTTTTTGCGTACTTATGAATTTGAGAAAAATTTCAACATGAAAAGTTCTTGAATTTGAATAACTAAACCAAATCTATTTTCTGTTTTATAAAATAATTATTCTAACTAGTGAAACTAATAACCATTTTGCCATTTTCAATTTAAAAATGCATTAAATATTATATTTTGCATATTTTTAACATAAAAAGTGCTTGAATTTGAATCAGAGATTCAAATCCATTTTCTGTTTTATAAAATAATTATTCTAACTAGTCAAACTATTAACCATTTTGCCATTTTCATGTGATTCCGATGCTCCGGTGGTCTTCCTCCAGCGAAACCCTAGACTAGGGGCCTCGGATCGTCTACCCCTGTAGCTTTCTCCGTACGAGGGTAGCCCCTTTAGGGTTTAGGGTTTAGGGTTTAGGATTTAGGGTTTAGGCTTGGTCGTTGCCATAGCACATCTAGACTCATATATGCCGCCTCTCTCCACTCTATCCCATGGCTTTCACCATACCTCTAACCCCAGGGAGGCGGAGATGGAGTCTTTCACGGGCTAGCAAGAAAATATTTTCCGAGGCGGAACTTCCGAAGATGCCATAGGGCGTGTGCACCAAGGGCATCTTCGAGAAATTCCGCCACGGGAGATTTCCAAACCCTTTCCTCCATCCATGGGGATGAAACTCTCCATCCATGTTGGCTTGGTCGTTGCCATAGCACATCTACACTCATATCTGTCGCCTCTCTCCACTCTATCCCATGACTTCCACCATACCTCTAACCCCAGGGAGGCGGAGATGGAGTCTTTCACGGGCTAGCAGGAAAATATTTTCCGAGGCGGAACTTCCGAAGATGCCATAGGGCGTGTGCACCAAGGGCATCTTCGAGAAGTTCCGCCACGGGAGATTTCCCAACCCTTTCCTCCATCCATGGGGATGAAACTCTCCATCCATGTTGGCTTGTTGAGTTGCTTGCCATGGCGTATCGATGCTCCTTTATAGGCACGGCGCCGCTTCTACTTTGTCTTCTTCCTCCGACAGGGCGTCGTGCGCTACATGCTTTATCTCATCGAGCAGTGCGTCCACCCACGCATCCTTATCCTACCGACAGCTTTAGTCCTGGTTTGAGCCCCCACCCGGTACTAAAGGTTACCCACGCGTCCTTATCCCACCGACAGTTTTGTTAGATGACACAAAAACCACCTTTAGTCCCGGTTGCACCCACCAACCGGTACTAAAGGTTAGCCACCCCCCAGATAAGGCCCTCCCAGATAAGCCTCCCCCAGATAAGGCCCCCCATCTTTTGTCCCGGTTTGAGCCCCCGCCCGGGATGAAAGTTTCCCGCGCCACTGCGTTCCGGCGCTTTCCACCGGTTCCCACCTCTGTCTTCCCGCCATTTTTTTAGTTGTGCTATGTATCCTTAGTGTTTGTGGGTTCCTTCTCTTGTGATGGTTCCTTCTCTTTGTGTGATCACCTACCGTGGCTCAAATAAAAGGATTAATACATTACATAGATTTATGTCTCAAATAAAAGGTTTAATTACATAGATTTATGTCTCAAATAAAAGGTTTAATACATTATTACACATCACCAACATCTAGTGTTGTGGTTTTCTTCTGCACCGTAGCCATGGAGAATCTTCATCATTTAACAGGATGCTTGGGTCAGTTTTCACTTTGAAGGGCGGAATTTCATGAAACTTATTGTAATCTTCTGACATGTCTGTCTTATCATCCACTCCCACGATGTTTCTTTTTCCTAAAAGAACTATGTGGCGCTTTGGCTCATCGTATTCTGTACTCTTTTGCTTATCTTTCCTTTTTCTCGGTTTGGTAGACATGTCCTTCACATATAAAACCTTAGCCACATCGTTGGCTAGGACGAATGGTTCATCCATGGACGCAAGATTGTTGAGATTCACTGCTGTCATGCCGTACTTTTCGTCTACATGCACCCCGCCTCCTGTCAGCTTGACCCATTTGCACCGAAACAAAGGGACCTTAAAAGTAGGTCCATAGTCAAGTTCCCATATCTCCTCTATGTACCCATAATATGTGTCAATCTGCCCATTGTCATCTGTTGCATCAAAGCGGACACCACTATTTTGGTTGGTGCTCTTTTTATCTTGGGCGATCGTGTAAAATGTATTCCCATTTATCTCGTACCCTTGGAAAGTACATATAGTCGAAGATGGTAACCTGGCCAACGAGTACAACTCATCTCCAATAGTGGTGTTATTCATGAGATGTGTCTGCAACCAATTGCCAAAATACTTCTCGTGTTCCCCTTTAATCAAGGTTTCAGGCTTCCCCGGGTTTTTGGAGCGTTGAATATTCTTGTGTTTCTCGATATACGGAGCTACCACGGTGGAATTGTGTAGAACTGTGTAGTGTGCTTGAGTGAAAGAATGCCCGTCCCTACATACCATTGATTTCCTTCCTAGTGTGCCTTTTCCAGTCATCCTCCCCTCATACCGAGATTCAGGAACACCAATTGGCTTAAGGTCAGGAAGAAAGTCAACACAAAACTCAATGACCTCCTCTGTTCCATAACCATTGGAGATGCTTCCTTTTGGCCTAGCACGGTTATGAACATATTTCTTTAAGACTCCCATGAACCTCTCGAAGGGGAACATATTGTGTAGAAACACAGGACCGAGAATTCTAATCTCTTCGACTAGGTGAACTAGGAGGTGCGTCATAATATTGAAGAAGGATGGCGGGAACAACAACTCGAAGCTGACCAGACATTGGACCACATCAATCTGTAATCCTGATAGACTTTCTCGATCGATTACCTTCTGAGAAATTGCATTGAGGAATGCACATACCTTCACAATGGCTAGTCGAACATTTTCTGGTAGAATTCCCCTCAATGCAACCGGAAGCAATTGCGTCATAAGCACATGGCAGTCATGAGACTTTAGGTTTTGAAATTTTTTCTCTTTCATATTTACTATTCCCTTTATATTCGACGAGAAGCCAGACGGGACCTTGACACTGAAAAGGACTTCAAAAAAGATTTCCTTCTCTTCTTTGGTAAGAGCGTAGCTGGCAAGCCCTTGAAACTGCCCTGGATGCTTGTCGTCTCGTCCTTTATGATGTTCCTGGTCCTCCCGTGCTGGCGGGGTATCTTTTGACTTCCCATACAAGCCCAGGAAGCCTAGAATATTCACGCAAAGATTCTTTGTCAGGTGCATCACGTCGATTGCAGAGCGGACCTCATGCACTTTCCAATAGGGTAGCTCCCAAAATATAGATTTCTTCTTCCACATGGGTGCGTGTCCGGTAATGGGGTCTTTCGGAACAGGTTGTCCTCCAGGACCCTTTCGAAATATTACATCCAAATCCTTGACCATACCAAATACATCAGCACCACTACGGGGGACAGGCTTCGTCCGGGTTTCTGCCTTGCCATTGAAATGCTTGCCTTTCTTCTTTAAGGGATGACTGGGCGGAAGAAAACGACGATTGTACGGGTACACATTCTTTCTACATTTATCCAGATATATACTTTCAGTCTCATCTAAACAGTGCGTGCATGCATTGTATCCTTTGTTCGTCTGTCCTGAAATGTTACTAAGAGCAGGCCAATCATTGATGGTTACGAACAGCAACGCTTGTAGGTCAAATTCCTACTGTTTGTGCTCATCCCACACATGTACACCTGGTTTGGCCCACAACTGTAGAAGTTCATCAACTAATGGCCTTAGGTACACATCAATGTCGTTGCCGGGTTGCTTCGGGCCTTGGATGAGCACTGACATCATAATGAACTTCCGCTTCATGCACAACCAAGGAGGAAGGTTGTAGATACATAGAGTCACGGGCCAGGTGCTGTGACTGCAGTTCTGCTCCCCAAAAGGATTCATGCCATCGGTACTTAGACCAAACCATAAGTTCCTTGCATCACCAGCAATGTCCGGGAAGTCTCTCTCGATTTTTCTCCACTGCCGACTATCAGCAGGGTGCCTCAACATCCCGTCTTTCTTACGGTCTTCCATGTGCCATCGCAGCAACTTGGCATGCTCTTTATTTCTGAACAAACGTTTCAACCGTGGTATTATAGGAGCATACCACATCACCTTGGCAGGAACCCTCTTCCTGGGTTGCTCGCCCTCAACATCACCAGGGTCATCTTTTCTGATCTTATACCGCAATGCAGTGCATACCGGGCATTTATCCATATTCTCGTACTTCTCACCACGGTAGAGGATGCAGTCATTAGGGCATGCATGTATCTTCTGCACGTCTAATCCTAGAGGGCAGACAAGTTTCTTTGCTTCGTACGTACTGGAGGGCAATTGGTTATTTCTTGGAAGCAGCTTCTTCATTATTACCAGCAACTTTTCAAATCCCGAGTCAGTCATATCGGTCTCTGCCTTCCACTTTAACAATTCCAGTGTGCTACCCAGCTTCTTCTGGCCATCTTCACAAGTTGGATACAGCAATGTGTTGTGGCCCTGTAACATCTGCTCAAACTGCAACCTCTCATTTTCTATGTCACAGTCTCGCCTTGCATCACTAATGACCCAACCAAAATCATCAACGGGCTCATCTGGTTCCCGTTCTTCACCCCTTCTTTTTATTATCTTCAACTGCGGTATCATCGTATTCAGGGAACATAAATCGGTAGTTGTCATCATTGTTCTCTTCTTCATCGCCGTCTTCCATCATAACCCCTCTTTCTCCGTGCTTGGTCCAAACATTATAGCCGGACATGAAACCGGACCGAAGCAGGTGGCTCTGAATGACTCTTGAGGAAGTGTGAGCCTGCTCATTCCGACATTCAACACATGGACAACACATAAAACCATCTCGCCGCTTGTTCGCCTCGGCCACAAGGCGAAAAGAACGCACGCCTTCTCTGTAAGCGTCAGAGCGTCGGTCACCGTACATCCATGGGTGGCTCATCTGCATCATAGAACCATGCATATATATCAAACGCAATCACGATGCTTAAATTAGTACCGCGCAGTCAAAACGAGAAAATAGTTGCTAACCTTTTAGGACACTTCAAAACAAAGAGGAGAAACCTTAAGTGTCACTCTGGCACCTCATATTATATTTTGTCTTGTGTGAACTCAAGTGGCATCGCTCTAATAGGCATTTCACCGAACACCTCTAGTGCATATGAAGAAAAAAAGTTAGCACAAAGTTATACCCACCTCTCACATAAGATAAAAACAGGAGAGAGTGGAGGGCTGGGTGCATATATATAGGGCCAGGCCATTAGTCCCGGTTTGAGATACAAACCCGGACTAAAGGTTCTGCCAGGAGCACGCGCGCCGGCCCATACCCATTTGTCCCGGTTTGTATCTCAAACCGGGACTAATGGTTCCTTACGGACCGGTACATAGTGCCTCGGCCTCCTCGGGCCGTCTGGTTCGGACCATTAGTCCCGGCCCCAGCCACGGCCGGGACTAATGGCCCGAACCAAAGGCCCATTTTCTACTAGTGAGTAAACATGGATAGTAAATTCCTAAGCTATCTAGCCTTAGAAAGCATACAACGGACTGACGATCCCAAACCTTGCATAGCTTACATCATTCTTAAGAGTAATAATCAAACATGTTTCTTGATCTGTTCCAAGCAGCTCCACTATGAAAACTATTGGCTGAGTCCAAAAACAATGATATCAAACATGGTTCTAGATGTGACATCTCCACTTACCAATTTATCTCGGGTCATTTTTTAAGATTGCAGATGGATCCGGCGACACGATTGAGTGAACGTATTCCTTTCAAGGACTTGTCCAACACCATCAACACAAGTAATAACTATGATATATTAGGTGTAAGAGTAACAACTGATGCTCAAGAACTGATGGTGTCTTGTGTTTTATTAGGTGTCACCGACAACAGTAATGGAGGGGGACCTACAGATGCGAAAGAACTCAATAGACAACGTGCTCGACGGAGATATGCAGAAATGGATAAAGAAAAGAAGGATGAGATGCTTAGGAAGCGTCCGTGCAACCTATCAACAAAAAAAAGCTAAACTACAATGCACGCCTTCTATTACTGGCACACAAGAATCACATGGGGGTCCATCTGCACTCTCTCAAAGCATACCCGTTGTTAAAGGTGCAGTTTAACATTCATTCATGTTGACAGCTCCACACAAATTGCAAAAACTATTACATGCTTAAACACATTTAACCCAAATTTTGCATGAGTTTTTCTCATATCAAGAATCGCCTTATTCTATTTCTCAATAAAGCAATGTTGAATCCCATCATTGTTCAATTAATGTCATAGATTGCAACTGATCCCTTGGGTTTTAACTAGGAGACACTGCTAGGGACAAAGGAAAATATGGTCCCTGGTGAAAAGGATGCATATCATATGCATCTAATTACATCTCAAGGGCAAGAAAGCATTATCACTGGACATCTAATTTTCTAATAAAATGAATGCAACTATCTACTAATTCATGTGTATTGTAGCTACATTTGTTATATTTTTTTGTGTAGAAACTGTTGCTGGACCTACATCAATCAGCATTCAGACAACACCCATATGTCCAAGTGAGCTGAGGAGGCAACGAATTAGGGAACGAAATGCACATATGGATAGCACAGAAAGAGAAGAATCACTCAAGAGAGAACGTGAGCGGAAAAGGGAATGATATTCACAAATGAACACCAATGAAAAAAATGAATTACTAGCAAAAAATCATGCTTCCTATCAACAAAAGATAACGTTAGTAGGTAAGGAAATACTTGCAGGTATTTGGATACCTTGAAAACTGCAAATAAAAAAAGTTTTTTCTGTTGCTTAGGGCACATTGAATTTCTTATTGATGATATTTTCACAACTACATGCACAAATTAGTTCTAACCATTATATCATGTCATATTTTCAGATCAAATTGAAGCAAAGCGTGCAAGGGAAAGACTACGTTATGTCGATATGACTCCAAAGCAAAAGCAATCTAAGCAGGCTCTCAAAGACTCACGACGCAACAGTCTGAGTAAAGAATCCATAGCCATGGAGAACCCGTGTTGGACCCCTGAGGTTGTTCATACCCCTAGTCCTCAAGGTTCCATACCCACATATGATTGGCATATCCCCGATTTCGGCGGAACCCCTATTTATATCGAACCTACTATAGAGCAAATGTCAGGGGAGGTGACCCCTAACATGGATGTTAGTAATATATCAGTGAGAAAACATGTAACACCTGGAGAACGGCATGCGTTGCTAGGTCTCTGAAATGAAGCATTCTATGCAAAATGTAAGAAGCATGCATTCCCATCTATGACCATGGAAAATGGTACCGATACACCAACACAATCAGCCATCCTTAGCATTGGTAATTTTCATAATTTGATTTTTCTTCTGCTCTGAATAAGTCGTTAACAGTTGTAATGACCATACTTACATGCTGTGTACATGATCTGTACCCAGAAACTATGCCTCCAACGCCCGAGATTGTTCAAAAACATCCAACTCACTCACCAGCAGGTGATGTCGGTAATTATGTGATTGCATCAGCAGATGAAAATCCATCTATGACCATCGAAAATGGTACCGACACGCCAAGGCAATCGGCCATCCTTAACTGTGGTAATTTCCATCTCTTCATTTTTCTTTTGCTCTAATTAAGTCGTCAATGGTTGTAATTTACCACACTTTCATGCTGTGTGCAGAAACTACGCCTCCAACGCCCGAGATTTTTCAAAAACACCAAGGACACTCACCATTCAATGATGATGGTAATTATTTACCACATATTCATTCCATTCTTGTTTGAAATAGTTTCTCAAAAAAATAGAATATACTACAGGTGAGGACGAGGGTGTCATATTGGAAGAAGACTCTGAAGATGAGGAAGGTTACATGTTTGTTGGACAAGGTAATTTGGTCATGTTATAGACCTATCATGCACATATTTCATATAATTATATTATGACTAATGTTGTTATCCACCATTTCAGAAGATGGTGTTGATGAGGATGTATTAACAGATGAGGGAGATGATGGGTCTGCTTCGGTTCCAAACGGTCCAGATCCATATGACATGGTCTATAGCAAATACCAACTGCCACGCACATGCTGAAGCTTGTTCCCAACTGCATACATAAACATTGTGGTGCACAGAGGTTCGAGCATGAGCCACCAGGGTTTTGTTGTTGTAATGGGAAGATCAAGCTAGCCAACACGGTTACACCACCCAATCTCAAGAGGCTTTGGACGAGTGAAGATCCTGATGCTAGGCATTTCTGTGATAACATAAGGTTTTTCAATGGACATTTCTCTTTCACCTCACTATACTGCAACCTTGATGGTGATACCACTAACACATCAAAGCATCCTATCTACACATTTCGTGCTCATGGCCAAATGTACCACAACATAAGGTCATTTGGCAGACAAGATGGTCTACAAGGCAGTCACCTGGAGCTTTACTTCTTTGATGACGACCCCAATTTAGAGCATAGGTATCGTAGCTGCCGCAAAGAGCAATGCGCAAAAGACAAAGAAGTAATCACACAGATGGTCAACATACTTCATGAAAATCCATACTCTGAACATCTACGGAGTATGGGACAGGTTGACGATGTTGATGATTACCGTATCACACTAAACCTTGACCAAAGGTTGGACCAGAGAACATACAATGAACCTAACACTTCCGAAGTAGCCGCAGTGTGGGTGGAGGGGAGCGAGAGGCGTAGACAGTTCGACCACAGCGTGATTTTGCAAGGAAAAAATAGAGATATTTTTGGTATCAAGTCCTATCATGGATGCTATGATGCACTGTCCTACCCCCTTTTCTTCCCTAGAGGTGAGCTTGGGTGGCATACCGATATCCCAAAGGAAAATGTGTCGTATGATACTGTGATGGCAGCTCATGCAGCTCGTCTAGCTCGTCGTAATGACGACGAGTGCTCCCAATTCCTTGGTGATAACAATGATGATGGCGATGAAGATAATGATCCAGGTTTTTGTTTTCAAATCTATCTCAGCTGTACAAATGTTGGATTACTTATCTAGCTTTATTATTTCATCAATGTAGCATCTGCTCTTCTTTAAACCATGTCATGTTAGTGCTTACTCGCTTGCATTTGCTTCACATAGCTTATCTTTATAACATGAGAATGTTTACTCTGCTTCCTTTTAGATCATAACCGATCAATGCTACGTTCTGAATTTTCTATACCACTACTTAAAATATTTGATCATTTACATGAACTATCCACTCAAACCTGATTAATTCTCAACTGTCTAACTATTGCATTCCTTATCTAGCTATATTATTTATTAACATACAATCTGTTTTCTTCAAACCACTATCCATCAGTTTAAAAATTCAATGTATTTATCTGCAACTGCTTTGAATTACTCATCTTATTTCTTACATGTGCATTCCATGCTAACATATATGATCTCCCGTTTCTAACACCACTCATTCTAAATTCTCTGTGCAGCTTCTGGAGGAAATAAATGTGTGTCTGTGCAGGACTACTACTGCTACAAATTCCAGATGCGTCCTGGGATATTTAACCCGATCCTCCATGGAAAGTGTCTTTTTCAGCAGTTCGCGGTCGACACATATATCAAGATCGAGAACTCACGGTTGGACTATATATGGAATCATCAAGATACGATAAGGGCGGACCTGTACCAAGGCCTGATGGACAGCTTGCATGCCGGTGAGGGAATGGCTGATGCTATTGGAAAGCGTACAGTGTTGTCTACATCATTTACTGGTGGTCCACGTGACAAGAGGCATCGCTACATGGATGCTATGGCCTTGGTACGGAAGTATGGCAAGCCGGACATCTTTCTCACGATGACATGCAATCCTAACTGGGATGAGATCAAGCGCGAGCTCTACCCTAGCCAAACACCTCAAGATCGCCCAGACCTTGTTGTGCGTGTCTTTAGGGCAAAACTAGAGGAACTCAAGGACAAGTTGCTTCATAAGAACATCCTCGGCAAGGTGAAATCAATATGTGTACGTGGTGGAGTTCCAAAAGAGGGGCCTTCCACATGCCCACCTCTTGCTCATCATGGAGGGGCGATTCAAGCTCACATGCCCCGAGCAGTATGACAAGCTTATCTCAGCTGAGCTTCCTAATAAGGTAAAGTACCCAGAATTGTACAAGATGGTGGTGAAACATATGATGCATGGCCCATGTGGTGTTTTGAACCTTGACTGTCCATGCACGAAGGGCCGTCCTTCTTGCAAAAATCAGTACCCTCGACCTTTCAATGAAGCTACCTTACAGGGAAAGGACTCCTACCCTGTATACAGACGACGTAATAATGGTTATAAAGTAATGGTTCGAAAGGAGTTGCTAGATAATAGGTGGGTTGTCCCATACAACCCACACCTTTTGCGTCACTTGAATGGTCACATCAATGTTGAGGCATGCTCAAGCATAAAGGTTGTTAAGTACCTATTCAAGTACATATACAAGGGGCATGATCGGGCTTCTATCACAGTGAGCAAGGCTGACAAGGCAGATAGTAACGGGGACATAGATGAGATCAAACAATATAGAGATGCGAGGTGGGTGACTCCTCCTGAAGCCTTGTGGAGGATATACGACTTTGAGTTGAGTAAAAATTCACCACCGGTGATGCAGCTGCAGCTCCATCTAGAAAACTGTCAGATGGTTTCATTCAATCAGGGCCAATATATCCAACAGGTAGTAAACCGTGAAGGTGTTGAAAAGTCAATGCTTACTGAGTACTTTTCGGCAAACAGATTACACAAGGAGGCCCGTGGTATCTTGTACAGGGATTTCCCTGAATGGTACACTTGATAGAAAGGTAAGAAAAGTCAAGATAAATACTGGAAGAGAAGGTATGTAAAAAATATGGTACACCTTCAAAAAGGATACAGGTTGGAAGGATTGTGTCGGCTCACCCAGCGGAAGGGATCGCTATTACCTGTGAGTCCTTCTAAACCATGTCACTGGGGCCACCTGCTACGATGACCTAAAGACAGTTAATGGCCAGCTACTGGGATCCTTTCATGAAGCTGTAGAGAGAAGGGGGTTGATCGAAGGGGACAACACATTGGATGACTCCCTTACTGAATCTACACTCTTTGAGATGCCGTCATCTCTACGAAGGCTCTTTGTGACAATATTGGTATTCTGCGAGCCTAGCGATGTGTGTGGGCTCTGGGATAAGCACTTCGATTCAATGTTGGAAGACTATCGCCACAACGATCCATCCAATGTTGTAGTTGAGCAGAAGGTTTTGATAGATATCAGGAATATGCTACAGTCAATGGGCAAGGACATAAACTCATTTCCTCTTCTTGATATCGATGAGGAATTTGACAGCGCCATCGGTGTTGAAAGAGAGATCTTCGAGGAGTCTGTGATTGAGCCCAACAAGGAGGACATAAATCTATCAGACTCACTTAATACAGATCAGAAGGCCGCGTATGAAAAATTATAGCTGCTGTTCATGGTGGTGAGGGTGGTGTGTTCTTTGTGGATGGACCTAGAGGTACCGGAAAGACTTTTCTATACAGAGCACTGCTTGCAATGGTTCGCGGGCAGAAAAAGATTGCTGTAGTGACAGCTACATCTGGTGTTGCAGCTTCCATAATGCCTGGAGGGAGAATAGCTCATTCTCGATTCAAGATACCACTGCACATTGACGATGGCGGGTATTGCACCTTCAGTAAACAGAGCGGTACTGCCAAGCTACTACAATCATCTTCTGTCATTATCTGGGATGAGGCTTCCATGACAAAGAGACTGGCAGTCGAGGCGTTGGACAACAGTATGCGAGATATAATGAGCCGTCCAGACCTATCATTTGGTGGAAAGACGGTCGTGTTCGGTGGAGATTTCAGGCAGGTCCTACCTGTTGTCCGTAAGGGGTCGAGGGCTCAGATAATTGATGCATCGCTACGTAGGTCTTACCTTTGGGATTGCATGACTCACCTAAAGCTCGAACGCAACATGAGGGCACATAGTGACCCTTGGTTTGCGGAGTACCTATTGGGCATCGGTGATGGTAAGGAGGAGGCCAATGGTGATGGTTACATCCGTCTTCCTGATGAGATATGTGTGCCGTGTACTGGGAAGAAGGGCTCCGACCTTGATAAACTAATAGACATCGTTTTTCCCAGCCTTGGTGCTAACATGTCAGACCCAAACTACATCACCTCTAGAACAATCTTGTCAACACGAAATGATTGGGTTGATAGGGTTAATTTGAAGATGATCAATCGATTCCAGGGACAAGAGATGGTGTACCGTAGCTTTGATTGTGTGGTGGACGACCCTCATAACTACTACCCAACTAACTTTCTTAACACATTGACCCCTACTGGTCTTCCGCCACATTTGCTGAAGCTGAAGATCAACTGCCCTATCATATTTTTGCGAAACATTGACCCCGCAAATGGACTTTGTAATGGCACAAGGTTGGTTGTTCGAGGATTCCAAAGGAATGTCATCGATGCATAAATTGGTTTGGGCCAACATGCTGGAAAGAGGATCTTCCTGCCAAGGATCCCACTTTGCCCCTCTGATGATGAGATGTTCCCTTTTCAGTTCAAGAGGAAGCAGTTTCCTGTTAGGCTCAGTTTTGCCATGACGGTTAACAAGGCACAAGGACAGACTATACCTAATGCGGGTATTTACTTGCCTGAGCCAGTGTTCTCTCATTGGCAGTTATATGTCGCTCTATCTAGATCTACTGCTAGAAAAAACGTCAAGATTCTTGTCATCCTAGATGATGATAACCGCAAACGGTGGTGCGGCGGCAGGCGCGGTGGCGTGGCGGCGCTGCAGGCGCGTGGGCACGACGCGGCGAGCGGCGACCGGCAAACTGCGGGGGCGCGAAGCGGCAGTGGTGTTGTGGGCGCGCAAGCTGGGCGACAAGTGCGGTAGCACGGTGGAGCTGCGGGCGCACGGGCACCACGCGGCGAGCGGCGGCTGGCGAACTGCTGGCGCGCAGCGCGGCAGTGATGCTATGAGCACGCGCCGCAGAGGAGCTGCGGGCGGCAAGCACGAGCGGCAACGAAGAGCTACAGACGGTGTGATCGGCGAGCAGGGTCGATGAGATGCAGTTGCGGGACGGCGAGTGGTGGCGACGATCTGCAGGGCACGGCGGCCGGCGAGCGCGAGGCAACAAGCTCATCCGCACGGGTCGCGACCGGTGAGCTACATGCACGGGGCGGTGGCCAGCGAGTGGCACGCAGTAGCAAACGACATGCAGCTCCGGCACAACCTGCATCAAGAATTGGTCAATGCTGAAAAATAAGTTTAATGAAGGGATAGAAATTGAAAAAAAATGGAGCTGTTTTTTGTGACGACGGGAAACGGCCGTTTGTCCACGTTAGCGCAGAACGTGGATCAGCATCGACAGAAATGTGTTCAACCACAAATTAGTGTGATCAACTTTTCGGTGTCTGAGTGTTGGTACTGACGTGCAAAATTACCGAAAGCGCTACTGACCCGTCCCGACAGCCTCAATTGTGGTAGTTTTATCCAATTAACTCACCTCCACTTGTTGGGTGTTCCTAGGCCGAAATTCGGCGCCATTTAGCGTCGGACGGACGTAACTTTTTTTTCTTAGAATGCCCTTTTTCCCAGACGTGGTTCCTAGTCGACACAAAATCGGCGAGTTTTTGCCCAAATTTGACTCAAATTCAAACAGAGTTTGGCGTAGTTTGGCATAAATATGACTACAGAGCAATGTTCGACATTGTTCGACATTAAATTAAACATAGTTCGACATAGACTAAAAATACAACATAGTTTGGCCAAATCGTGCTCGGCATCTACGTGTTGCTCTTGCGTATCCATATATGCTCAACCAGATCATCATGTAGTTGTTGATGCACTACCGGGTTTCGGATCTCCTGACGCATGGCGATGAAGGCAGCCCACGTTGCTAGCACCTAGTGATCAGGATCTGCAAGAGGTCCCTGTATGTAGTATGGCTCCTCCTACTCAAGCAAATCCACCGGATGCTTCTCCTCGTTCTCAATTGTCATGTTGTGCAAGGTCACTGATGGCTCAATGCACGGCGCCCAGAAAAGTGCTGGTGCGTGGTTGATGTAGAGCTCGTTGGGAACCCCAAGAGGAAGGTATGATGAGCACAGCAGCAAGTTTCCCTCAGTTATGAAACCAAGGTTTAATCGAACCAGTAGGAGCAAGGAAACACCCCAAAGGTGTTACTAGCTGAGCTTTGGCAGGGCGCACTACCGGTGCTAGTAGCAACGTGGAGACCTGCACAACACAACCACAGAACTTTGTCCCCAACTTGCGATGAGGTTGTCAATCTCACCGTGTTTTGCGGAAAACAAAGGATTAAACGTACCGAATGGAAAGAAGTAAAAGTTTGTAGAAAGTAAACACAAAGCAGTAAAATATTGTAGATTGTATGTAAAAGACAAGGACCGGGATCCATAGTTTACTAGAGGTGGCTCTCCTTAAGATAGATAACATGCTGGGTGAACAAATTATAGCGGGGCAATTGACAAACATCGAGAAAGCAATACATGCATATACTAATCATCTTGACTCCTTTGAGACTTGATTGGGCATTACAACATTATACATAGACCGCCATCCAACTGCATCTATGACTAATAATCCACCTTCAGGTTATCATCTGAACCCCCTCCAGTATTAAGTTGCAAGCAACAAATTATTGCTTTACGAATTGCGTGTAAAGTAAACAATACGATTGTTCTATGAACAAAGGATTGTTGTTTTCTCCCTAGTAGCAACAGCACATCTAGTACCTTAGAGATTTCTGTCACTTCCCCAGATTACCAGAGGCATGAACCCACTATCGAGCATAAATACTAACTCTTGGAGTTGCTAGCATCTACTTGGCCAAGATAGCTACTAACAACGGAAAGCATGCAAGATCACAAATAACAAAGACATGATAGAATCAATAATCAATCTAAAATAGTATCTCAATATCCATCGGATCCCCACAAACACAATATGCAGAATTACAAATAGATGATATTGATCATGAACGGAGCTCACAAGATCTAGACATGAAAGCACAAAGGAGGAGAACTAGCCATCTAGCTACTACATGGATCCGTAGTCCAAGGATGAACTACTCACGCATCACACCGGAGGCTTGCATGGTGATGAAGAAGGCCTCCAGGGTGAAATCCCCTCTCCGGTAGGGTGCCGAGAAGAGCTTCAGATCCCTCCGGATCTAGGGATGGAGATGACGGTGGCTACAGACTCTTCCGTGGATTTTTGATCGGGTACTTAGGGTTTACGTCCCGAGGGCATCTTATAGTCGAAAGGGGGGCCGAGGGGGTGCCTGGGCTGGCCACACCACCCCCTGGCGCGGGCCAAGCCTGGCCGCGCGGTCAGGTGGTGTGTCCGGCCTCTAGCCCTTCTCCGTCTCGTATTCTGGCACTTGATGACTTCCGGAAAAATAGGCACTTTGGCTTTTGTCCCGTCCAATTCCGAGAATATTCATTTTCTGACTTTCCTGGAACCTGATGACCCACAAGTATAGGGGGTGTATCGCAGTATTTTCAAGGGAAGTGAAACCCAATTTATTGATTCGACACAAGGGGATCCAAAGAATATTTATAAGCCTTAACAACTGAGTTGTCAATTCAGCTGCACCTGGAAACAATCTTGCTCACAACAGTTTATCAGTAGCAATAGTTTTTAGTAGGAATAGCAAAGTAGCAACAGTAGTAAAGTAAAGACAGTAGTAACAATAACAGTAAACAGTGGGATTCGAGTGCGGTAAGCATAGGGATGGATGGACGGGCGTTGCATGGATAAGACGATTCACATAGCAATCCGAACATAGGGCAATTGCAGATAAATAAGATAAAGCATCCAAGTACTAGACAATCCTAGGCATGTGTTCCATATATAGTCATACGTGCTCGCAATGAGAACTTGCACAACATCTATTGTCCTGCCAGCCCGTTTACAGCGGGGCCTCTAGGGAACTACTGGCAATTAAGGTGCTCCTTTTAATAGAGCACCGGAGCAAAGCATTAACACTCCATGAACACATGTGATCCTCACATCAAAGCCATTCCCTCCGGTTATCCCGATTTCTGTCACTTCGGGACCATTGGTTCCGGACAACAACGTGTGTATACAACTTGTAGATAAGACCAAAAACAATACTATCATAATGAATCAATAACATGTTCAGATCTGAAATCATGGCACTTGGGCCCTAATGACAAGCATTAAGCACAACAAGTCGCAACAAAGTCATAAAGCACTAATAAAAAATACTAGGCACCATGCCCTAACAATCTGATGCCATTACATGAACAATCTCATCCAATCGCTACCATCCCCATGGCCTACAGTGGGGGATTACTTGCTCATAGATGGGGGAAACATGGATGGTCGATGGAGAAGCGATGGTGATGATGATGGCGATGATCTCCTCCAATTCCCCGTCCCGGCAGGGTGCCAGAACAGAGTTTCTGGTGCTGTTTCATGGAATCTGGTGGTGGCGGCGGAGTGGAACTCCTTCTGGAAAAACGTCGACCCCCCTGGAGTTTTTAGGTCAGAAGGCTTCTTATAGGTGAAGAGGGAGACCGAGGGGGTGCCTAGGGCCACCACACCATGCCCTGGCACGGCCAGGCCCAGCCCACGCCTGGGGGGGTGTGGCCAGCCCCTGGCCCTCCTCCGTCTCGTATTCTAGCTCCTGGGGTCTTCTGGAAAAATAGGCACTTTGGCTTTTGTCCCGTCCAATTTCGAGAATATTCATTTTCTGACTTTCCTGGAACCAAAAACAGCAGAAAACAGGCAGCTGGCACTATGGCTCTTGTTAATAGGTTAGTCCAACAAATCATATGAAAAGTACTCCAAAGTGTGGACGAAACACAAGAAAGTGGACAAAACCAAGCATGGAGCAGAAAAAATTATAGATACATTTGCAATGTATCAGAACCAAAAACAACAGAAAACAGGCAGCTGGCACTGTGGCTCTTGCTAATAGGTTAGTCCAAGAAATCATAAGAGAAGTACTCCAAAGTTGGAACAAAACACAAGAAAGTGGATAAAACCAAGAATGGAACATAAAAAATTATAGATACATTTGCAATGTATCAGTCACACAACAGTTCATCACTTCACACATCTAATCTTTCGACCAGGTCATAGCAAGGAACTAGATAACTATAAACCTCTATTGAAGCACACCAAATGCTAGCTCCATGTTATTTCTACAAGCTTCCTGTTCCTTAGCAAACTGAGAATGCTTGGGGAGCATCGGGCTTGAGATAGTCTTCACAAATGTTGGCCATCTTAGACAGATACCATCTGCAAGATAGTATCCCTTGTTGTAGTGCTGCCCATTGATCTCAAAGTCCACAGGGGAGCATGACCCTCAACAAGCTTGACAAAGACATTTGAGGACTGGAGGACGTTGATGTCGTTGTTCGATCCTGCCATGCTAAAGAAGGAGTGCCAAATCCAAAGATCATGTGTAGCAACTTCCTCGAGTATCACAGTGCAACCTCCTTTGTGGCCTTTTTACATTCCTTGCTAAGCAAATGGATAGTTCTTCCAGTGCCAATGCATGCAGTCGATGCTTTCAAGCATTCCAGGAAATCCTCTACTTTCATTGACTGCGAGGATCTGAGAAGTGCCTTCAAACTTGGGTGTTCTCAAGTATGGTGGCCCAAACATTGCAATCACTGCCCTACAGAACCGGTACAACCAATCAATGGCGGTGGACTCGGCCATGTAGAGATAATCATCGGCACTATCACCCGGAGCTCCGTATGCAAGCAACCCTATCGCCACAACATACTTCTACAATGAGGAAAATCCAACCATGCCGGTGCAGTCCTTCTTGCATACGAAATAGGGGTCGAACTCCCAGATGGCATGCACGATGTTGAGGAAGAGTTCCGACTCATCCTGAAACGGCACCGTAACACGGCCTCTTCGTGCAGCGGCTCGTTGGTGAAGTAGTAGGCGTACAACATGCAGTAGCCCTCCACTCGATGCTTTGCTTTGGACTTCCGGCGACCCTTTGCCGAGCCGCCATGCTTCGGTGTTGCCGTCTCCATGTACAAAGGCGAGGATCTGCATGTGCTCTTCATCTTCGGCGGTTGTGGTAGTCTCTTCCTCTAGCAATAGGGTGAACATCTCCTCGTCGTCGGAGTCCATAGCCGAATGAGCAAAACGCCGAACACTTCGTAGGCAGGATCTCGGAACAAAGCCGAGCTACGGAGGGGAAAGGATGTGACGGAGACGGCGGACCTATCTACAAGCGTGGTTTCGGCTTGGCATGGTGCGACCTCACCGGCGACAACATGGCAGCGATGAAAGCTCTCTGCCGTGGGAGAGCCGAGTCAGGGTAGGAAATGGGGTTGTCTCACCGACAAGGTTGGCCCACCTGTTTTTTGCTATGTCTGGCGTTCCCAGGACGTTCCCATCACCCTGGGTTCGGTCTGGGAACGCCGGATAAAAGTTGGGCCAAATCTGGACCAATTCGGAGTCCTCGGAAACGCGATTGGGCGAAAGTTCGCCGTCCAGACGAAACAATTTCCCAGGGAATGCGAGTGGTGATGATCTTATCCATGGTTCCTCGATGACCACACATCCCCTGCCCACCTCCATCTGCCGACCTCGTGCTTGCCCTGCCCCTGCCGCCGGCCTCGTGCTCGCCACTGTGTAGAGATAGTCATCGACACTGTCACTCGGAGCTCCGAATGCAAGCAACCTCATCGCCACTGTGCACTTCTGTAGTAAGGAAAACCCACCATGTCGGTGCATTCCTTCTTGCATACAAAATATGGGTCGAACTCCTGGATGGTATGCACGATGTTGAGGAAGAGTTCCCGACTCATCCTCAAATGGCGCCAAAACACGACATCTTCGTGCAGTGGCTCGTCAACAAAGTAGTTGGCATACAACATGTAGTAGCCCTCCACTCGACACCATGCTTTGCACTTTCGGCGACCCTTCGTCGAGCCTCCATGCTTCGGCGTTGCAGAGTCCATGTATAGCCGAGCCAAGGGGGCGAGGATCTTCATGTGCTCTTCATCTTCGGTGGCTGCGGTGGTATCTTCCTCTAGCAACGGGGTGAACATCTCCTCATTATCGGAGTCCATGGCCAAACGGGCAAAATACTGAACACTTCCGGGTAAGGTGGCAGGAGCTCGGAACGAAGCCGAGTTGTGGCGAAGGGGAACAACGAAATGAGGCCTAGGCGGACTTTAAAGGATGCGGAGGAAACGATGGACCTATCTAAAGGTGTGGTTTTGGCTTGGCATGGTGCGACCTCGCCAGCGACGACATGGCGGTGACGAAAGCTCTCTATTGCGGGAGAGCCGAGTCGGGGTAGGGAATGGGGTTGTCTCGCCGACAGGGTTGGCCCACCTGTTTATCGCTGTGTCGGGTGTTCCTAGGCAGTTCCTAGTGCCCTGGGTTTGGACTTGGAATGCTGGATAAAAGTTGGGCCAAATCTAGACCAATTTGGCGTCCTGGGAACACGACTGGGCGAAATTTCGCCATCCGGACAAAAAAATCGCCCTGGGAATGCGAGTGGAGATGCTCTTATCCAAGGTTTCTCAGCGACCACACATCCCACGCCCACCTCCAACTGCTGGCCTCGTGCTCGCGCTGCCGTCGACCTCGTCCTCGCAACGTCAGCGCGCCAACCCGGCCCCCGCCCAGACTCTCGCCGCCACCCTATGAGCGCGCCGCCGCGACCACAATCTAGATTCTCGCCTCCATCGCCCTAGTCGCATCGTTGTGGCCGGTGCTGCTATGTACGGTGGCCAGCACTACTATGGATGGCGGGGTGGCGATGTTGCGGATGGAAGGCGACCTACTGTGTACGACGGGCTATGACGTACAGCGAGCGGTGCTACTATGGATGGAGAGAGGTGCTACGACGGATGGTGGGCCGCGCTGCTACATATGGTGGCGGCTGGTGCTGCTCAGGAGGTGGGCGGTGATGCTACATAGGCGCAGCGGCCCTGCTACACAGGCATGGTGATGCCGCTAACAACTCGCGGCGGCGCTGCTACAACTTGTGACAGAGTAGCTACCAAAGGCGAGAGGAGTTGCTACCGGATGATGCCCGATAGTGCTACGGACGGTGGGCGGCGTTGCTACCAGCCATAGCGCCGGTTGTTACTCGACATTGCTACCTTGGGTGAAGCGAGGACTTATTTTTGCTACATGCTTGTTTTTGTTTTGCTATGTGACACGGGTATACCCTACAGGTACTCGAGCTTGGTATATACGGTCTAAATACGTACAGGCCCACGGTGTCGCCAAGGCCTAGATGAAAGGACTCGAGTAAACTGCGGACTCTCGATTGCTTGAGAGACAAGAAGAAGCTAAAGATAGAAAGTTTGAAGGGAAAAACCCTAACTTGTAGCCGACTCGACCTGCTACCCGAGACCTAGCCTATCTATATAAAGGCTAGGAGGGGGCGGCGAAGAGGACACACGCAACCCTAGTTTCCACAACTTTCGCCAGATTGCATCTGCGCACCATTGTAACTTTCGACTCCTTTCATAATTCCACGAGCAGACAAGCATGAGTAGGGACCTCTACGAGGCCTGAACCTGGGTAAATCCTTTGTCCCCTGTGTGCTTGTTTGCTAGCCGATAGATGTCTCCAGCACTCCCTCCTTCTCCAAAACCCAAGTCCATAACAATGGGCATTGATGAGTTAAACCCTCGTCAATTGGCGCCGTCTGTGGGAACTGGGAGTGCTGATGTTGCGGCTTCTTTGGACCATCAACTATGATCTACAACTCCGCAACATCGGAGATTCGCCAGCTCTTCAGCGCCTTCAACTTCACCGTCCACACGCCGGCCACCCGCCCGGCCTTCGAATCCGTGGGTGACGGAATCAGCCTGGCGATTGGGAACTTCCGCTTCCAAGTTGGTCAGATGGGCACGCTTTGCATGCCTGATCAACCGACGACACCGGCGATTGCCCCGGCATCATGGTTCCCTCCATCAATCGGCACCCTCAGTGAGCTCAATGCTCCGGGGGCAGTCGGGAACACGATCAGCGACAGCAGTCGCGACTCCGATCTGAGCAATCTGGCCACAGAAGATGGAACCTACGGTTCTGAATCTGAAAGTTGTGGAAGCAGCAGCCTCCCCAATCACTTCATGTGCGCCGTCATTAACGCAGGCGACACCTCCGCCAATCGTGGCAACGGCGGCAACGGCGGTAACGGCGCCAACGGGGGAGCAGTCGAACCTCCCAGTATAATCAATGAGCAAACCGGCGAACGCATCGTAATCAAGCTCAACGAGCAAGAGTGGGAGCGCTGCCGCGAGGCCCTACGAGGTACACCGCTACCCCTCGGGTCCCCGCAGGAACTACTGATGGGCTACCACTGGCTCCTAAAAGAGGAATTCACGCGCCAAAAACAAGCAATCGCGCAACTTGAGGCGTGTAAAAAAGCGGCAAACGAGTCGAGCCTTCGCCGCACTGGGCTCTCCTCCTACGGAGGATCCTCCTCACGAGGCAACGAGTACATCGCCAAGAAGAGGCAGTCGCGAATGGCTCACCTCACCGAACAAGAGCGCATAGACGCCGCGAAAGTCCTCGACTTCGGCTCTATGACAGTCGACATGAGAGGCAACGTGGTCCCCAGGACGTCGCAGGCCGCGGTGACAGCAACCACCATGTACCTCCTCAACAACCAGCCACCGGCTGGAGATCCCCGAACCGTCATGCACCGATCTACGATCGCAGGTTTGGAGCTAATCGAGGCCGCCCTCGACAAGGAGCCGGTACTAGACCCGAAAAAGGGCAAAGCGCTAGCAAAACGCTACTCATCACCCTCATCCAGTGATGACAGCCACGACCTGTCTCGACGCTGTCATTCACGGCGCCACGATCGTGACTACGATGCGCGCAACGATCTCACACAACACAAGATCGACAAGTCAAGAGCACGACGTGCTCGGTCGACTGACTCGGAAGAGGAAGACGGGGAACTCTGCAGCGCTAGATGCTTCAGCAGATCCATTAGGCAGAAGCGAATGCCTAAGGGGTTTAAACTTCCGTCAGAAAATACGAAGTTCGACGGTCTACATGACCCTAAAATCTGGCTAGAGGATCACATCTCCTCCGTCAGGCTCCACGGAGGCAGTCGAAGTACTGCCATGCAATGCTTGCAGCTACAGCTGCAGGGCGCCGCTCGAGCATGGCTCAATAGCCTCCCACGCAGATCCATTCGCAGTTGGGATGAGCTGGTTTACAGCTTCGTGCGCAACTTTAAAGGCACGTACAAACGGCCCGCATCAATTGAAGAACTGAGATGCTGCCAGCAAAGATCTGGCGAATCGCTGCGCTCATACATACGAAGATGGTCCATCATCAAGAACTCCGCGGAAAACATCTCGGAAGACCGCGCGATTGACGCATTCAACGGTGGCGTCCATCGTCTAGAACTCAGGGAGGAGCTGGGCTGCTCAAATCCCCAGACCATCGACCACCTGATGGAGATCGCGAATCGGTGGGCTGATGGAGAAGATTCGGTGAAGAACCGCGCTCACTCCAACGAGGAGGCAGAACTCGAACGCAGACGCGACCGCCGAGGCAAACGCCGCATGCGCATCTACGACGACCGTGACGACGTCAACATGGTCACAGCCGGCTATGCCGATAGACGCGACGACAACCGCAACAGCGGATACCGCAGCGGTGGATACCGCGACTCTGGGAAAACCATGCAAGTATGGCAACGCCGCACTCGCGACGAGGCACCCGCGACCTCCATCGAGGAAAAACTGTCCGGACCATGCATGGTACACTTCTACATCGACAAGCATGACGGCAAGAGAAAGTCCAGCCACCTCCTCAAGGACTGCCGCGAGTTCCTCAAACTACACGAGGGATTGGTTCGGATGAACCGCAACGCAGTCGAAAGAGGCTATGGGGCCGCTCCAGGCGCCGTGGCACATGGCGCACCGCCACCTCCACCGGGGCCACCACCGAACGGAGCCGCACCGTACCAACACCACGGAGGAGAACCGTACCCACGGGCCATGGGTACCATGATGATCCAAAAGGGGCGCCCCTCCAACAGGGTGCAGAAAGCCATCACTCGCCAAGTCAACTTGGCAACACACTCACCACCATCCACCACTGAGTACCTCAGTGGCAGTGAGTCGTGCATCACCTTCGATAAACGAGACCACCCGCCTCAAGTACCTCGCCCAGGCCATTGCCCCCTCGTACTCGAGGCGCAAATTGGAGGCTTCGACATGAGTCGCGTCTTCATGGATGGAGAAAGTGGCATCGACCTCATATTCGCGAGTACCTTGCGAGCAATGAGGATCCCTCTAACTTGCTTGGAGGCATCGGACACAACGTTCCACGGCATCGTCCCAGGGAAAGGCGTATACACCCTGGGCAAAATCAACCTCGACGTCATATTCGGCACGCCAAGGAACTTCCGGTGCGAGCGCATCGATTTTGAGGTCGTCGACTGGCCCTCACAATACCACTGCATCCTCGGACGTGTCGCGTTCGCTAGGTTCATGGCGGTACCCCACTACGCCTACCTGCAGATGAAAATGCCAGGTCCCAATGGCGTCATCACAATCAACGGAAGCTTTGAGCGATCTGACAGTTGCGACAGGGAATTCAACAGAATCTCCCAGTCCTTCGGCATGCAGGAGGAGCTCGCGCGATTGAAGGAATCGACAGACAACAGCCTGCCTCCCCCGAGCAGGCCAAGCTCACCTAATCTCTCCTTCAACTCATCTGTGCACACAAAGAAGGTGCAGGTCCATCCGACAGATCCCGCCAAAACGGCCCTCATCGCCAACAACTTGAGTCCCGCATAGGAACTCGCGCTCGTCGAATTCCTCCGTGAGCACTGGGAAATTTTTGCCTGGTGTCCTGCGGACATGCCAGGAGTTCCTAGGGAATTCGCCGAGCACGCACTCAACGTCAACCCCGACGCAAGGCCAGTCAAGCAAACAATCAGGCGACTGTCTGAGCCACGAGCGCAGGCAGTTGGCATGGAGATCAACAGACTCCTCGAGGACAAATTCATACGCGAGATCAAGGAAAGCACTTGGCTCGCCAATACGGTGCTGGTGCCAAAAAAGGACACGGATATCCTACGGATGTGCGTGGACTTCACTTCTTTAAACAAGCACTGCCCAAAAGATCACTTCCCGCTACCCCGGATCGATCAAATCATCGACTCCACCGCTGGATGCGAGCGCCTCTACTTCCTCGATGCCTACTCAGGCTATAACCAAATTCGAATGAAGGAGAAAGACCAGGAGAAGGCCGCGTTTACAACGCCCTTCGGTGTGTTCTGCTACAACACAATGCCCTTCGGGATAAAAAACGCGGGAGCCACCTACCAGCGGTGCATGCAGGCTTGCCTCAAGGAGCAATTGGGTCACAACATCCAAGTCTATGTCGATGACATAGTAATCAAAACCAAGGAGGAAGCCTCTCTAATCGACGACTTGCGCGAAACATTCGCCAACCTCGATCGTTACCGGATTAAGCTCAATCCGGACAAATGCGCCTTTGGCGTACCATCTGGGTAGCTGCTCGGGTATCTTATATCCGCGAGAGGGATTGAGGCAAACCCGAAAAAGATAAAGGCCATACTGGCCATGGAGAAGCCAAAGAACATAAGAGGCGTCCAACAACTAGCCGGACGAATCGCGGCCCTTAGTCGATTTATCAGTCGAATGGGGGAAAAGGCACTGCCCTTCTATCAGCTCCTCTGCAGAGCTGACAGATTCGAGTGGACCAAGGAAGCGCAAGAAGCATTCGAAGATCTCAAGCGCCTGTTATCCACCTCGCCAGTACTGGTGACTCCACGAGAAAGGGAGCCACTACTGCTATACATCTCCGCTACCAACCAAGTGGTTAGTACAGTGCTCGTCGTCAAGCGGGCCGAGGAAAACAAGGTCCATGGCGTACAACGCCCGGTATACTACCTCAGCGAGGTCCTCATGCCAACAAAACAGCGGTACCCGCACTACCAGAAGCTGGCGTACGACGTCTTCATGACCGCCCAACGACTGCGCCATTACTTCCAGGAACACCCAATCGTGGTAGTCAGCGACGCCCCATTGGGACATATCCTCAATAACCCCGACGTCACGGGACGAGTCGCGCTTTGGGGAATCGAACTGTCTCCACGAGACATCACATACGAAAAGCGCGATGCAATCAAGTCGCAAGTTCTCCCTGACTTTCTCGTGCATTGGATGGAAAACCAACTCCCGACCAAGCCATATGTCCTACCTCTGGACAATGCACTTCGATGGATCCAAGCGGAAAGACGGAGCAGGAGCAGGTGTCATATTGACGTCACCTCAAGGAGACAAGCTGAAATACATCCTGCGAATGCAGTTCACAGCCTCAAACAACGAGGCTGAATACAAGGCCCTGTTGCATGGGATGAGGATGGCAAAAGCCTGCGGCGCAAAGAGGCTCATCATATATGGCGACTCCAAGCTGGTCGTCAACCAAACAATGCACGAGTGCGACGCACTCAATGACAACATGATCGCATACCGCGACCTCTACGATACACTAGAGGGAGACTTCGATGGTTGCGAGTTGCGACATGTAGGTCGCGAAAGCAACGAGGAGGCGGACGCACTCGCCAACATAGGCTCTACCTGTGCCCCCATACCACCTGGGGTATTTCTCGAGCGCATCTGCGAACGCTCCATCAAGCCAAAGGCCGTAGAGAAGAAAACAAGCGCAGCAACAGACTCGGGGGCTACGCCACCCAATGAGCCAATGGCACTCGAAAACTTGGAGCCAGACACAGGACTCGAAGGGCCAATGAGCGTCATGATGATCGAACAATCCTGGACGCAGCCGTACATTACATATCTCCTCAGCAAGCGCCTACCGGATGACCCGATAGACGCACGACACATCGCGCGACGCTCTAAGGCATTTGCCGTTATCAACGGCGAACTGTATAAACGCAGCATCATAGGCGTGTTACAACGATGCGTCTCCCTGGCCGATGGAAGAGCAGTCCTCCTCGACATACATGAGGGGACTTGCGGACACCACGCCGGCAGTCGCGCCCTCGTTGCTAAAGCTCTACGAGCTGGATTTTACTGGCCCATGGCCATGCGCGATGCCAAGGACATAGTCCAAAAATGCAACGCTTGCCAACGATTCGCCGACAAGCCACATGCACCAGGCGCAGAACTACGGCCTATTCCATTGGCCTGGCCCTTCGCCCAGTGGGGTCTCGACATGGTTGGCAAACTCCCAAGGTCCTCGCAAGGAGGATACGTCTACCTCTTGGTCGCAGTCGACAAATTCACCAAGTGGATCGAGGCCATGCCAATAACCAAGCAATCAGGACACATCGCAGTCAAGTTCTTCGAGTCCATCGTCTACCGCTTCGGCGTGCCGCACAGCATCATCACTGACAACGGGACGAACTTCACATCCAAGGAGTTCCAAGAATTCTGCGAAAACCTGGGGATCAACATCAGTTATGCCTCAGTCGCGCATCCACAGACCAACGGTCAGGTAGAAAAAGCAAACGGGCTCGTCTGCAGCGGCATCAAGAAGCGACTCCTTCTACCACTCGAACAAGCCGCGGGTTGCTGGCCAGATGAGCTCCAATCCATACTCTGGAGCCTACGTACAACTCCAAACAGCGCCACAGGCTACACGCCATTCTTTATGGTGCACGGGGCAGAAGCGGTACTACCCGCCGAAGTAAGGTACAAGGCGCCGCGCATAGTCGTTTACAACGAACAAGAGTCATCTCTTGCACTCGAAGACTCCGTCGACCTCCTCGACGAGGCGAGAGAAATCGCCACAGAAAGATCCACGATCTACCAGCAGAACCTGCGCAACTACCAGAGTAGAAGGCTTCGCCCCAGATCCTTCGTCGAAGGTGACCTGGTCCTGCGACTTAAGCAGCAGGGGCATCTCAAGCTCGAGTCCCCCTGGGAAGGACCATACTTGGTTACAGAAGTAATCCCAGGTGGCGCCTATCGCCTTCAAGACCTAGAAACAGGAGTCGCATACTCCAATCCTTGGAACGTCGCACAACTGCGACGCTTCTACCCCTAGCTGTTTTTACTTTTACATCGCAAATAAGGCTACCCAGCCAAGGCTACTTAGCCACACATTGTACCTCGTACTGTTCTCCAAATAAATAAAAGCTAAGTGCCCCAAAACTCTGTGTTTTTCTTTTCACTTCTGTTACTATTGTACTCGGGGGCTACGCCACCCTACACACATTTGTTCTTCGAACTAATAAACGCGACATCCTGAGTAGCTGGCACATCAATTGAACCCCTTAACGCAAACTCAACCCAGCTGCAACGCACCTGGCAGGTTGATAAAAGGGATGGCCAGGCTAACGAAAAGGACTCGCATAGTGCAACACACCTTACGCTTACAAAAGCTATCTGTACGCGTTCAACAATAAATTACATACAAATATATATATGAACTTTACAACACAAATACACTTATGTGCAGGATACAAATCTGGTTACTGCTGCAACAGAAGAACATTGGTTTGCTCCTCGAAGAAATCGACAATCTCCTCTGCTGGACGGTCCACCGCTTGATAGTGCGACACCATATTCCAAGCAGATCCGGCTGGCGGCGCTGGCAGACCGGAAGCTACGACGGCGACATCCATGTCAGGCCTGTGCAATCGCACCATCAAGAGGGCAGCCTAGGCACCAGCCACCAACTGCTGCCTCACGCACTCGCGAACCACGGACATATCTTGAAATTTGGCCAGGAGGGCCAACAGGCTTGACGGCGTGTCATCCAACGGGAACATCGCCCGATAGATATTCTTCAAACATGACTGCGACTTCTTCAGGAAGAGCAGCACTCGCGAAGCGCGATCCTGTAGGGTCGCCAATGTAGTCGCATGATCATGATCCACCCAGAAGTATCCACTCTCTTGAAGTTGCTCCTGGGTGAGACCATGAAGGCGGATGGCAATCCTATCCCTCTCCTCCCGCGGATGGCGTGCGCTAACAACTACACGAAGCAGCACCAACAGCATGAGTACAACGTACCTCTGCGACTAACTGCAAAGGAAAAAATGAGGACGAGCAAACTAACACTTAAACTGGTCGCCCAGCTGCGCCACCTTGCCAAGCAGGTATTGCTCGCGGGCGTGGGCTTTTTCCGCCTTTGACTTCCACACATCTGCGTTACCGCGGATCAGGGGCAACTCACGCTCCAGCTGCTTCACGCGGTCACGAAGTCGCGACAGCAAGGACAACTCCTCTACCCTGGAGCGCGGTGGTGCCACTGTCTCATCAAGAGATGGTGAGTCCTGTTTTCCCCCTACGGGACCACTCGATGTGCCCTACCAGAAGTCAAGACAGAAGCAAATAAGGCGACCAAATTAACACAATGACAAGGGGAACAGGTGCATTCAGGATAAGCATAAATATTCACAAGCACACTCGCCAACAGGCATGTTCTTAGACCAAAAGGACAATTCATCATCTATTACAAAAGCTAACTACGGAGCAGTTGGCTTCTTCGACTTCGACGCCTTCGGGGGCTTCATCAAGTCCGTGGCAGTATCAGACGCCACTGACTTTCCGCCTGCCCCTAAGGCCGAAGCCTTTGCCGCCTTCTTAGCATGCTGGAGCTCCTCCGAATACTTGGCAACGGTATTAATCAAGGAATGGCCATATTTGGCACAGGCAGTCGCAAAGGGAGCAAAGACTACCTGCTGACCATCCGTGCTAATAGGCATTGTCTTCGACACCGCAGAGGGATCTATCTCGACTCCGTGGGCTTACACCATGGTGAGTGACATCGTTGCACCAGCCGCCCGGAGGGAGTTCTTGTAAGAAGAAGGCACGCCCCCGGCGAGTGACTCCACCAGCTCGCCCATAGTATCGACCTGCTCCGCCTTTGGCATCAACTCCTCCTGGAGGCGACTAAGGGCGACCTTGGCCTTGGATAATGTATCCTGGACGGCGGCGCTTCGGTCTTTGACCGCGGACACCGCGCCGGCCAAAACGTCATCACGACGAAGGGCCTGCGGGTCAAAACTCAAGTCGCCAGCATCTACACCAAAATACATGGATCAAATTTCTAGTGCCACCGGCAAAACTCTAGAAGCAGAGAAAAGCATCAATAAAAAATCCACCAGTAAAGGTACCTGAGAGGGCCTTGGCGACTGAGAATAGTTGCTCCTCGAACAACTTCTCCCTGGCCGCAAAAGAGGCGCGCAGATCCTCTTCGCGCTTCCGGGCATCATCACGAGCCGCGATTGCCTCATCGCGCCCCTTCACAGCTGCGGCCAATGTCTTCTCCAATGATGCGACATTGCGCAGTAGGGCGTTATGCTCAGCTACATGGCAGTCAAATAATTGGCTATCAGTCGAACATACCAAAACAGAGAGAAGATGAAAGAAACAAGCATGTAAGCACTCACTTTCGACCACGCGGTGACGCGTCTCCAACATCGCATGCTGACGACCCATCACCATCACCTGCTCCGCCACTCGCGCGGCCTCCTTTACAAGGAGCTGTTGCACCAAGCAAGGAATCAGAAAGGGAAACAGAAGGCGTTGACTGCCAAAATACAAAAGAAGGAAAGATATACTCACATGGTCCTCTAGCGACTCCGAAGAAGTCTGTTGAGCCGTCATCCGAGCAACTATTCGATGCTCCCCTCCGTGAGGAGAGCTCGAAGAATTGTGCCCGGAGTGGGCCGCCACCGGAGGAGAAGGAGCGCGCTTGACCTCTACCTTGGCCCTTGAGGTCGCGACTCCTGATTCCTTCAAAAACTCAACATCGCCAGAAGATGATGATGCCTCTTGACTGCAAGACCAAATTCGCATTAAGAAAAGGCAAAACTCTAGGGCAAAGCCAAAATATAGAAAACAGAAAAGAATGAATGACCTCATAAACTTACCAGTCAAACTTATCAAGATCAAACGTGGCCTCCGCCGACTCCGACGAAGACTCCTTGGGCAATCGCATCTTCTTGCGAGAAGACGGTGCTACAGCCCTCACAGGAACGGCAGGAATTGGTGACTCCGCGCCAGCAACTGTGCCTTCTGGAGTTGAAGAAGTTGACGCATCGGAGTCCTTGCTGTGCGAACGCTTGCGAGTATCCGGGTTCCCGGACTCGGGGGCTTCCTCTTCCACATCAGAAGGGACAGTCGACTTAGACTCATCCTCTTCCAAAGATTCGTGAGGAATAATACCCACAGGGAGAGGAGGCATGCAAGGCGACACCGCCCAATCCTGCATACAAACAGCAAAGATGAGCAAAAGGAGCGAGTAAGCAACAGAAAAAGCAATCATGAAAATAAGCTACTGCGTAGCACAACTGTACCTCAGGAGGAGGATTCGAAGCATCAAAAGGAGGAACGACTGGATCATTCGGAAGCACATCCTTGAAGGTGTACTTCGTAACCAGTCGCACCCTCTTATCTACCTCACTCACGGACATGCCATCGATAGACACGCGAGTAGCATCATCAGCACCACCCCTTGAAACATGGGATGGACTCTAGCTTGGAGATGCTGGACATGACGACGCAGCCAAGTCCTGACAAGGGCGTAGCCTCCCTCCTCTGCGCCTATGCGACTCTCGAGGTCGCAGACGCGTTGATACAGCACGTCTGTCTCCGCAAGTTCGGAGGGCATGATCACGTTCTTCCAAGAACGCATCTTCTTGCAGGGAGTCGCAGGATCGAAAGGCGCGAGTCCAAAATGCTCGTCCTTGGACTTTTGGTCGCGAACATAAAACCATCTGTCTCTCCATCCCTGGATGGACTTGGCGAGCTTGATGTCGAAGTAGGTGGCGGATGGGTCGACATGGATTCCACAACCACCTACGTCATAAACTAAAGAGCCAGATGCGGACTAACGCTTTATCTTGAATAAACGTTTGAAAAGGCCAAAGTGCGGCTCGATTCCAAGCCAGCACTTGATAAAACAAGAGATGTGAAGAATCGAGTTTGGGGACAGCTGATGGAGCTGGAGCCCATAGAAACAGAGGAGACCCCTAAGAAAGGGGTGGATAGGCAAAGAAAGGCCACGAATGATGAAAGCAAGAAACATCACTCGAAAACCAGCGGGAGGCACAGGAATGGTCTCATCGCTGGGGACGCGCGCGTCGGCGACTGCTGCGGAAATAACTCCGTCTTGGCGAAGAAGACGGAGATTGGACGCCTTGATGATTGAGGGGCACCAAGCGCCATTGGTCACGCGGGTGCCCGCGACCTTCTTTTTCCCGCCGGCGGCGGCACTGGTGCCCGTAGCAGCGGAGCCACCCTTCTTCTTCGTCGCGGCAACGGTGGCCGTGGATTCAGCGGCAACGCCTCCTTTCTTCTTTCCCATTGCGCGGCGGCGATGAGAACGCAGGAAATAACTTGGAAACGAGCGGAGATGGTCCAGAGCTGAGGAGGAGATGAGCGCAGGAGAAAAGCAGAGGAGCAGCGGCAATGGCGATGGCAGCGAGGAAGAAAAGGGCGCAGATGGAAATTTACCGCCGTAGCATCGCTACTTAACCCCTAAGAGATGCAATCCAATGGCTCACAAAAACCCTATTGGACGCGTGGCACATATCGCGCTCGACACGTGGGGAAGAGGAAGCGCGAACCGTCCCTCCACTACGCGGAAATCGAGGAGGCACAGTTAATAATAAGATTACGCACGCCCAGTCAAATCAAAGTCAGAAAGTGGGACCCACCGCTCGTCACGTCCCGTCAAAGCCGCTCACGCGGGCAACTGAGGTCATGCAAGCGTCAGCACTGACGTCATCAACGGCTACTTAACGGAAAACTTCGACTACTTTAGTCCTTGCTGGAGTTTTCGACTCCACCAAGCACTCGGGGGCTACTCCCATAGGGAGCGCTGGCCGCGCATCCTATGATTTTTCTTTTCTTATTGCAGGGATATAGGCAATCACAATCAAACCCAACCACTCGAAAAACGATTCGACTATGGACGTGGGTTACTCCCATAGGGGGCGTTGGAAACAATTTCGACTGAAACAAGCAAGCAAAAGACGACAGTAGTCGCAACCCAAGTTTTCGACTCAAACAAACAAAAATGACAGCGGTCACAAAATTTCTTTAGTCCCTGCCTGAGTCTTCGACTCAACCAGGCACTCGGGGGCTACTCCCATAGGGAGCGCTGGTCGCGCACCCTATGATTATTTGCACGAAAGATGTGCGTTGATTACATCAGCACTCGCAGATCATGGCGACACCGCCTCATAATTTTCCCTACAAAGAGATTACGTCTCCTGGGTTGCCCGAATCATCTCCGCGATGATAAAATTCGGATGTCGCGCTTACAGCGTGAAGGTAAGACCTGAATAAAGGCCTGGCAACGCATTTAACTGCGCACTACCAAAAACATATCCGTGCCTACAAGCACGATGAACATGCCTTGACGGACGCGTCAAGTGCTCACACCCATATAACTGGAATTCGACTCCTGTAAGACCTCCGCGGCCTGAGTCGAATTACGCCAGCACTTTTCCGGATTCGAGTCCGGGGACTGGAGTTCGAGTAGATTCCGTTGTTTCACCTAAGATGGTTAACTGATACCGATACTTCGGCTACATCAGGCACGTATATCAACAAATCCCTATGACATAAATGAAAGCAGCCGAAAAATGTACTCATTCAGGCACTCGAAAACTTCAAAAAGTACCCAGTCGAATCTGCGATTCCATTGGATACTCGGGGGCTACTGACATGGGTATACCCTACAGGTACTCGAGCTTGGTATATACGGTCTAAATACGTACAGGCCCACGGTGTCTCCAGGGCCCAGACGAAAGGACTCGAGTAAACTGCGGACTCTCGATTGCTTGAGAGACAAGAAGAAGCTAAAGATAGAAAGTTTGAAGGGGAAAACCCTAACTTGTAATCGACTCGACCTGCTACCCGAGACCTAGCCTATATATATATAAAGGCTAGGAGGGGGCGGCGAAGAGGACACACGCAACCCTAGTTTCCACAACTTTCGCCAGATTGCATCTGCACACCATTGTAACTTTCGACTCGTTTGATAATTTCACGAGCAGACAAGCAGGAGTAGGGACCTCTATGAGGCCTGAACCTGGGTAAATCCTTTGCCCCCTATGTGCTTGTTTGCTAGCCGATAGATGTCTCCAGCACTCCCTCCTTCTCCAAAACCCAAGTCCATAACAATGGGCACTGATGAGTTAAACCCTCGTCACTATGTATTCGTTTCTTTTTGCTACATCAGTTTTTTTATATGCTACACTGTTCCTTGTATAAGTTTTGAGCTATGAATTTTGGCGACGTGTTCGGCGAAGTCATCTTTGCTACGATAAGACAAATCTTTTGCTACAAGCGTTTTATGGTTTTGCTACAATTGCGTAAAATTTTTGCTACAAAATCTCCGACGAGATCTTTCGACGAAGTCTTTAGCGGTATCTTCGGCGAAGTCAGTTTTGCTATGTTAGGATTATTTTCTACAAAGTCTCCGACGAGATCTCCGGCGAGGTCTAGTCCTTTTTCTAGTTCCTGTGTCGAACCTTTTTTCTACATGTAGCAAAAGCGAAAAAATTTGTAGCAAAAGCAAGGCATAATGTAGATTTTGGGGGGATTATCCCCGGGAGGGGACGCGTAGTACTCCCATTTTCCATTTGGCAATACGCAACGCAACACATCCTCTCCACCGGAGAAAAATCCTACGTGACCAGGTCGTACGCGCCAGTCGGTGGACCACCTCCTGCGGATGACACATTGCAACCCGAATCGCAAAGCACCAGGAAAAATGAGTGACGACATCCCAGATCCGCCTTTCCATCCATGACTACCTCACCTCTGAACTCTGAACTTTTCCACAGCGACTCCATTGCGTGTTATTCCGCCGCGACCACCGGCGAGCCGTCCCTGCTGCTCTCAATGCCATAGAAGACAACACTCCTCGGCTCACAGGAAGCTCGCCACAGCTGCTCTCCCCAGTCATCCTAGCACTGCAGTTCATCCGCGAGTAGGCGTAGGTGCTGGCGCGGCCGCCGCTGGCTCACAGGTCGGGCCTGGATGGGGTTTAAGGCGGCGCTCGCGGGTGCGCTGGAGTCCAACGGAAGGATGGTGGCGACGTACCGCGAGTTTACCCAGCTCTCCCCACTGCAAATGCCCGTCCCGTCAGCTTCGCTGCCTTGGCTAATTCGATATTCTTCTCTGATTTCTTCTAAATCGCTGCTGGACTTTTTTTGTAGCGCTGGCTCATACCAAAGGCTGTATGGTTTGCACAAATAACGCTCTGAGGAGTAGTATCCTATCATCTATGAAGGGCATTCAGTTTCAAAGCAAGCCATACAGATACAGTACCACTCTGGTTTGCATTCCGTGAAACATGCATCACTCTTTGGCGTCCGTCTTGTTGCAGGTCAGGTAGCGCAGGCAGCAAGCGACGACCGCGCCGTGGCAGGCAGGCAGCCAGTGCGTGACCCGGCCCCGGTCAAATGAAGTCAAAAGTGAGGCCAACCTCGTGTTCTCGCCACCGTCTCGTCTTCTCTGACCCAGAGGCCAGAGAGAGAGAGAGAGAGAGAGAGCAGAGAGAAAGAAGAAGAAGAGCTGCGGCCGCCATGAAGATGAAGGGACGGGTGGCCAGTGAGAAGCTGGGCGGCATCCTCGTGCAGGCCAAGTGCGCAGCCAACAACCCGGCGCACGTCGACATGGACCAGGCGCGCACCTACCTCAACCACGCGTGCACTCTAGCGGATCTCGCCGTGAAGCACGTCGACCTCGCCGTCACCGCCATCTCCAGCTGCCTCGACCCGGCGCAAGTCGCCAGCATCTCCGCCTTCGCCGACAGTGTCGCATACACCAAGTAGCAGCTTGCTCTGTGTCTGTTCACTGATTCGCTATCTCTGCTTTCTAGTCCAGTTCAGTTCACTTATTAGATTAATCTGATGCTATCTCCTTCAATTTCTGTCCATCGTTAGGCGTAATGTAGATGTAGTGCAATGCAGTATGTGCATCTCTAGACCATCGAATCGAATTTCTGCAGCCAATGTCAAAACTGGATACTCTGGGATGCTCTGCTCTATTTAATCAATCATTTTCTGTGGCACCATTTGTTCTGATCCCAGGTTGACTATCCTCAGTTTTGTTGTTGATCAATGACCACTAAGCTCTTGATTGCACTGTTTCTTCTGCCTGGTTTGTTGATCACTGGGCTCCGGATTCCTGACTGTTTTGCTTCTTTTTCTAAATCATTTCCAAGCTGTTGCAACTTGCATGGAAACAATACGGTGTAAGAATCGAAGATCATTAGAGATATTGGCGGGAAACATTTTGGGGGGAGATATTTTGGCGGGAACATTTTGGCGGGGTACATTTTGGCATGGTACATTTTGGCAGGAAATATTTTGGCTACATTTGCTCCAAAATTAAATGACATGTTGAATTTAAGATACATCACAATATTATAACAGAAATGAAGTTACATCAAGACACTACAATTGAAATTAAGATACATCAAAACACTACAACTAAAATTAAGATACATCGGAACACTACAACTGAAATGAAGTTACATTACGACACTACAACCGAAATTAAGATATATCGGTACAGATACATACGTCTACCTGCCCTAAGTCCAGCGTGGGTACTTCCCAGTCTTGTCCCCACGTTCCTCTACAACCCGCGTCTCGGCAGCCCTTTCCCTTAATCTCTTTCTTTCCGCCTCACGGGCTTCCTTGCGCACCTGTTTCCGCTTCGGCCCAAGCCTCCGGCGACGGGTCTCGCTCCGCTCCGTCAGAAATTGGCATTTACTTTATAGAATTTGGATCAACATATAACAGAATCCTCGTCGGAATTTTCCCCCATCACCCAAAACCTACCTAGCCCCAGATCACCGGCACCCAACGAGTGGCCCGGGGAAACTCCCGACATATTTAGCAATTGGAACAGGGGACAAGGGTGAGCAAGGCCGATGCGTATACTGTGTTCAAAACTGGATTGTGTTTTTGCCAAGTCATTGCCATTTCAAAACTGGACATTTTGGGAATACTGTGTTCAAATTAATCATGCCCCGTGGCGCCATCAGTTCTGGTCGCAGGTAGCAGCCCGTAAACGTTCCCACTCTCCAATCGTGTATATGGGAGGTACATACTCTGTTTTAAAATATAAAATGTTTTAACTTTTGTGAAACAAGTTTATCTATATGCCTTTTAGCACCTGAACCTACACACAAAAAGATCAAGATATACTCGTTTCGTAAAAGCTAAAACATCTTATATTTTAAAACGGGGGTAGTACTTAGGAAGATGGTAGGGACAACAATGCGCTCTTCGGGTTACATTAGACTACCCTATGACTATTATCGTTGATGGCATAGAGTTCATGCAACTCGTATCATGCCTGTATCTCTGTCCCCATTCCCCTTCTTCAAGATGGGAATGGGTCGACCTAGACATGGTCCCGCGGTTTCAGGCCTAATTCCATTTCAAAAAATGTTAGTGGCCTTATTGGTCCGTTGGTCGACCAAAATTTTAAATTTGATATATTTTTCAAACTTTTTATATAAAAAACATTCCCTTTTATATATTATAATAGCGCTAATTGCTCTAGACCGACAATACACAGCAAAAAATGCTCTTTATTCACACAAAAACGGCAGCAGATGTGATCATTATATACGCAATGACTATTTCACCTATATGTTAGGCCTACGAAAGGTGTCACTGTTTATTCAACAATTTCACCCTCTGAAGCTATTTTAAGAGAAAGTTATGTATAGATTAATAGCGATGAAATCAACATGCAGCACATGAAGTTTTGTGTGAATCAAACTAGCAATACTAGTAGATCCAGAAAGGTACACTCCCATGTAGTAGACGAGCTGTCAAGCGAATATTTTGACCGAGTACTTTCTCTATGAATTTGGTTGACCCGGTTGACCCGACGGGTCGGTCGATGCCGGCCCTAGTGGCCCAAATCTTGTTTAGGGCCAACCCACTTGACCCATTGGCCCTGGTTTTTTGGGCCAGGTCTGTGACCCAGCGAGCTGACCTAACCCATTCCCGTCTTGACCCCTTCTCTTAAATTGAGCGGTGCCGTTGTCTTCACCTCATGTTCGTGATGACGGTGTCCCCTAGAACCACCCGCCGGTCCCCTTTTCTGGATTTATCTGAGAAGCCATCTTGAGAATTGATTCGACGAGCTCTGGCCTCCTTCCTCCATATGGTGGATTTTGATTTCAATTTTGGAGGTTTGATTCCATTTTTTTTCTTTTCCCATGTTCTTTCATGGATAATTAGATTTTTTCCTGTTATATGGGAGATCTGAATGCCTGCAAATAGTAGATAGCTTTAGGTTTATTTTGTGGATTCATTGCCCATCCAGAAACAGGGGATGCGTGGTCGTGTTGGGGGAGGAGAAACAACATTTTTTTGGGATGCGTTTTTGAATATGGTGGCAAGTGCTCCCTCAATTAACTACAATCTGTACATGAGCGGCTATTATGTTCTGCAAGTAGAGGTGCGCTGTAATAGTTGGTTTTGTATCACAATATTGGTAGTCTATAAATCATCTGTACTATCATCTTTATAGTTGGAAGGAAGGAGTTCATGAACTCCATAATTTAGTAAGTCATTGCTTTCCCTTCAATTGATGCTTCATCTATTTGCTCTTTATGCATACCAATGTTGAAATAATGTGACATGGTAAATCCAAGGCAGTGATTTGTGCACTGATAATTCAATTTCTCCAAAAATGTCATCATTGAAACTTTTCAAAAGATATAATCTGTTCAGTTAAAAATGCTAGTTTCCACACCAGGTTTTATCTTCTGACAATGAACTCTTGACATGATGGGCATAATAGAGATCAACTCTTTGGGGTTTTATCTACTGTAATTCTAGTTGTTGCGACAACTAATAAGCTGACATAATTTTGTTTTCATCAAATTCCTTTAATTATTGATTAATTGGGATGTACTTTTGATGCCTAAAACACCTGATTGGTTTCACATTTTCAAAACTGGAGTTGACATTTGCTAACTTTTCCCCATGTATTTAATCACGCTCCCTATTGTAAGTCGAGATGTTCAAAACATGGTAATTATTCAAAATGCACTTCTCTACATCACGTTCTAGAAAAAATGAGTAGTGGTCAATGTAAAAGTTACGATTAATTACGGCCAATCATCCCCACAGTTAGGGTTGTCAAGTTGGAGTGGACGTCAGCGAAGCAGCTCCCAGTGAGTAGAATTATTGTTAACCGGTAGGAAGAAGATCAATGCACGATGGACACTAACTAGTCAATGCAAAAGGGAAAATAGTTAGAAAGACAAAACATGATATAAATCATGCTTTATTCATTACCTAGTGGAAATGGCCTCTGGCCTATTAAAAGAAGGTGTCTTCATTTGTTTTTCTTATTCTTGGTATAACAAAGAACATTATTTCCTATACATATACTTCACACCCCTAGGTACTTATGCAACATCCGTGTAGAATCCTGAACCGTGATCCGGGCCGCAACCGGGATCTGGACGACCTTCAGGTCACTACGCCATGTAATGCTGCCGAATGTGTAGTCCCCCTGCAGCTTCCACTCAGGCGACAACTTCACCTTAAACGAGCACACCCTGTTTATCGCATGGAACACGAGGACAGGCGGCTCAACCTCCATCCTGACTCTGGCCGGGCTCTGCACCACGGCACGGTACACGGAGTCGACGTTTCCGACGTTCGTCACTGTCCTTGACACGGTGACCGGGCACCTCGGGTCGGGAACTGCGAGGGATGGCAGGTTTAGGTGGTACGCCGGCAGCGCCGTCTCATTGCAACTCACGTTGGTCCTCCTGACCATGGTGCACTGGAAGAATTTGGTGTAGTCACGCGGATCGATGTTGTAGACCAGGCCGGGATCGGCTGCTCCGATAGGGTTTATGTTCCCCCCGACACAGTCGAATGGGTCGGCGGTCTTCCGTGGTATCCCCTCCGCCAGCATCGGCATGCCGTGCTCATCGGTTACATGGGCTTCATCACCATGCAAAATAAGATGGAAACAGATGTCGGGATCGTCGGCTAGGTATAGATGGGAATTGGATGATCTCTAGAGTAGTGGTTGGCTGCAAGCCTGCAATGTGGTAGCGGATTACCAGAGGTGATGATGGCTGATTTTATGGTCGTCGGTGACCAGTCTGGGTGCATGGCCTTTAGCAGCGCGACGATGCCTACACGTGTGGGGTAGCCATTGATGTCCCTGACTCGATCACGTACGAATCTCCCTTTGCTGCCAAGATGTTGGCTCCAGGTGCGGCTATGTCGGGCTGGTAAATTTCACCCTGCCGGCGCCAGAGGAGGATCCTGATGAAGATGAGGTTCCAGATCAGGAGGATCCTGATCTGAATACCATCGAGCGAAAAGTAAAGAAGTGGGTTCTTTCAAAGATGGCAACAATGTTCAACAACTGGAAGAAAAAATTGTACAGGAATTTTGTGCATAAAAAGAAGACTCCGGGGTTTGAAGGAGTCTATTTGAAGATACGAGAGCAGTGGGCCAATTTTGTGTTGTACAAGACATCGGAAGAAGCTAAGAAAAGGTTAGAAATAAATAAGAAAATGCTGCTAAAAAGTTGTATCACCATACTATGGGGCAAGGAGGCTACAGGTATGGCAAGCCAAAGTGGAAGAAATGGGAGGATGATCTAATTGCTAAAGGGGTTGAGCCAGAAATACTTAAATGGAACAATCAGGCAAGTGATTGGTTTTACGGGCATGGGAACACATTGGACTCAGAAGGGAAGTGTGTTTATAATAGAAGACATAAGGAAAGCCTACTTCCCATCAATGCCTTTAGAAAGGTTCACAAGGAGGTTGAAGAGGGGAGGTTCCACCCCGGAAGAGAGAAGGATGAGCTCACACGCACCCTTGGGAATCTTGAACACTTTGGACGAACACGAACCACAGAAGGCTCCAAACCGTGGAAATATGGGTTTCCACCTGAAAGGAAGAAATATCTCGATAGAAGCCGTCAGAGGAAAAAGGTAAGGAAGGCAGACCGCTTGGCTAAGATTGAAGACGAACTAAGGCAGCAACGGGATTTAATAGCCCATATCGGTCGTAGATAGAAGCTGCTCCTGATGATACCGGCCCACCATCTCAACATAAAAGCAGCGTGGATTCCACCGAGCAGCCGGGTGGTGATGATGAAGTGGCTCTTCGGTACCCAGTGGATGATATGACAGGCTTGACACCCTGCGAGCTACATGTGAAGGTTGTGAACTTAAGCGTGAAGGCGGCGGTCGGCTATGCCTTACCCACGTGCACGCCAACTTGCCATTGCAGACGTGTTCCACAAGGCTATGTTGTTGCCGGGGTTGATTAAGTTACGAGCGGGTTTGAGCAGCTAGCGCTTGACTACCCTGCAGGTGAAGGGGATTTTCTTGTGCTGGGAGATGCCATAAACACCACCGTTCTATGCCAAAAGGAATACATTGTGCTTTCAAATTGGACGCCAAGGTCTCTAGTGCGTCACCCATCTCTACAGCGTCAGTCGTCTCCGTCTCCTCACCTGTTTCCAGCGCGTCAGCCTACTCCGCCGCTTCAGCCTTCTCCTCCACCGCATCAGCAGTCTCTGCCACCGTCGTCGTCCACTAAGGCTGAGAGCCAAAAGCGGAAGTGTACCAGTACAGCTCGACCGGAGCCCCTCCCAAAAGTAGAGCAAGAAGTGAAATAGTTCCTTGGAAGGAAGAAGAAGCCCGCCGAGCTGCCTATAAAGAAGGAAAAATGTTAAAAATTCTGAAGACCCTGTCAAAACCCGAGCCAAGGCTTATATCAGACTATGACCGCTCTATTCTCAAGTCACATAAGGCATCAAAAGAGCGGTCGAGAAGTAGTAGTGCAAAAGGGAAATTAGTTCCCCAGCTCGGAGAACAGAAAAACTTGTGCCCCCCGCTACAAGTGTATCCCATCGAGTGCTTGGATCCGGAGATGGTAAAACTATACAAAGATGAAGCCGAAGCTTTTGGTATGAGTATTCCTGAGTACTTAAGCCGGGTCTATTTCCCCGTGGTTGATCAAGTAGCATACCAATACAAGTACATGGACCCTCTCGTCACATCTGAGCAGATCCCGCATCTACCAACATAATTGCGAAAGTTGCATCGGTGGTACATGCAAGCCTGTAAGGATGGGGCGAACTTGATCATAATGGGACTTAAACCAGATTATTACGGGCATGGAGATGACGAGATACACATCAAATTTAGTGAATTATTCCAGCTCTACAATCAAGACGCCCTCGACAAACCACTCGTTAGTGCCTATTATCTGTAAGTATTAATTTTGTATTTAAATGTTCTCTAGCTCACCTCGTTCATTGCATATATGTGCTATCACTGTATTAATTATGCAGATTGAAGATTATCAAATGCAGGAAAGGACGAATAATCTATGACATTGGGTTCGTTGACCCATATACCATGAATGCATATTGTCTAGATAACTTTCCCAAGGACACGGAGGATAACTTGGTACACACGTTAAGGTTTAATAAAACCAAATCGGAAATACTATTTCCTTTCCACTACGGGTGAGTGTTACTGTCTTGTACATATTCTATTTCGGTTGCTGGATGTTAAGTGTAGTTGATGAGTTATACGTGTGCACAACTACTATTTTATTCTCCTAATCATAATCCCTGACCGAGGACTAGTAAAAGTTATGGACTCGAAACGTAAACCCCTTGAGTCATGGGGGGACATGCAGGATACGCTCTAGAGGTAATTTCAACATTATAACACTGTATCGGCAACTTTTGTTCATTTCCTATCAAGTAATTAATAACTCCTTTCTTCATTTTGTTTGCTAGGCAGTGCTTGGAAATGGTTCACGAAGAGGGCTCCAGGTGCATGGAAACCGGAGCTTCAATTGGAACATGTACCGGTAAGTACTACTAGCTAGGTCCGCGCATATCTTTGATTCTAGTTTTAATACCATTATCATCCTTGATTATTATTTTGATTGAACTCTGTTCTTATAAAGTGCTTGAAGCAGGTAGACAGGAATTGACATGAGTATGCCCAATAGGCACTCAACTACGGCCTACCTGGTGCGGCTCGACGGAAGGCCCACTCGATGAATTGCCAAGGTACATGACGCCTATGACGGTTCGACTGATACGAAGCCTACAAGGACATAGACTCCTGGCATAACAAGACAAGGAAAGTACAAGACTAGACTAGATACGAACTCTGGCTTGTAAACCAACTCTTATTGGTACCTGAGACCTAGCCTCCCCATATATAAAGGCTAGGAGGGTCCAACGAGGAGGCATCCTCTCCCCCAACACGCTACGCCACAATAGACCTCTCAATCGCGACTCCCACAATAGACTATAGATCTAGACATCGATCTCTCACACATACGCCAGATCTAATCTGCGCGTACTCCGCCATCGGCGACCTTGTAATCCTTCGGATCATATCAATCAAGAGAAGACAAGCAGGAGTAGGGTCCTCTACGAGGCCTGAACCTGGGTAAACCTTGCGTCCCTGTGTGCTTGTATGCTAGCCGTACCGAGATTTCCAGCGCTCCTCAATTCCTCGAACCTAAGTTCATAACAATGGGCATTGATGAGTTAAACCCTCGTCAGGAATAATTTATGTGGATTTTACGTTTGCGAGTTCATTTGCCAGATGACCTATGAGAAGGGCGATTGTATTATGTACGTAAAGAATATTCCTACCATTTTATTTTATTACCATCAATTGTGTGTTCAGTTTCATTCATATATATTGACCTCCTTCAAATTAGATGGAAAAGTTGCGGGACAAGCTTCTAGCAACCAAGCGTATACAAGAAATTTAAGAGGAACTGGCGGGATTCCTACTTAACCGGGCCATAGACCCAGCCGGAGAATACCATAAGTCCCACAATTTTGGACAATAGGAATTATAATAGAAATTATATTGTTTATATGCATGAACGCGTGTACCGTTAAGTAAATATGGCCGACCAAGTACGATGAAAGAGGTCACTTAGATCTCTATATTAATGATGATTTTGTGTAATATAATGTATGTGCTACATGTGTGTGCGTCGACGTGTTCCAAATGGCGAGCCATGGGCATGTCTGCGGTATAATGTATGTGTTGCATGTGTGTGCATCAATGTGTTCCAGGCGAGCCATGGGCGTGTCTGCGGGTTCTGCCACGGCAGAACCCCTCAGACACGCCCACGGCTGGTCACGTGGTCACCCTTTAGCACCGGTTCGTATTACGAACCGGTTCTGGCAGAACCCGTAGACACGCCCACGACTGGCCACGTGGTCACCCTTTAGCACCGGTTCGTATTACGAACCGGTTCTAAAAGTCCCCAGGCCAGCCGAGCCAGAGACGCCCACATGGAGCCCCTTTAGCACCGATTCGCAGCACAACCGGTGCTAAAGGGTTGGACCTTTAGTCCTGATTCCTTTGCACCAGTTGCACAACCGGTGCAAATAAGGCTTAAAAACCGGTGTAAATGTCCCGGTTTCTACTAGTGGGTAACTCTATTTACACCAAAGTATCGCAATTGATTAGCCTGATTACCGGCCTTTGGGATAAGCAACTTCTGTACAGTTTATTCAATGTGGTAGATGTGGTCCGCATACTTAGGATACCCATAAATAATCAGGGGTTTGATGATTCCGTGGCTTGGCACCCAACAACGCATGGTCGATTTACTATCAGATCAGCCTATCAATTACAATGGCACCACCGTTTTGGCCCTTCTGAAGCTCAGGTGGTAGTACCAGGGACGTCCGTTCAAAATCCCGTTTGGAGAATCCTGTGGAAGCTCAAAATACCCAGTAAGATTAAAATCTTTGCATGGCGGGCACTGCATGGGATAATACCACTAAATTTTATTTTGGTAAACAAAGATATCGGTAATAGTGGGGAATGCCCAATTTGCAACGAAGCAGCCGAAGACATTATGGACCTACTATTCCGATGTGCTCCTGCACGTGCGATCTGCGAATCTATTGGTGTTTCATCTATAGTTGACCGAGTATCAGATGGAGAATTATCTGGTTCTGTAGTTCTAGCAAATTTTCCAACCAGTTCTATTTCAGTGCTGTCAGGGTTCAGACAATTGGGTTTCAAAGAAGTGGTCGTTATTGCATGCTGGTACTTGTGGTGGATGAGGAGAAGGCGTACACATGAGGAAGAGGTATTACCGATCCATAAATACCGGATGTCGATTCTTTCATTTGCCGCAAATTCTATGGAATTAAGTTCTAAGAAAACTCCTGGGCAAACTAAGTGGACGAGACCAGATCCTAGACAGGTTAAGGTTAACGTTGATGCATCTTTTCATTATGATAACTGTACGGGTGCTACTGGAGCGTTGGTACGTGATCATAATGGAAGTTTTATTGCTGCTGCTATGGTTTATATTCCTAATGCTTCATCTCCATCTATGATTGAGGCTATGGCCATGAAAGAGGGTTTGGCTCTTGCTACTCGTCTTGGGTGTCATAATGTTTTAATGGAATCTGATTCCTTGGAAGTCGTGGAGGCCTGCAATGGTACAGAAGCATGGTGGGGGCAATTTTCAGTTATTCTCGCAGACTATATCGATGAGATGTCGATGATTGGTACAGTTTTATTCAAACATTGTCCAAGGGAGCCTAATGGAGTTGCCCATGAGCTTGCTAAATCCTGCTTCTTAGATAAGAATTCTTATAATTGGGCCGATGAGCCTCCTAGATTTCTTTTACAAACTCTATTAGATGATGTAACAATTGTTTGAAAGGCTGCATGTTTTAGACGCACCCTTTTTCCTCACCAGAGTACCTAAGGGGACTGGAAGGTTTTAATGAGGCGGCTTGCAGGCCTAATATATATTGGTTTTTAAAAAAAAAAACTTTTATAGGAGCCTTCGAGTCTTGAAGATTCTATCAAATTATTTATTATATTTATATACTCCAAAACATTGTACCCCCTTCAACAGAAATTAGTCAATTAATTTGGGTCCGAGGGAGTATGATTTTTTCAGAAATTTAAATACATCAAGGATGTGTACAAAGGAATCTAATGCATTAAGGATGACAAATTAATTTTGAGAGCGATCAATACTTTGTGTTGCTTAAAATTAGGGTGAAACCCATAGTAGAAGAATGTTTACTTCACAAAATAATATAAAAATAATAAATTTGGAAAGAAAATATACAGTTTTAGATTTACATAAAAAACTATGCAATGTGAAATATTTGAACCGCATGAGAAATGTGCATATTAGTGCGTAGAAGCAGGATTGCATCATTAATTCATTAACTCAACATGAATTTGTGTTATGTAATTATATAAAAAGCGTAATTATATGAGATACATTTAGCTGTTTTATAAACTATGCCGAAGTATAATAGTTCAATATAAGTTGGTTGGAGTGCCCGCTCGATCTATGAAATGTTTAAGCCGAACATGCTTCTGATATTTATTAGCTTCCGATGGACGAATTCGACAAGGGCATCAGCTCATCACCGCCTCCGTTGTGCCGCTCCTTCTCCACGGCCTGAAGATTGACGATGGCCTTCTTGTCCACCTCGAGGTTAAGGGTGTAGAGATAGAACATGTCGGCTCTCACGTACTCGTCATCGCCGAGGAACCGCGAGTGTAGCCTCGTCTTCCTCTTCGAGCATGTGGTCACCGCCGTCGCATAGGCGTCGAGTATTCCCGAGAAGTTCACGTTGCACGACACCATCGTAACCTGGCAACCATCGCAACCCGCAATACCTTACTTCCGCCGGCTAACAGAGATATCCGCCGACAATTGAAATATCAAGCGCATGTAAGCACTAGCTAGGGGTATATCCATCGGCTTTCCCTGCCAATATTTATTAGCTTCGGAACGATTTGAGATATGACAATAAAAACACCGTTATTTTTTGCCTATAGTAAATATTTCCAACACATTAGTAGACATGTGGTGTGTAAAGAAACCAAGTCTCTAGTAACCTCTATTCAACTAGCCCATTGGTCAATTGATCAAGGTTTTCCGATCATAGACATTTATGTCAATTGATAATGGGTCATGTCATTAGGTGAATGATGGACACTTACCCAACTTAAGTATTGTAATAAGATCTAGTCATAAAGTTCAACACCAGACCATGATAGCGTGCGCTCGTATGTTTTCACGATATAAAAATATAGTTTCAGTAATATATACATGCTCAAAACATGCAAATGTTGAATTTACCAGGCAGACAATCCACAGCAATGCATTTTAAAGATTTTATCGACAACAAATGGTTGAGAAAACAACACAAGTTTGTTGAAATTAAACACACAACATAAAATGTCTATTGTACTTTTAAGAACAGACATCATCTTGTCGTATCAACAATCAGTAGTCAAGAAACGAACAGTACAATTACCTCCATTGGGGACACAGTTGTTGATGGAATATACAACTTTAGAGAGTGCCTTTCGCTGCCTAGGAATGCCTAAACTTACAATGAGGCATCGGCTTTATATTTCTAAGGGATCACATAATTCTAGTGCTCTAGACTACATGCAGAATAATTTTACATCATCTGAAAGCTTACCTAACAATATAGAGATCCGCATAGAAATGATCACATAAACAATACCTTTAATCAGGATGATGAGGTGGACGAAGCCTATGTGTACCTGAGATGAGGGTACAAAAGGGTGATTTTGGAAAACTACATAACTTTGTGGCTACCGTTGTGATCAATTATACCATCTCTTATTTTCTTTATGTAACGCGAGAAAAACCTGCACAACATCTCCCGAAACTTAGCTGTTGTATTTGGTGTGAAAAAAGGGATCGGGTCTGGCTCGTCATTCATATGGACATGCTGCAACTTGATCCAGAGCAAGATGAATTGATCTAGCTGGTCTGCATTCACCAGCATGTGCAATCCTCGCATCCACCTTCTATTCACCATCGCTTCTTTAACCGTGAGGTTCTTCCTTGCAGCTAACAGAAAACGGAGAGTGCCCCTTCCACCCCTTCAATCTGCCCATTGCACGATCAAACAAAGGTTGCACCTTGATCCTGAACGCCAGCGGCAATCCTAGGTATCTGCACGGGAACGTGCCCTGCATTCCACCTAAATCTAAAACATGCAAAAATACCGTACTCCCTCCGATAAAAATCAGTGGACCAGATTTGTTTAGATTCAGATATATCTAGCACTAAAACATGCATATATACCGAATTTAGACAATTTGAGTCCATTAATTTGGATCAGACGAAGTATATGTAAGTTTCAGAAAATTTTCATATATTGAGTTTTTTTTTTAAAAGAGTATATATTAATATCACGGAGATACCAATTACACCTAGCCTCCGCAACAACGCATACCCTAGCGGCCTTACGGATGCACACAACCCAGAAAGAAGAAAACAGAATTACAAAAAAGAAGAAAAGTTCCGCTACAGAGAACTATTCCTCAAAGCAACGACACTGACACCACCAGAACAACACCAGTAGTCCACCACTCCAATAACAACGCCTTCAAGAAGGAAACAGTGAATTCAATGTGGCCGCCATTGCCCGATTAAAGATCATAGGTTTTCACCCTGGAGAAAGTCCTCGCTCAGAAAACAATGCCTTCAACAAGGCCATTGCCAGGCATAACCAGTTAAGGCCAGACCTTGGATTTTCACCCTGCAAGGTAAGATTGGGAACTCCTCCTGTGTTGTCTCCCCACACAAACTACCGCTGCTGCAAGTCACAGATCACACAACCAGTTCGTCATCGCCACAAAGACTCAAATCACCATTGCTGCCATCATATTTCCGCTTTCCTGACATTCTCCGCATCTGACTTCACCATGGCTCATTGAATGGCACTTGGTGGGAACAAACAATAGAGCTTCGCAACGCTCCCGCTGCAACCAAACGGCCAGAAAAACAAGGTGCGCACGACCAAATACCTTCCGATCCAGCAATCTCCAGGCATAATGCACCCATGAGAGTTCGCCGACAGAGCCTTCCAGAACGCGCCTCTCCAGACTAGATCCACGAGAGCAAGCAACAAGCAGATCTTTGTCTTCACGTTGAAGGAACCCTAGGACCGCCCGCTATTATTGGACAGAACAACAAGCTCCCACGCTGCCGCCCGTCCCCTCCGGCGGAAGAGGAGACAAGACTGCAAAAACCACGTGCCCCTGTTGGTTTGTCGGCCCGAGCAAGAAGCAACGTGCCTCCTCCCCATGCACCTTCAGGCAACCAAAAGGCCGCACTGATGGTGGATCTAGGCGGAAGCCTAGACCTACGACCACAGCCGCCACACCTTGCACCGATACCCAGATGGGAAAGCCGCCGCTGCAACAGATCCGGGCATCGACCCAGCCGCCGCAAACAGCCGATCTCCACGATCGAATCTCACGTCCAGGGGCAGCCACCGCCGCCACACGACCAGGGGCGGCGCCCTGGCCGCCGCGCGCAGCTGAAGAACCAGCGCCGACCCCAGCTGCCACCGGTGAAACAGCCACCGCGATCTATTCTCCCCGGCCCCTTCGGCGCCGGGCCCGCTGCCACCGCGGTCAGCGCCGTTGGTAGCGGCAGAGGGGTGGAAGATCAAGGGGAGGACGGGGAGGCAGCGGGAGGGGAGCCCACGGCGGCGCCCTAGGGTGCGCCGCGGGGGGGGGGGGAGGAGGGGTGGGGAGGGGGTTCCGTACGTGAGGGGGGCGATCTGTGTTATCTATACACGTAGGTGCGTACCTAACTAAAATAATATTGAGTTAATAGTACTCCATCCGTTTTGAAATAGATGTCGAAAAAATTTATATAAATTTGGATGTATCTATATACTAAATTAGATTTATCTAAATTTTGATTGGCAACAAAATAAACCGCGGCGATATATACCAAAATTGTTGCAGTAACATCTTTTATTGCAACAAACAAAAAGTTGTGGCAAAAGCCTATTACCATGCGCCGTATCGCAACGGCTGGCAACGAATGCCATTTCGTGGCAATAGATACCTATTGCCACAATTCGGTATGTATTGCGACAAAGGATTTTGTTGCAATAGACCCAAATCCTTGTAGTGCGTGCGTGCACGCTCGCGAGCCTCACCGTCAAGCACGTCGACCTCGCCGTCACCGCCTTCTCCAGATGTGTAGACCCGAAGGAGGTCGCCAGAATCTCCGACTGCGCCGACATTATCGCCATCGTCTAGCTTTGGTGCGTGCTCTGCCTGCCTTTGCTGCCACCAAAGTAGCTTGTTCTGTTCAGTGCAGGCAGTAGGCATAGCGATCGCGTCCATCAAAGTAGCTTGTTTTGTTCTTTGAGGCTGGCTCCGAAGCTAGGCGCCATGATTGATTCGAACCTGTGCGCCTTCATTTAATGGTAGTTGATTCGAACCAGTGCGTCTTCATCTAGAAGCGCCGGATTAATGATAACTTCAGGCTGGTTTAGCAGACAGCACGCCTGCTTCATAGGTTGAAGGAGCCACGAGTCATGTTAAAGCTCGACATAGCTAAGGCATTTGATTCTGTCTCTTGGGCATTGCTGTTTGAGGTGCTTCGGAAGGCTGGGTTTGGACCCAGATTCCGTGAGATAGTGGCTATCCTTCTTTCTACGGCCACCACGCGGGTGATGCTCAGTGGAGAGCCAGGCCCCCCGATATGGCATCGCAAGGGCCTGAAGCAGGGAGACCCCCTGTCGCCGATGTTGTTTGTGCTATTCGTTGAGACGCTCAATAGGCTATTGGCCAAGGCCCTGGAGTTCGGGATGCTGAAACGGCTCGCGGCCCGGGAGTTGACAACGGCTGTCTCCCTCTATGTGGATGACGTCGTGATCTTCTGTCACCCAGATGAGGCAGAGCTACGCACTATGCGCGCACTGCTGGCTCTGTTTGGTGAGGCTTTAGGCCTACAAACCAACTTTGCCAAGTGTTCGGTGTCGCCGATTGCTTGCTCGGACCAGGTGGCGTTGCACGCGGCCAGGGTGATGGAGTGCCAGGTGGCACCCTTCCCCGTTAGGTACATTGGCATTCCTTTGTCCCTGAGCAGGCTATCCGCCGCGGCCCTCCAGCCCCTGGTGGACAACATCACCAACAAGATGCCAACTTGGAGAGCCGCGATGATGGCTAAGGCTGGACGCCTGGCGCTGGTGCGCTCAGTGCTGATGGCGATCCCCCCTTCACCAGATCATCGTGTTGGCGCTGGTGCGCTCAGTGCTGATGTCCCCCTCTACCATTTTCTCCATTATTCCGCAGCTAATGAGGAGGAACACCATACCTGCCCCCCCCCCCCGCATTAAGGTTGGGCGGCGGCGCCCTGCCATTGGAAGGGCCACCCTGATCGAAGAACCCAGGAGGTCTATGATCAGCATGGAACTCTCCCTTGCCCGAGCCACCTCCTCCACGCCTAAAGCTTGGTCCGCCACCGCCACGGCAAAACAGCGCCGCCACGACTAGCCATTTGTGTCCGTGGCAAAACCCTAATAGGATTGATGTTCGATCTTCGAGTTCCCCTCGATTGTTTCCAGATATGTCCGAATACTCTATGCATTGGGTTATTTCTGGTTTTAGTCGGATCACAGGAACAATCAGACCGTAACCGACCACTGTGGCCCAGTCCGTTCTGATGGGAATTCATTAGGCTTAGCCGGGCTCTGTGTCCGTCTGGTCCAAAAGATCCTAGAAAAAACAAATCTAAATTCAAAATTCCGTAATTGCCGCGATCCAAAGGAAACTTGCGTCCCGGCGATCTTCTCGGCGAGCCTCTCACCGTCGCACGAGACGCCGCCGTCGTGCCGGCGCAAGGCCATCCAGGTCTCTTGCAGGCTGCAGCTCTATTCTATCTCCTTACCATCGTGATCCACTCTGTGGGATCAAAGGTTTCTTCAACAAAGGAAGAAGGTTCAAGGACCGGCTTGCGACTCACCAATGGTTTCTTCACCAGTGGAGACGTCAACAGCGACACCTCGTGAACAGGAATATCATGGCCAGAAGTCGGAGAAAAAGCAAGAGAAATTGCAGCATAATTTGTTGAGTTCTCTTGCCGGTCCTCTTGGCTGCGCGAGAACCAGGTGACGATGGGAGGGTTCTTGCCGATGAGAGATACAATCTTAGTGACGTCTCCTCCACCAGGGAATCCTTGTCGGAATCTCCCCCCAGTACCCAAAACCTACCTAGCCCCAGATCACCGACGCCCAACGAGTTGCCCGGCGAAACTCCGGACATATTTAGCAATTGGAACACGGGACAAGGGTGAGCAAGGCCGATGCGTATGAAAGCAGCGATTCTACCGGCGCCGGTATGTGTCGGCGTCGGATCAGCCACACGTTGTCTTTTTGAGATTCGGACCCACTTTTTCCTAGAAGACGCCGTTTATTGCTTCCGTTTGCATAGATTCTTACCTTTTGGCTAGACCCCACCCGTGTACTGTATTCTTGCTGGCCGCACGCCATCTCCTTAACTGCTTGACCCTCCTTAATTCTAGCGCTGGTCATTAACTACTCACTCCTTAATTCTAGCTTTAGCTAAAATTTTGTTAACTAATCCAGTGTCAAAGGCATGCGCGGTCAACCTCATGCATGCATACAGCTATGAAGCGATTAATTAGAGGGTCTGAAGCGATTAATTAGAGGGTTTTAATTAGATAAGCGGGACTGATTCGGGCGGTAATTTGAAATAAATAGTTTTTGGAACTGACCTAAACACCGGAACGGAGGGAGTACTCTAAGAGCATCTCCAACGGCCGCTCTATATCGCGGGCATGCTAAAAAAACTCTCGTTTAGCACGCGAATAGCCTCTCGCGCTTCTCTAGTGGACGCACCAAAAAATTTCGCGCTCTATAAACTTTGCCGCACGAGCTATTGTGTTATCCTGGGCGCCAAAACTTGGGCGCCCTTTGGGACGCGCGCTGTAAACTGGACGCGAGCACGCCGCTCAACTGTTTGCAAATAACCTCTTCTAGGGGTCAAGCTAGTGCGGGTGTTCGGGCTTATTTGAAGTGTAATAGATGCACTCGATATTCCCACATATATATACGCGTAGATTGACTCTGTCCCTGCCGGTTGCGTGGTCTCAGGATAAGAAACCAATGGATCGGGTCATTGGCAGGAGGTCTTTACCGGCAAATGACTAGCAGAACGAAGTCAGTCTTGGCTGTAGCCAGCCTAGTTATTAGTGGTCTTGTGTTTCCGGTACTTTCTATGTGGTGGTTTCAATTGTTTGAAACCCATATTAGTGGTTTCAAATGTTTGAAACATGTTTTAGTGATCTCAAAAGTTCGAGGTGGTGGTTTCAATTGTTTCAAACATGGTTTAGTGGTTTCAATTAAATGAAACTTGGTCTTCTGGTTCCGTTGCTTGTTATGTGGTAGTTTTGTTTGTTTCAAATTTGTATTAGTGGTTTGAAATATTTCAAACATGTTTTAATGGTCTCAAATGTTTGTAGTGGTGGTTTCAATTGTGGATGAAATCATTATTAGGTGGTGGTTTTAATTGTTTGAAACATATTTTAGTGGTTCAAACTATATGAAGTGCTGGTTTCAATTGTTTTAAACATGATTTTGTGGTTTCAATTCAATAAAACTTGGTATTGTTGTTCTGGTTCTTATTATGTGATGGTTTTAATTGTTTCAAACATGTATTAGTGGCTTCAATTGTTTCAAACATGTTTTAGTGGTTTGTACTACATGAAGTGGTGGTTTTAATTGTTTCAAAAATGGTTTTGTGGTTTCAATTAAATGAAACTTGGTCTTGTGGTTCCTGTTCTTCTTATGTGGTGGTTTCAATTTTTCAAATATGTATTAGTGGTTTCAAATGTTTCAAAAATGTTTGAGTGGTTTCAAATGTTTGGAGTAGTGGTTTCAATTGTTTCAAAGATGGTTCTGTGGTTTCAATTAAATCAAAGTTGGTCTTGTGGTTCCGGTTCTTCATATGTGGTGGTTTCAATTTTTCAAACATGTATTCGTGGTTTCAAATGTTTCAAACATGTTATTGTGGTTTCAAATGTTTGGAGTGGTGGTTTCAATTGTTTCAAATATGGTTTTGTGGTTTCAATTAAATGGAACTTGGTTTTGTGGTTCCGGTTCTTCTTATGTGGCGGTTTGGTGGTACAAATTGTTTCAAATATCTATTAGTGATTTCAAATATTTGAAACATGTTTTAGTGGTTTCAAATGTTTGAAGTGGTGGTTTCAATTGTTTCAAACATGATTTTGTGGTTTGAATTCAATAAAACTTGGTATTGTGGTTCCGGTTCTTGTTATGTGGTGGTTTCAATTGTTTCAAACATGTATTAGTGGCTTCAATTGTATCAAACATGTTTTAGTGGTTTGTACTATATGAAGTGGTGGTTTTAATTGTTTCAAAAATGGTTTTGTGGTTTCAATTAAATGAAACTTGGTCTTGTGGTTTCGGTTCTTCTTATGTGGTGGTTTCAATTTTTCAAACATGTATTAGTGGTTTCAAATGTTTTAAAAATGTTTGAGTAGTTTCAAATGTTTGGAGTAATGGTTTCAATTGTTTCAAAGACGGTTTTGTGGTTTCAATTAAATCAAAGTTGGTCTTGTGGTTCCGGTTCTTCATATATGGTGGTTTCAATTTTTCAAACATGCATTAGTGGTTTCAAATGTTTCAAACATGTTTTTGTGGTTTCAAATGTTTGGAGTGGTGGTTTCAATTGTTTCAAATATGGTTTTGTGGTTTCAATTAAATGAAACTTGGTTTTGTGGTTCCGGTTCTTCTTATGTGGTGGTACCAATTGTTTCAAACATCTATTAGTGGTTTCAAATGTTTGAAACATGTTTTAGTGGTTTCAAATGTTTGAAGTGGTGGTTTCAATTGTTTCAAACATGATTTTGTGGTTTGAATTCAATAAAACTTGGTATTGTGGTTCCGGTTCTTGTTATGTGGTGGTTTCAATTGTTTCAAACATGTATTAGTGGCTTCAATTGTATCAAACATGTTTTAGTGGTTTGTACTATATGAAGTGGTGGTTTTAATTGTTTCAAAAATGGTTTTGTGGTTTCAATTAAATGAAACTTGGTCTTGTGGTTTCGGTTCTTCTTATGTGGTGGTTTCAATTTTTCAAACATGTATTAGTGGTTTCAAATGTTTCAAAAATGTTTGAGTGGTTTCAAATGTTTGGAGTAGTGGTTTCAATTGTTTCAAAGATGGTTCTGTGGTTTCAATTAAATTAAAGTTGGTCTTGTGGTTCCGGTTCTTCATATATGGTGGTTTCAATTTTTCAAACATGCATTAGTGGTTTCAAATGTTTCAAACATGTTATTATGGTTTCAAATGTTTGGAGTGGTGGTTTCAATTGTTTCAAATATGGTTTTGTGGTTTCAATTAAATGAAACTTGGTTTTGTGGTTCCGGTTCTTCTTATGTGGTGGTACCAATTGTTTCAAACATCTATTAGTGGTTTCAAATGTTTGAAACATGTTTTAGTGGTTTCAAATGTTTGAAGTGGTGGTTTCAATTGTTTCAAACATGGTTTTGTGGTTTCAATTAAATGAAACTTGGTCTTGTGGTTCCGGTTCTTTCTATGTGGTGGTTTCAATTGTTTGAAATATGTATTAGTGGTTTCAAATGTTTGAAACATGTTTTAGTGGTTTTAAAAGAAAAGGTGGTCGTTTCAATTGTTTCAAACATGGTTTGGTGGTTTTAATTAAATGAAACTTGGTCTTCCGGTTCTAGTTCTTGTTATGTGGTGGTTTCAATTGTTTCAAACATGTATTAGTGGTTTGAAATGTTTCAAACATGTTTTAGTGGTTTCAAATGTATGAAGTGGTGGTTTTAATTGTGGTTGCAGCCATTGTTAGGTGGTGGCTTTAATTGTTTTAAACATGTTTTAGTGGTTTGAACTGTATGAAGTGGTGGTTTCAATTGTTTTAAACATGATTTTGTGGTTTCAATTCAATGAAAGTTGGTCTTGTGGTTCCGGTTCATGTTATGGAGTGGTTTTAATTGTTTAAAACATGTATTAGTGGTTTTAAATGTTTCAAACATATTTTAGTGGTTTGAACTGTACAAATTGGTCGTTTCAATTGTTTCAAAAATGTTTTTTTGGTTTCAATTAAATGAAACTCGGTCTTATGGTTCCGGTTCTTCTTATGTGGTGGTTTCAATTTTTTCAAACATTTTTAGTCATTTCAAATGTTTCAAAAATGTTTTAGTTGTTTCAAATGTTTAGAGTGGTGGTTTCAATTATTTCAAAGATGGTTCTATGGTATCAATTAAATCAAAGTTGGTCTTGTGGTTCTGGTTCTTCTTATGTGGTGGTTTCAATTGTTTCAAGCATGTATTAGTGGTTTCAAATGCTTCAAACATGTTTTAGTAGTTTCAAATATTTGGAGTGGTGATTTCAATTGTTGCAAACATAGTTTTATGGTTTTAATTAAATGAAACTAGGTCTTATGGTTACGGTTCTTCTTATGTGGTGGTTTCAATTATTTCAAACTTGTTTTAGTGGTTTCAAATATTTTAAATATGTTTTTGTTGTTTCAAATGTTTGGAGTGGTGGTTTCAATTGTTTTAAAAATGGTTTTGTTGTTTCAATTAAATGAAACTTGGTCTTGTGGTTCCGGTTTTTCTTATGTGGCGGTATCAATTGTTTCAAACATGTATTAGTAGTTTCAAATGTTTGAAACATGTTTTAGTGGTTCCAAATATTTGAAGTGGTGGTTTTAATTGTTTCAAACATGGTTTTGTGGTTTCAATTAAATGAAACTTGGTCTTGTGGTTCCGGTTCTTTCTATGTGGTGGTTTCAAATGTTTGAAACTTGTTTTAGTGCTTTCAAAAGTTCGAGGTGGTGGTTTCAATTGTTTCAAACATGGTTTGATGGTTTCAATTAAATGAAACTTGGTCGCCTGCTTCCAGTTCTTGTTATGTGGTGCTTTCAATTGTTTCAAACATGTATTAGTGGTTTGAAATGTTTCCAATATATTTTAGTGATTTCAAATGTTTATAGTGGTGATTTCAATTGTAGCCGTTGTTTGAAACATGCTTTTATGGTTTCATTTATGCGTGATTTCAATTGTTTTGAACCATGCATGTGAGGTGCGAATTGATTCATATATGTTTCGACATGGTATGATATGGTTACAGTGTTTCAATAAGGTTTAATTTGATTTTAAAAAATTGAGAAATAGTTGATGTGCAAGGAAAGCTCTTTTTCTGAGTTTGACTCTTTGACAACTCAGCTGGTTGTGTGGCTGTAAACGAGGAATTGTTTTAAATATCCTCAAGTTCTCGGAATGTGTATTTCTTTGTCAATTAATGTGTAAGTAACATATGAATCACTTTATAATACTTACCCACAAAGAAAAAGAATCATTTTATAATACCATAAATAAACAAGAATATATGAACCAAATAATACAACAAAAATAGCTTTATCCAGAATCCATATTATAGCTTTGTAATTACTTTAAAAGAAATTCATTTAAACTAGCAAATCATCGTGCACTAGAATAATTTCTGCATTTGAAGTAGTCTCGGGGACAATACTAGTACCGGTACTAGTCCCGCAGCAACATCAACAAGCAAACAAAAATGTCTACAGCAAGCAGCAGTAGTACTCTACGGCGGTAGCGCACGCCAGCGGGCAAGCAAGCGGCAGCAACAGCCGTCAGTCAGTCGCCGGTGGACATGCAGGACGATGGCCTGGAGCGAGCGGAGATGTGGTTGGGCGAGAGGGAGAATGGTGGCCGGGAAAGAGGTAACACGGGCATAGAAATACAGTCGGCGGCAAGCTGGGCAGGGCAGCGGCGCTAGCTATGGCCGTCTGCAGGCGCCGCCCATGCCGATGGTCTCCTCGAGCTCCAGCCGCGCTCCTGCCGCTGCGACCTCCTCGAGCTCCAGCCGCGCCAAGTCGCCGCGCTCCACGCCCATGGTGAGGACGAGTAGCCGAGCAGCGCGGGCGCACACGCGAAGGAAAAGGCAGCGAGGGAGCGGTGCCACCTGCGCCGTCCTCCAAGACTGCCACCGCCTCGTCCAGCCGCGCCTCCACGGCTCCACCTCCCGCCGGCCAGAAATCCATCTCGCACTCGCGGTGGCCGATGTTGGCGGAAGTATCTTGCGGCCTGCTCTGGCCGCCACTTCGCCGCCCGCACACGCGGTCGCCGGAGCTCCATCTAGCTCTCCGCCGCTCCGATCTCCCGGGATCTCACGCCTGACGAGAGAGAAGGGAAAGCGGTCGAAGGGGAAAGAGAAGAGACGTATGCCTGTCACGCGCTGTCAGGTGGAGATATTAACGAGACTGCAGGCTCCACTCGAGGCAGACGCGGGGACGGAAGGAAAACGGCAAGAAACGACGGCTGCACGAATCTCCAACACACGTTCGGTGGATGCGATGCCGGCATGTACCGGCGCCGGTAGAAAAGAGTTTTCGCGATGCGTATACTGTGTTCAAAACTGGATTGTGTTTTTGCCAAGTCATTGCCATTTCAAAACTGGACATTTTGGGAATACTCTGTTAAGATTAATCATGCCCGATGGCGCCATCAGTTCTGGTCGCAGGTAGCAGCCCGTAACCGTAACGTTCCCACTCTCCAATCGTGTATATGGGAAGTACCTACTCCGTTTTAAAATATAAAATGTTTTAACTTTTGTAAAACGAGTTTATTTATATGCCTTTTAGCACCCAAACGTACACACAAAAAGTGATATACTCGTTTCATAAAAACTAAAACATCTTATATTTTAAAACGGACATAATACTTAGAAAGATGGTACGGAACAACAATGCGTCAAGCCTAATTCCATTTCAAAAAATGTTAGTGGCCTTATTGGTCCGTTGGTCGACCAAAATTTTAAATTTAATTTATTTTCAAACTTTTCATATAAAAGAGTAAATTTCAATTTTTACCCCCTAGTTATACTTTTGTGACACAAATTATCTCATTTAGTAAAAATTTCTCTGCATTACCCCATTTAGTGAAACTTGTCTCGAATTTTACCCCCTTTAATAGGTAGCCCATTTTAGCAGGTTGAACCTGCTCATTAGGTGGACGCGGCACAACAACAAGGCCACATAACTTAGCGGCATAATTAGCCGGACCTGCTCTACTTAACGCCATTGCTGAAATACTAACAGGCTGCTCAACTAGTTCAAATAAAATATGTTTAATTGCTTATATTCTTCTTAGATTTATCATGGACCAGCAGTGTCATCACCTCTATGTGCGCTCTGACTTTTACACATGTTCTTGATCGATCACAACGTGCCTTTGGCCGGGCTTGGACGAACACGTCAGTTACCTATAGTATTCTTGGTTCACCTCTTGGGATGACTCACCAAATTCTTTACGATGCAGCTCTGGATTTCTTTTCATTGTGCACCGGTGGCTCAGACCAACATCATTGCCGATGGGGGCTTAGTCCTTATTGTGATGAAGCAGCAGCTAGGTAGCTTCTGTTAGCAGTCCTTAATCTCACGTGAGGTCATGTGCAAGTGAGTTCAACCTTTACATCTATCAGTTTATCACGAACCATGAGCAACTCTCCATTGACATGGGTATATGCTGTGTGATCGACAAGCCTCAACTTAGGCAAATCGACATAGTGAGCATGTTGTACCTGCTAGAATAGGCTAGATATTTAAAAGGGGTAAAATCTGAGACAAGTTTTACTAAATGGGGTAATCCAGAGTAAATTTTATAAAATGGGGTAAACGTTGTCACAACTATAAAATTAGGGGGTTAAAAGCGGAATTTACTCCATATAAAAAGCATTCCCTTTAATATATTATAATAGCGCTAATTGCTCTAGACCGACAATACACAGCAAAAAATGCTAATTTTTCACACAAAAACGGCAGCAGATGTGATTATTATATACGCAATGACTATTTCAGCTATATGTCAGGCCTACGGAAGATGTCACTGTTTATTCAACAATTTCACCCTCTGAAGCTATCTTTTAAGAGCAAGTTATGTATAGGTTAATAGCGATGAAATCAACATGCAGCACATGAAGTTTTGTGTGAATCGGACTAGCAATACTAGTAGATCCAGAAAGGTACAATATACTCCCATACAGTAGACGAGGCATGTAAGAGTACACTGGCAAGCGGATCTTTTGAGCGAGTACTTTCTCTATGAATTTGGTCGACCCGGATGACCCGACGGGTCGGTCGACGCCGGCCCCAGTGGCCCAAATCTTGTTCAGGGCCAACCCACGTGACCCATTGGGCCTGATTTTTTGGGACGGGTCAGCGACTCAGCGGGTTGACCCAGCCCATTCCCATCCTAACCCCTTCTCTTAAATTGAGCGGTGTCGCTGTCTTCGCCTTATGTTCACGACGACGGTGTCCTCTAGAACCACCCGCCAGTCCCCTTTTATGGATTTATATCTAAGAAGCCATCTTGAGAATCGAATCGACGAGCTCTGGCCTCCTTCCTCCATATGGTGGATTTTGATTTCAATTTTGGAGGGTTGATTCCATTTTTACTTTTCCCATGTTCTTTCATGGATGATTAGATTTTTTCCTGTTATATGGGAGATTTGAATGCCTGCAAATAGTAGATAGCTTTAGGTTTATTTTGTGGATTCACTGCCCATCCAGAAACAGGGGATGCGTGGTCGTGTTGGGGGAGGAGAAACAACATTTTTTTGGGATGCGTTTTTGAATATGGTGGCAAGTGCTCCCTCAATTAACTACAATCTGCACATAAGCGGCTATTATGTTCTGAAAGTAGAGGTGCGCTGTAATAGTTAGTTTTGTATCACAGTATTGGTAGTCTATAAATCATCTGTACTATCATCTTTGTAGTTGGAAGGAAGGAGTTCATGAACTCCATAATTTAGTAAGTCATTGCTTTCCCTTCAATTGATGCTTCATCTATTTGCTCTTTATGCATACAAATGTTGAAATAATGTGACATGGTAAATCCAAGGCAGTGATTTGTGCGCTCATAATTAAATTGCTCAAAAAATGTCATCATTGAAACTTTTCAAAAGATATAATCTGTCCAGTTAAAAATGCCAGTTTTCACACTAGGGTTTTATCGTCTGACAATGAACTCTTGACGTGATGGGCATATTAGAGATCGACTCTTTGGGGTTTTATCTACTGTAATTCTGGTTGTTGTGACAACTAATAAGCTGACACAATTTTTTTTGAGGTATATACATCTTTAGTCCCACAATTTGCACCATGAGAGCGTTTTAGTCTCACATCTTGCAAAGTGAGAAACACTAGTCTCACAACTTGCATCTTAAGATCATTTTAGTCCAATTTAATCGAATTTTAGCGAGTTTGACCGAATTCGTCGACATGTAGGTCAAAACTTATTCTGAATCTGACACGTGGCATCACAATTTTACAAAATGACCCTTGTGCATTTTTCTCAGCCGCTCGAGACCCTGGTACGGGCCTGACCTGACAGGCGGGCCCGTACTGTCAGCGGGTGTACAAATAATAAAAGTTCTAGGTGGACCAAAAGGTTTCGAACACATGACCTGCCCTGGTAAAGATAGCTGGTTTATTAATACACCACAACTAGCCAATACACCACAAGCATCAACACAACAACTAAAAGAACGCTGGTTTATTATTACATCTACTCGCATGGAGCATGCGGAGCATCTTGACTGGCCACGTTAGCATCCGACTGGCCACGTCCGCATGATCCCCATTCCCGGTGAGCAGGATCGGATGCCAGCAAGATGGATCAGCTCGGAATGCATGAATACCGACTGAAACTCAGATGTATCTCTGCATGAGTTATATTCCTGATTAATTAAGATATATATCTCTGCATGGTCATGCATGGAACAGTAATCATTCTCTATTGATATTGCAAGACATTGAATAATCATTAGTTATACCGATGACAATGAGGTATTGATCAATGTAATGCTTAATCTAGATGCTACTTTCGTATTGACTTGGTTGTTAGAGCATCTCCACCCGCGTACCCAGGAGACCGTTTCCAGGGCGAAATTTTCATTCGAATGGCAAAAATGACCCAGTCGCGTTCCCAGGACGTCGACCTGGTACGGATTTGGCCCAACTTTCATTCTGCGTTCCGAGACCGAACCCAGGGCGCTGGGAACCATCTGGGAATGACAGACATAGCAGAATCGGCCAAAAAACAACTCTGCTTGTGGCCCCGTCCTATGAGTGAGTGAAAGCCGAGTCTTCCTCATCCCGCCGCCTCGGCTACCGCGACGGACCGCCGGGCAATGACTGTCCGTCTCATCGACCACACGTCGCCTTAATGGCGCGCCACCGCCGGCCCGCGTTCCTGTTGTGTCGTGTTTTCCCGCCCACGCCGCAACACCCATCCCGCGCGGCATCGTGATCAACGAAGACCGCACCCTCACGCACGCGGAAGCTGGAGCCGGCGGACTGGGTCGTCCCAGTCGACAAGGACGCCTTTGTCATGAAGATGGTGATGGAGCGTTCTCTGAATGATCTCCTGCCCATGTAGGACCCCGACGCATATGCCTGGTCCAGGGCGGACTGGGAGCAAGAGAAGGCGGTGCGAGTTTGGTGTGTGCAGGAGAAGGCCGAGTGTCGCGCCGCTCGCTGGCAGCGTGCCTACTAGGGCGCGTCGCTTATCGTCCTCGACGACGAGGGTAAGCCCTCGTCTCAGCCGTGGCGCTGCGGCGACCCCGGCCAGGGCAGCTCGCGCCCACCGCAGCCGCCGAGCGAGGATGACTGCACCCAAGACGCCGACTACATATGCTTCTACCGCAACTTCGGCATGTGAACGTCGCCACCGGCGGCATCGGCATCGCCTAGTAGTTATTTTTATGTTTTTTATTTTCTTTTAGCCTAATCCAGTCAAAATTCGGGTATATGTACGAACTCGCCTATGATTAAATGAAATTTCCTATATTCGTCCAAATTTCGCCAATTTTCATTAAAATTTGGCCAAATGCGAGAACTCCATCTGGGAACGCGAGTAGAAAAACGGTCATTCCCAGACTGAAAGTTAAGTCCGCCTGGCGCTAAATAGCGCCGGATTTCGGCCTAGGAACGCCCAACTGGAGGTCCTCTTATGCTCAGGTATGAGTATCTATGTTCACCAGCCCCACAAATAGATAAACAATACAATATTCATGTTATAGTAAGATTTACCGAGTCAGAACACTAGTAGAAAAAGGGCCTTTGGTTCGGGCCACTAGTCCTGGCCGTGGCTGGGGCCAGGACTAATGGTCTGAACCGGACGGCCCGAGGACGCTGAGGTCCTTTATCCCGGCCCGTAAGGGACCATTAGTCCCGGTTTGAGATACAAACCGGGACTAATGGGTCTGGGCACGCGCGTGTGCTCCTGGCAGAACCATTAGTCCCGGTTTGTATCTCAAACCGGGACTAATGGTCTGACCCTATATATATGCACCCAACCCTCCACTCTCTCCTGTTTTTTTCCTCTGTGAGGTGGGTATAACTTTGTGCTAATTTTTTTCTTCATATGCACTAGAGGTGTTTCGTGAAATGCCTGTTAGAGCGATGTCACTTGAGTTCACACAAGACAAAACATGATATGAGGTGCTAGAGCCACACTTAAGTTTCCTCATCTTTGTTTCCACGTGTCCTAAAAGGTTAACCACTATTTTTTCGTTTAGACCGGGCGGTACTAGTTTGAGCATCGTGATTGCGTTTGATATATATTCATGGATGTATGATGCAAATGAGCCATCCATGGATGTACGGTGACCGACGCTCTAACGCTTGCAGAGTAGGCGTGCGTTCTTTTCGCCTTGTGGCCGAGGCGAACAAGCAGGCGGGTTGGTTTTATGTGTTGTCCATGTGTTGAATATCGAAATGAGTAGGCTCACACTTCCTCAAGAGTCATTCAGAGTCACCTGCTTCGGTCTGGTTTCATGTCCGGCTATAATGTTTGGACCAAGCACAGAGAAAGAGGGGTTATGATGGAAGACGGCGATGAAGAAGAGAACGATGATGACAACTAGTGATCTATGTTCCCTGAATACGCTGATACCGCAATGGAAGACAATGAAGAAGAAGGGGGGTGAAGAACAGGAACCAGATGAGCCCGCTGATGATATTGGTTGGGTCATTTCTGATGCAAAGCGAAACTGCAACACAGAAGGAGAGGTTGCAGTTCGAGAAGATGTTACAGGACCACAACAAATTATTGTACCCAACTTGTGAAGATGGCCAGAAGAAGCTGGGTAGCATACTAGAATTGCTGAAGTGGAAGGCAGAGACTGGTGTGACTGACTCGGGATTTGAAAAGTTGCTGGTAATAATGAAGAAGCTGCTTTCAAGAAATAACGAATTGCCCTCCAGTACGTACGAAGCAAAGAAGGTTGTCTGCCCTCTAGGATTAGACATGCAGAAGATACATGCATGCCCTAATGAGTGCATCCTCTACCGCGGTAAGAAGTACGAGAATATGGATAAATGCCCGGTCTACACTGCATTGCGATATAAGATCAGAAAAGATGACCCTGACGATGTTGAGGGCGAGCCACCCAGGAAGAGGGTTCCTGCCAAGGTGATATGGTATGCTCCTATAATACCACGGTTGAAACGTTTGTTCAGAAACAAAGAGCATGCAAAGTTGTTGTGATGGCACATGTAAGACCGTAAGAAAGACGGGAAGTTGAGGCACCCTGCTGATGGTCGGTGATGACCCACAAGTATAGGGGGTGTATCGCAGTATTTTCGAGGGAAGTTAAACCCAATTTATTGATTCGACACAAGGGGAGCCAAAGAATATTTATAAGCCTTAACAACTGAGTTGTCAATTCAGCTGCACCTGGAAACAATCTTGCTCACAACAGTTTATCAGTAGCAACAGTTTTGTAGTAGGAATAGCAAAGTAGCAACAGTAGTAAAGTAAAGACATCAGTGACAATAGCAGTAAACAATAGGATTCGAGTGCGGTAGGCATAGGGATGGATGGACGGTCGTTGCATGGACAAGACAATTCACATAGCAATCAGAACATAGGACAATTGTAGATAAATAAGATAAAGCATCCAAGTACTAGATAATCCTAGGCATGTGTTCCATACATAGTCATACGTGCCCGCACTGAGAACTTGCACAACATCTTTTGTCCTGCCAGCCCGTTTGCAGCGGGGCCTCAAGGGAACTAGTGGCCATTAAGGTGCTCCTTTTAATAGAGCACCGTTGCAAAGCATTAACGCTCCGTGAGCACATGTGATCCTCACATCAAAGCCATTCCCTCCGGTTATCCCGATTTCTGTCACTTCGGGGCCATTGGTTCCAGACAACAACGTGTGTATACAATTTGCAGATAAGACCATAAACAATACTATCATAATGAATCAATAACATGTTCAGATCTGAAATCATGGCACTCGGGCCCTAGTGACAAGCATTAAGCATAACAAGTCGCAACAAAGTCATAAAGCACTAATAAAAGATACTAGGCACCATGCCCTAACAATCTGATGCCATTACATGAACGATCTCATCCAATCCCTACCATCCCCATAGCCTACAGCGGGGGATTACTCACTCATTGATGGGGGAACCATGGATGGTCGATGGAGAAGCGACGGTGATGATGATGGCGATGATCTCCTCCAATTCCCCGTCCCGGCAGGGTGCTAGAACGGAGTTTCTGGTGCTGTTTCGTGGAATATGGTGGTGGCAGCGGAGCGGAACTCCTTCTGGAAAAATGTCGAACCCCTTGGAGTTTTAGGTCAGAAGGCTTCTTATAGGCGAAGAGGGAGACCGAGGGGGTTCCTGGGGGGCCCACACCACCCCCTGGCGCGGCCTGGCCTGGCCCGCGCCACTAGGTGGTGTGGCCACCCCTGGCTCTTTTCCGTCTCGTATCCTGGCTCCTGGAGTCTTTGGGTGAAATAGGATTTTTGGCATATTTTCCGGGATTTTTCCTGATAGTTGATTTTCTGCACAAAAAGTAGACACCAAGGCAATTCTACTGAAAACAACGTCAGTCCGTGTTAGTTGCATCCAAATCACACAAGTTTAGAGGAGAAACAATAGCAAAAGTGTTCGGAAAAGTAGATACGTTTTGGACGTATCAACTCCCCCCAAGCTTAGCTTATTGCTTGTCCTCAAGCAATTCAGTTGAAAACTGAGTGCGATAAAAGAACTTTCACGAACACATTTGCTTCATATGATGTAAATATTCTCAGCAATGTGATCAACTACTTAGACAGTTCATAATAAAGAGTATGCAACTAAGTTTACTTAATAGGCAATGCAAACTATGAAGAGATTGCAACTCAAAAATAATAAGTAGCATGAAGCATAAACATAAGCAACATTACAATGCTCATAACAAGGTATGATAGAGTGGTATCTCGGTTGCCTTTGATTATGAATATCAAGGCACCTCTGAAGTTCAAGTGATGACTAGAAGTAAAGATATCAAGGATACAAGCATCAAAGTCATAACACAAATAATCAAGTAATGGGACGAGCACAAAGAATGACAACTATGCTCTCAAGAAGGTGCTCAAAGAATAAATGAAGACTCAACAAGTAAAGGAAAAGGTTTTGAATAATTTTGAAAAGCTTCCAAATGCTGAAGTATGATACTCATTAGCTTTGAGCTCTCATTGCCCCTATCATAAGCATCTTTAATGTGGTTAAGGTGAAAGTGAGCTCCAATCTGAGTTATATGCTTGACATACTATAAACTGAAAATCCCAAGTCCCTTGAGTACGAGGGCCGCTCCTCATGCTACTCAACTTTAGTTACCGGTAAGTTCTTGTCATCGTAAATATGTGCGTATCATAGAGAACCGCCAACGGGGTACCCCTTGCCCGATGATACGGAAGAATCCCCATATCAAAATGACAAGGAAAGCAGACAATGAGTATCTCAGCAATCTTCTTATTTACCATGGGAAAATGGTGCTTTTTTCTCTCTTTCCTCTTTTCATAAATCTCTTTTTTTTTCTTTTTCTCAATAGCTATCTCTCTCTTTTTTATAAGAAGAATGCTTCATAGATATCATTATGGTTACGCTGCAGGTTTCCACCATGTCAGCATGGATTAGACCAGCGGCCCAGGTGTTTCTCTAACACACATACATAACTCCATGGACTTACAAGCTCCCATTTTATTTCACACCAACGACATCCGCACACAAAAGAGCAAGGTATCAACTGGGTATATATTTACAAGTGTTGAAAGCGTTCCCCGTGACAGCACGGTTCTGCTAATCCTCAGCCTATAATTTGCAAGCATATAACTTTCATGGAGACTCACAATGGTTCAGGTTTATTAAGTGCAGGAAATAAAGTGTGCCATCAAGTTCGTGAGAGCTTTACTAACTAACTTTCTCATAACAAGCAAACATTTTATTCGGAAGAAAACAGGGCATATTGAATATGCACGGAAGTAGCAAATGATGCTAATAGGTAGGTATGGTGGACAGTTTGGCAATATTTGGTTTAAGGGAGTTGGAAACATGAGTAAAACACTCAGTGGAAGTGAAGGCTAGCAATAGTAAGGGAGCAACAAACGAGAGAGCAATAGCTGTCATAATCATGCTTGCAACAAAACAGGACTACTCATGGCATGAAAGTGATTCAAGATCCTCAAGGCAAAATAATTCATTGAGGCTTAACTGATTATTACAGTCATATGCATGCATGAGCATGTGCCAAGTCAATTCAATAAAACATTCAGAGGAGGATACCACGGTGTCATACCAAGTTATGAATAGAATAATGCAAGCAAACATTCATAAAACATGCTACAAACTATTAGCAAGCTGGAGCTAATCATACGAAAGCAAGAACTACTAAGCATCCAAAGATAACATACACGCTACATGAACGGACTAAGCATGCCCACAGTGATGAGTATATGTACAAAAATGAAAACAAATAGAGTTTGTTACCAGCCTCTTACCACGCCTCAAGTTGTCATTAATCCTCATTATTGCTCTTCACTTGTGTGGCTTGAATAATAATATGAAACCAATATTCAACTGAGGACTACTGAACCCTGTAGCAAACTCACAAAACCAAAGAAGAACGACAAATATATTTGTTGTTTTCGATTTTTTAGAACAAGAACCAAAGAGGAAAACAAGCAAAGCAAAATCTTTTTGGGTTTTTTGAATAGTTCAAACAAAGCAAAAAGGGAAAAACAAACCAAGGCAAAAAGAAGAAGCAAACCAAAGAGAAACAAAAAAAATATTTTTGGTCTTTTTGTGTTTTAGAAAGCAAAATCAAAGAAAAACGAAAACTAAAAAGAGAACAAAACATGAATATACAAAGTACCGACGCAACATGATAAGGAGATGAGTGCGGTGTCGGCGTACCTCCCCCCAAGCTTAGGCTTTTTGCCTAAGTGGGTATCAATCCCAAGCTGGCCAGGATGAAGTGTCACCCTGGTACGACGAAGAGGTACCCTCGTCCTGGTGCGAGCTCGAGTACGTTCCTCCGTAATGTGCGGAGTAATCATAGGAGGGCACATCCTACTGATGCTGCTCGTGGAAACCCAGCAAGCGAAGCTGCTCGTCCACTTCCTCCTTGGAGCGTGACCACGGTCTCCTGTGAACACTAAACAAAGAAGGCTGTGGCAAAAGGATCTCCCTTTCATCCCCGTCAGTGAAAAGCATCATATATACTAGACTGTTCAAATCAGAAGTAGAAGTGACAAAGTGATGAGTTTTCATAGCAACAAGGTCAAGCCTCTGTGGTGCCAGTATAGCATCATTAGGATCCACTAAAAGACATAGTGCACTGACTATACGCGAGGCAATGACGCCCCCATAGATAGGCCCCCTAGCATCTAGGCGGCGAGCAATAAGCGAGCCAAGGTTGTACCGAGTATCATTGTTGAGGGCAGCAGCAAGGAAGGCTAAATGGTAGTTGGAGATATTACTTGTGTTCTCCCTACCCAGTACACTAGTAGCAAGATAATATGCAAAGTATCTGAGAACGGGGAGTTGGATATTTCTTATCTTTCCGCGTTGCGCCACGCGGTCATCATCATTGGTCACTGTAACTACCTTGGAAAAACCCTACGCTCTAAGTTCAAGTCTGGATGAAACGGAAGTGGTTAAAATAGTACAGCGGGGGCCCCGAGGACCGCCCACGTGTAGACCCGTCGGCCGTCCTAATCACTTCCAAGACATCGGGACAAGAGCGAGCGGCGTAGGCAACATGCGAAGAGATCATATACATACACAAGTGAGTATGTATGCAAGCTACCATACAACAGTCCTCAGAGCCATTCCATCTAAAAGAAATAGAAATATTGCAACACCATACGGCAAGATCCAAATATCCTAGATAGAGATAATAGTTTAGGATAGCTCCTCATACATCAAACATCAGAGTATCAAGCGGAAGCGGAAAACAAGATCCAAGTACGGATAAGAAGCAAATCGGCATAAGATGCCACATAAATAAACACATCCCGCCCACAGATCTCGCGGATCCCCATCCTCGGAATCTCTACACCGAGTGATCGTTGCCATTATCATCTGTCTCCTCCACCCAGTATCCATCTTGCGAATACACCTGTTCATCTGAATCAAACAATTTATCGTGTGAGACCCTAGGGGTACTCAGCAAGTCTTTATGCCTCTAAAGGGGATATATACATGGGGTGACGCAATTGCAGCAAAAGATAATAACTAACAAGTCTATAGATACTCGCTAACCATCCGCCTAACCAATGATAGACGGATGTCCGTTAATTAGTAACAACAGTTATACTAGTATAATTAACAGATCCATCCTCCCTCTCGCTTACCAACGAGAAAGCGGACGAACAACCCGTCCGTTAGCAGTTTTATTAACCATTCCATGAGCATTGCACTATTTACTAGTCAGGTATTTAGTCAGATTAAAAGCGGTACTTTAGTTATACTTGTCTATGATCGAGAAACTGTGCTCCAAGTCGTCCATAACCACGGACACGGCTTTCAGAAAGATTTACCATGCAGGGGTGCACAAATAGCAACACACACTCGATCAACCTCGGAAAAACCAAATCAAAACCCAACGAGGCATTCACGACAAAGCAATCACAGGATTCGGAAGTATTTCAGGGGGCCACCCCAATAAGCTACCCGCAACGAAGTTGGCCAGCTCCAAGACGGACCCAGGGTTTGCGAGAACGGCTGTAAATGACTGGGAACGCGAAAATGTGACTGGGCTTGTGGATACCGCGAAATCGTGCCGCGATCTCTAAACAGTACAGGTGTGCCTCGCACAATCTTAAATAAAACAGTAAAACATGGCATCAGTACATGATAGTAATAAAGCCCCAAACTAATTGTGGCCCCGAGAAATAGAAATGAATCAAGCTCTGGCTCAAGGGGGGTCCACAGCCTCCCGGATGTGGATAGTGCGAATAGTCAAGGAACAGTAATCAAGTACTCGGGGTCCTACGGGACACAAGTGAGCATGAAAAAACCAAATAGCAGATATTGCTCACCGGTACCTCTTTCATTAGTTGTCCCATTACTACTCAGGTTAAGTTGTTTAGGTACCTCGTTATCCATCAGACACTCACATACCCTACACATGCTGTTCTACGACTCGCATGGCTCAAACAACTCCTGTAGTAATGGCTCATGGGATGGAGGAACAAGCTTCGGTGGGGTTTAAAAGTAAAGGCTATGCAGTACTTGGGATTCAATTTAATGCAATCGCGACTCAATGATGCAAGAATAAGATAGATGCAATAGGTACTATATGTATGAAAGCATGTGGTAGTGCTTGCCTGGCAGCTCATTTGAAGCGAGAGACGGATCTGGGTAGAACTCCTGTGATTCCTGATAATTCCCCTGCTCGGCGTCTATTCGAGAAAAACCAAACACGCAAGGGATAATATAAATAAAGTGCACAAGCATATGAATAAATGCTACAAGCAACAAGCATGCCATGATGAATGATGCACAATTTACATGGCAATAAAGTAGCATGGCAATGGTGAGGTGTGGGGACAAGAATAAATCATTTTATTAATTATTTGGTCAAGTTTTATTGCTATAAACAGTTCTGATTTTTAATAATGACATGATTCATGCTTCAAATCAGAACAAGGAAAGCATAGTTAGAACGGGCTCGTCGCGCTGATCGATTTAGACATATTATTTGTTGAATTTGGAGTTGTAGATTTAAAGTTATTAATTAATTAAGAAAAGGCATTTTTATTGGATTTAAACAATTTCGAAAATTTAAATTTCTCAAATGATATTTTGAATAGCATATTTGAATTCCTCACATTTTTCTAATTCCAAAACATATATTGTTTGTATTATTTGGATTTACAAATTAAAAGTTATTAAAAACGGAATAAATCATATTTAAACATTTTCTGAAAAAGTTTTATTAAAAACAGATAAACACAGAAACTTTTTATACCCAGGTGAAAGTAGCCCGAGCCACTGACAATGGGCCCGACGCGGAGAGATGCTGAGCTGGCAAAAGAAAACAACGGGGCAACTTTTCTCACCGAGCCCGACCGTACCCACGCTCAATGGCAGGTGGGGACAGTGGCCTCGCGGGTCCACTGCGCGCGTGGCCAGCCGGTGGGCGACAGGTGGGCGATCCCAGGCAGGCACGGCCAAAAACAAAAAAGCTCGGGTCCCTATTTGTAAAAAGGCACGGGAGAGTGACAGGTGGGCCACTTGGGACTGCGGGTTGAGGCGGGAAAAACGACAGGGGTTTTTCTACGAAAACGACGGCGGTTGGACTGATGAGTCGCATGTCCTCGGCAGGGAACGGCGAGCTCGGGCTGTTTTGCGGCGGCGATAGCGACTAAACGGCGACGAGATTAGCCGTGCCGTAAAAAGGAAAGGTGAAGAGGGGTCTACGGACTACGACTTCCGTTCAGGTGGCATCGCCGGAGGAGGTCTACAGCGCGCGGGGCACGACGAGAAACAGAGGGGCGGATATTGCTGCTGCTGGTCAGAGAGTGGCGCGCGGCAGCGAGCGTGCATAGCGGCGAGGCTGCCGGCGAGGCCGCCGGCGATACAGGGCTCCAGAGAGGGGTCGACAGGGCAGAGGGGAGCAACGGGGCTCACCTTGGCTCATGCGGGCGGTTCAGGTGGCGGAGGGGAAGGAGAACGGCGACGGGACTCGCGGCACCGAGCGTCGTCCATGGCGTCTACGGCGGCGAGGCGCCTGCTACGGCGACCTCCAGCGCCGCCCCGGTCTAGGCCGACGAAGAGGGAGCCCCGGGAGTGCCCTGGCGCCTTGCACCGGCTGAGCGGCCACCATCTCGAGCTGGCACAGAGGGGAGGCCGAGCTAGGGTTTGGGGAGGGCATGATGGCCATGGCTAAGGAAGGTGGTAGGGAGAGGAAGAAGAAGGGAGGGAGAGAGGGACCTGGCGCCTCCTGGATGGGATCTGAGGGGGTTGAGATGGTAGGTAGATGAGGGAGGGTAGGAGCACATGGGGGTGGTGGTGGCCACCTTTTTGGCTAAGCAAGGGAGAGGCCGATGGGGGCTTAGGGTTTCTTATGAACAAAGCAAGGAGGGTGATGATGGGTGGGGTTTTGAGCATGGTCCAGACAAGATCAAGCAAGGGGTTTAGGGTTTAATTATGATCTAACAAGATCAAACAAAGGTGGGGTTAGAAGAAGGTGTGTGTGGAGTTTTGGGCATGGTCACACATGATCATGCATGGAAACATACACATGTGAGGGGCGAGATAGGATGAGGGTTAGAGGGTGGTTCCAAAATTAAAAGAAGAGAGGGGAAGAAAAATAAGTTGGACCATGGGTAAATACCCATGCCCCACTCAAAGCCAAAATAGAACCAAAGAAAAATAGAAAGAAAGGTGACCTTGCATGGCTCATGCATAATCCATAAATGCCATGATTAATCTTGTGAAAACAAGGTAAAGCACCAAGGCATTTATTCACATGCATCCCACAATTTGGAGTTAAGGCCAAGCCAAAACAAATGAGATGGATGTCCCATGTGGAGTAAATGGCATATGCTCATGTTTGAATATAAATGGGACAAGCTAGTGTTTATGTTCCACTAGGTGTTTAATATCCTCAACAATATTTCAACATGAGAAACTATTCCAAAACACTCCATATGGAAGCTAGAAAGGGGTACCACTCATAATGCATGCCAAGGTGGCTCCACATATCAATAATGTGAAAACAACATGATGCTAATATGAGAGCATGTGGAAATAGAAGTGGATCCATCCCAACCCACATGAGCTAGATTAAATGCCAAAGGAAAAATGTAAAAGCTCATGGATAATTATGATGGTGGAATTATAAGGTGATGACAAGAAAGGTGGTGGAGTTAATAAAAGATATGCCCCCAACTCAACTTGGGCATTAAACAATATATCAAGAGCCAACTACAATATATCAAGAGGCAAAATACAATTAATAATGCATATGAGATAAGAACCAAATGAAAAAGGGTTTTATATGATGCTCAAATGCAAGGTGGCATGATGACATGAGCATGATATCATTATGATGCAACAATTATATGTAGGAAGTAGCATATATATAGACTAGGCTAGTAGCATTGCAATTGTTAGACAATTGGGATGCTACAGTCACCCCTCGGTAAAGCTCCAACAAATCAGCGGATCGTCCTTGAATTTTCTTCACAGTCCCTGTCATGCGTACACCTACAATACTGCAAAATCTCTCCAAAGGCATGGTGAAGGGCAGATTATAAATTTTGAAAGAGACAGTCGACTGATAGGATGTGTTAGTAAACGTGAAGCTCTCAACAAAATTTTTGGTGAGCATAGCATATTGCTCACTCTCATCTTGCATATATGAGGTCAAACCAACCCTCTCAATCACTAGCAGGAAATCATCAAGAATACCTGCAGCTTGTAAGAAAGTAAAACAAGGAAAAGTGGATGGGTGAGCATCCCCATCATCCCTTTCACTACCAATACGAGTTGCAATGAGGTCTTCGTTGTATGATGGCCTAAACTGAGAGGCTGATCTTGAGGGCCTCGACCTCCTAGGTGCATCACTCTCAAATATCTCTCCAAAGGTATGGTTGTTCATGCTTGGTATTCTGAAATTTAAACACCTATTAAACAAGTGATTGCAAAGTAAATATAATGAAGGATTCTACTCACAGGGACTTGTAAGAGGCCTAAACATGCATCGAAACTATATCTCTAAGAATAAAACAAGCTTGCAAGCTCTCATAACCAGTCACCTACAGCAGCAAAATACTCAATACACAATCCACTAAACACAAATCTACTTGGACAAGGAGAGGAGTCACATACCAGGGAACAAATGCTCCAAATTTCAGCAAGAAAGATGGGCTAAGCAAGGAGATCAAAAAAACGAGAGCAAGCACAGCAAGAACACGATTTTGAGCAATGAACTGGAGCTTGCTCAGGAGAGAGAAGAAAGTGGCAGGTGAGAGTTAGTGGGGGGCCAGGGGTGGCCCACACCAGGGCATGGCGCCACCCAGGACAGGCCGCGCCACCAGGTGGTGTGCCTGCCTGGTGCGTCCCCCTGGTACCTCCCAGGTACTCCTCTGCCCCTTTTTTCACGTAAAAATTTAATATGAATTTTCTGGAATTTTTCGAGACACTTTATTTTTGGGCATTTTCAGGCATAGAAGAATGATTTTCTGACAGACATACCCCCCCTTTTTTTTCTTGGAAACATGATGCAAGGACAAAACAAAGCTAGAAGTACAAAAGTTCTAAGACACTCTAACATCCAAGCAACTAACAACAAAAAGAAAGCTAAACGTAAGCAAAAACTAAAATGCATAGGATAGAAGTAAATGAAGATAATCATAGTGAAAACATTGTTTTGTTCAATGAATTCCTCTTGTTAACAAGGTTGATCAGGTCTTGCTACCAAAACAATTCCAGATGAGACAAAACTTTATATTCCACTAGTGATTATGTTACCTCAACTTTGATAGCAATGGTCCCAATCATAATAGTTTCAAATTTTTCTCTTGGTATGGGACAATATATTTCTCCAACTTGAATGTCCTCAACATGTTCAATTGAATTCAAACTATAAGTTCTTTCAATCTTCTTGGGAAAATAGACAGTATGTTCCTTGTCATTAACATTGAAGGTCACCTTTCCTTGATTGCAATTGATAACAGCTCCTGCATTATTAAGAAAAGGTCTCCCAAGAATAATGGATATATTATCATCTTCAGGCATTTCAAGCACAACAAAATCAGTTAATATCAATCAATTATGAGCCACTTGAACAGGTACATCCTCACATAAACCCACAGGAATAGTGGTAGATTTATCAGCCATTTGCAAAGATATATCAGTTGGTATTAATTTTTCTAGTTAAAGCCTCTTATAGAGAGAGAAAGGCATAACACTAACTCCAGCTCCCAAATCACACAAAGCAGTTCTAACATAATTGTTCTTAATAGAGCAAGGGATAGTTGGAATCCCTGGGTCTCCAAGTTTCTTAGGAACCTTACCATTGAATGAATAATTAGCAAGCAAAGTAGAAATCTCTTCATTAGGGATCTTCCTTTTATTCGAGACAATATCCTTCATATACTTTGAGTAAGGAGGCAATTTAATAGCATCAGTGAAAGGAATTTGCAGGAATAAAGGATTCATCCACTCACAAAACTTATTATAATGTTCATCCTCCTTTGACTTGTGTTTCTTATCAGGGAAAGGCATAGGTTTTTGGACCCAATGTTCTCTTTCACTACCATGTTTCTTAGCAATAAAATCTTCTTTAGTGTATTTGGTATTCTTAGTGTGGTTTTCAGGTTCTTCCTCAACTTTCTCTTCATTAGGAGCTTCATTTTCTTCATTACCACTTTCAGTTTCAGCATCAGAGATAGATATACTATTAGGATCTATAGAAGGTTCAGAGGGTTCTACAATACTTTTATGTTTCTTTTTTCTTTTCTTACGAGTAGAACCACTATTTTCAGCTTGTTGAGAATCCTGATCAATGCTTTTGGGATGCCCCTCGGGATATAGAGGATCCTGGGTAGCAGCACCACTTCTAGTTCTAATTTCATAAGCATATTTTTCTTTGGCAGCATTAACTAGCAAGTTGTTTTGCACTTTAACAAGTTGATATATTTGAGTTTGAACCATTTGGAAGTGTTTAACAATCATTTTAACATCATTAGAGGTTCTTTCCACAATATCTTTTAACTCAACAATAGCTCTAGTGTTTTCCATTAGATGATTTTGCACCCTTTTATTAAAATTATCTTGCTTAACAATAAAGATATCGAATTCTTCTAAGCATTGATTAGGAGGTTTAGAGTAAGGGATATCACCTTCATCAAAGTGTTGGAGAGAGTGTACCTCAATAGTGGATGAGTAGGGAATAGGCTTACATAATTCTTCTATAGGAGGTAAATTCTTGACATCTGCAGCTTTAATTCCCTTCTCCTTAAGACATTTCTTAGCTTCCTTCATCACTTTATCATTTAATTCAATAACTCCCCTCTTCTTTGATGTTGGAATAGGCACCGGAATAGAAGGTTCAGGTACAATTACTTTAGGTATAGCTTGTTTAGGAGGAGTCCAATCTTCATAGTTCTTGCTTATTTTAGCCATTAATTCCTCAGCTTCCTTAGGAGTCCTATTCCTGAAAACACAATCAGCACAACTATCTTAGGTATGTCCTAGATTCTTCAGTTAGTCCATTATAAAATATATCAAGAAGCTCATTCTTAGGTAATGGACTTCTAGCTTGTGCATGAATCAAAGCACAAAACATTGCCCAAGATTCAGGCAATACCTCTTTTTCTCCCTGTTTAAAATCAGAAAGTTCCTACAAAATAGCATGTCTAGCACTAGGAGGAAAATATTTCTGCAGGAAAGTACTAATCAAGCACTCATGGCTATCAATAGATCCAGGAGGTAAATTACTAAACCAAGTTTTAGCTTCTCCTTTCAGTGAAAAGGGGAAGATCTTGGCAACAAAGTAAGTACGCATCTTAATATCGTCAGAAAACAAGCCACTCATGGTAGAAAGTTCATTCATCTGTGCTACCGCACTTTCATTCTTAGTCCCACAAAAAGGTACTTTCTCGACAATAGCTATGTAAGATAGATCGAGAGAGAAATCATAATCTTTCATTCATCTGTGCTACCGCACTTTCATTCTTAGTCCCACAAAAAGGTTCTTTCTCGACAATAGCTATGTAAGATAGATCGAGAGATAAATCATAATCTTCATATATAATGTTTATGGGAGAAGCAGCAAACTTAGCAATAGGAGACAATTTAGGTCTAATAGTACGCCTCTCAAGGAGACTCTTAGCAGCGCTCCTATCATGGGTGTTTTTACATTCTTTAATAAATTCATCAGTCATCTCAACATAACCATCTTCAATATCATAACTTTCACTAGACTCAGGTGAACTAACAGGTGTGGTAGTGTCTTTGATGCACTCGACGATCGACGTAGAGCTCGTTGGGAACCCCAAGAGGAAGGTATGATGAGCATAGCAGAAAGTTTTCCCTCAATTATGAAACCAAGGTTTAATCGAACCAGTAGGAGCAAGGAAACACCCCAAAGGTGTTACTAGCTGAGCTTTGGCAGGGCGCACTACCGGTGCTAGTAGCAACGTGGAGACCTGCACAACACAACCATAGAACTTTGTCCCCAACTTGCGATGAGGTTGTCAATCTCACCGTGTTTTGCGGAAAACAAAGGATTAAACGTATCGAATGGAAAGAAGTAAAAGTTTGCAGAAAGTACACACAAAGCAGTAAATAGTTGTAGATTGTATGCAAAGTAAAACGACCGGGATCATAGTTCACTAGAGGTGGCTCTCCTTAGATAGATAACATGCTGGGTGAACAAATTACAGCGGGGCAATTGACAAACACCGAGAAAGCAATACATGCATATAATAATCATCTTGACTCCTTTGAGACTTGATTGGGCATTACAAAATAATACATAGACTGCCATCCAACTACATCTATGACTAATAATCCACCTTCAGGTTATCATCCGAACCCCCTCCAGTATTAAGTTGCAAGCAACAGATTATTGCTTTACGAACTGTGTGTAAAGTAAACAATACAATTGTTCTATGAACAAAAGATCGTTGTTTTCTCCCTAGTAGCAACAACACATCTAGTACCTTAGAGATTTCTGTCACTTCCCCAGATTACCATAGGCATGAACCCACTATCGAGCATAAATACTAACTCTTGGAGTTGCTAGCATCTACTTGGCCAAGATAGCTACTAACAACGGAAAGCATGCAAGATCTCAAATAACAAAGACATGATAGAATCAATAATCAATCTGAAATAGCATCTCAATATCCATCGGATCCCCGCAAACACAACATGTATGAATTACAAATAGATGATCTTGATCATGAACGGAGCTCACAAGATCTAAACATGAAAGCACAAAGGAGGAGAAACCAGCCATCTAGCTACTACATGGATTCGTAGTCCAAGGATGAACTACTCACGCATCACACTGGAGGCTTGCATGGTGATGAAGAAGGCCTCCAGAGTGAATTCCCCTCTCCAGTAGGGTGCCGGGAAGAGCTTCAGATCCCCCCGATCTAGGGATAGAGACGACGGCGGCTATAGACTCTTTCGTGGATTTTTGATCGGGTACTTAGGGTTTTCGTCCCGAGGGCAACTTATAGGCGGAAGGAGAGGCCGAGGGGGTGCCGGGGTCGGCCAGACCACCCCCTGGCATGGGCCAAGCCTAGCCACCCGGCCAGGTGGTGTGGACGACCCCTGGCCCCTCTCCGTCTCGTATTCTGGTACTTGATCCCTTCCGAAAAATAGGCACTTTGGCTTTTGTCCCGTCCAATTCCGAGAATATTCATTTTCTGACTTTCTTGGAACCAAAAATAGTAGAAAACAGGCAGCTGGCACTGTGGCTCTTTTTAATAGGTTAGACCAAGAAATCATAATTAAAGTACTCCAAAGTTGGAACAAAACACAAGAAAGTGGATAAAACTAAGCATGGAACATCAAAAATTATAGATACATTTATAATGTATCAGTCTTCATTAGGAGTTTTAGTATTTCCAGCTATAGTTCTAGCAATCGTAGCATCTAGGAAAGGACCTAATGAACCACTCTTATCAAGCATAGTAGAAGCAGCATCATAAGCATCAGAAGTTTCAGATTCAGCAGTAGTAGCAGTGTGTGTAGCATGTGTATGTGGTGGTGTAACGAGCTTACTTATAACAGATGGTGAATCAAGAGCAGTAGAGGTGTTCAGAACCGTACCTCTTCTTGTAGTGGATGGTAAAATAGGAACCTTGGCATCATGAGACTTACCCATGATGGATGGTTAGCAGCAAACAATAGAGAATCCAAGTGAACTTGATAAATAAAGCTATGCTCCCCGGCAACGGCGCCAGAAAATAGTCTTGATGACCCACAAGTATAGGGGGTGTATCGCAGTATTTTTGAGGGAAGTTAAACCCAATTTATTGATTCGACACAAGGGGAGCCAAAGAATATTTATAAGTCTTAACAACTGAGTTGTCAATTCAACTGCACCTGGAAACAATCTTGCTCACAGCAGTTTATCAGTAGCAACAGTTTTGTAGTAGGAATAACAAAGTAGCAACAGTAGTAAAGTAAAGACAGCAGTGACAACAGCTGTAAACAATAGGATTCGAGTGCGGTAGGCATAGGGATGGATGGACGGGCGTTGCATGGACAAGAAAATTCACATAACAATCAGAACATAGGGCAATTGCAGATAAATAAGATAAAGCATCCAAGTACTAGATAATTCTAGGCATGTATTCCATATATAGTCATACGTGCTCGCAATGAGAACTTGCAAAACATCTTTTCTCCTGCCAGCCCGTTTGCAGAGGGGCCTCAAGGGAACTACTGGCAATTAAGGTGCTCCTTTTAATAGAGCACCGGAGCAAAGCATTAACACTCCGTGAACACATGTGATCCTCACATCAAAGCCATTCCCTCGAGTTATCCCGATTTTTGTCACTTCGGGCCATTGGTTCCGGAAAACAACGTGTGTATACAACTTGTAGATAAGACCATAAACAATACTATCATAATGAATCAATAACATGTTCAGATCTAAAATCATGGCACTCGGGCCCTAGTGACAAGCATTAAGCATAACAAGTCGTAACAAAGTCATAAAGCACTAATAAAAGATACTAGGCAGAATGCCCTATCAATCTGATACCATTACATGAACGATCTCATCCAATCCCTACCATCCCCATAGCCTACAGCGGGGGATTACTCACTCATAGATGGGGAAACATGGATGGTTGATGTAGAAGCGATGGTGATGATGATGGCGATGATCTCCTCCAATTCCCTGTCCTGGCAGGGTGCCAGAACGGAGTTTCTGGTGCTGTTTCGTGGAATATGGTGGTGGCGGCGGAGCGGAACTCCTTCTGGAAAAACGTCGAACCCCCCAGAGTTTTTAGGTCAGAAGGCTTCTTATAGGCGAAGAGGGAGACCGAGGGGGTTCCTGGGGGGCCCACACCACCCCCTGGCGCGGCCTGGCCTAGCCCGCGCCACCAGATGGTGTGGCCACCCCTGGCTCTTCTCCGTCTCGTTTTCTGGCTCCTAGAGTCTTCGAGTGAAATGGGATTTTTGGCATATTTTCCGGGATTTCTCCTGATAGTTGATTTTCTACACAAAAAGTAGACACCAAGGCAATTCTGCTGAAAACAGCGTCAGTCCGTGTTAGTTGCATCCAAATCACACAAGTTTAGAGGAGAAACAATAGCAAAAGTGTTCGAGAAAGTAGTTACGTTTTGGACGTATCAGTCGGCAGTGGAGAAAAATCGAGAGGGACTTCCTGGACTTTGCTTGTGATGCAAGGAACTTATGGTTTGGTCTAAGTAACAATGGCATGAATCCTTTTGGGGAGCAGAACTAGAGTCACAGCACCTGGCCCGTGACTCTATGTATCTACAACCTTCCTCCTTGGTTGTGCATGAAGCGGAAGTTCATTATGATGTCAGTGCTCATCCAAGGTCCGAAGCAACCCGACAACGACATTGATGTGTAACTAAGGCCATTAGTTGAAGAACTTTTACATTTGTGGGCCAAACCAAGTGTACGTGTGTGGGATGAGCACAAACAGCAGGAATTTGACCTACAAGCGTTGCTGTTCGTGACCATCAATGATTGGCCTGCTCTTAGTAACATTTTAGGACAGACGAATAAAGGATACAATATATGCACGCACTATTTAGATGAGACTGAAAGTATATATCTAGATAAATGTAGGAAGAATATGTACCCGTACAATCGTCGTTTTCTTCCGCCAAGTCATCACTTAAGGAAGAAAGGCAAGCATTTCAATGGCAAGGGAGAAGCCCGGACGAAGCCTGTCCCCCCGTACTGGTGGTGATGTATTTGGTATGGTCAAGGATTTGGATGTAATCTTTGGAAAGGGTCCTGGAGGACAACCTATTCCGAAATACGCCAACGGACACGCACCCATGTGGAAGAACAAATCTATATTTTGGGAGCTACCCTATTGGAAAGTGCACGAGGTCTGATCTACAATCGACGTGATGCACCTGACGAAGAATCTTTGTGTGAATATTCTAGACTTCCTGGGCTTGTATGGGAAGTCAAAAGATACCCATGCAGCACGGGAGGACCAGCAACATCATAAAGGACGTGACGATAAGCATCCAGGGCAGTTTCAAGGGCTTGCCAGCTACGCTCTTACCAAAGAAGAGAAGGAAATCTTTTTTAAAGTCCTTTTCAGTATCAAGGTCCCGTCTGGCTTCTCGTCGAATATAAAGGGAATAATAAATATGAAAGAGAAAAAAATTTGGACTCTTTCCAAAAGAAAAGAGAAATGAAAATGTATAGATGCAGTCAGTTGTGGAAAAAAAGATGAAATCAATATTCAGTATGATCGGACTGAAGTAGAAAACAAAAGTTCTATTTTAATCACGCTCAGCTAAAAATATGCCCGAGAAGTTATGTACGATATAGCGTGGTAGGCAAAACAGCACGGTCGCTCCATGGAAGGAGCTCTCTCTTGATCTCACTCCAAGGATACATCATCTCATCTGGGATGGTTCTCCAAAATGCGCATACAAATTTTGTAAAAGAAAAACTCTGCAGTTAAGTTTGAATAGTTATGCCCTTGCATTATCAAAGAATAATATAAAATAAATATCTAACCTCGAAATGGATATTTTGTTTTGGTTAAGCATATGGTTTATGTCGGACGGAAGTAAAAAACAAAAGTTCCGTTTTAATCATGCTCAACTCGAAACATGCACCTCTAAATATGTTCGGCAAGTTATGTACACTGCGGCGTGGTAGGCAGAGCGCACGATCTCTCCATGGAGGGTGCTCTCCCTTGGTCGCTCCAAGGATATGTCATCTCATCTGGGATGGTTATCCAAGATGTTCATTGAAATTTTGTATGAAAGAAAAACTTGGCAGTCATGTATAAATAATAATGCCCTTGCAACTTTTTAGAATTATAAAATAAATATTGAACATCCAAATGGATATTCTGTTTTGGTTAAAAATATGGCTTATATGGCTAGGTACTCAACAAAATTAAACTCTACATAAACATCAAGAAACTATTGCCATGTCGATCCAAATTATTAGTTAGGCAACCATCAATGTATTTAGTATGATAAATGTAAAAACATTGTGTGTGGCTGATAGACATAACTAATCAGAGCCTGTCAGCGCTCCATAGATACACATGTTGACCCTTGAATGTTTTACCCCAATCATATACTGCGTAGTCGAGTCACGTCATAGTCACAGAAGCATTATTTGAGAAGTAAGTCAGGAGCAATGCTCAAATACTGAAAACTTGAAGTCAGATGGCGATGTGTTTGTTAATCATTCGTCATTCTTATTAACAGAGGAAGTATTATTTACCTGGCATACTAGGAAATAATTTATCTTGCATCAATAATTGTGTACTCACCTCAACCTACTTATCTAATATCTGGTAGGAGCGACACATATGACCATCAATTTGATATTTTTTGGAAAGGGCATGCAAATTGTTGGCTCCAAAATGAAACGTTGTTCCAAAAATAGATGATATTTTTGTTTACTATAATATATTATGTCGGTTAGAGATCTGTATTACTACTTGATATTTACAATATCAAATACACGTAAAATCATAGGTTTATTTCTTGGTCATTTAGGCGCACAAAATATAATGCCCTTGCATTTGCGAGGGCCACCCTGTTAGTTAAATTAATAAGAATATCAAGTCTCTGCTATTAGATTGAAGTGACATGTATTTAAGTTAAGTGTTTTGGCATACAGACTTGTGAAAAATATTCCACAAATTATGATGATTGAACACTTCAATGTGTTGATATTTCTAAGCGTTATAATCATACTGTATTGGATACCATATGGTATAAATTATCTCTTTCTAGGTTACCTTAGTTATTTAGAGTTATGTAACACCATCGAATCATCCCTATGCAGATTTTAGCGATTCCGTCAAACCCATATAGAAACGATTCAATGGTGCCCACCAAGCAATTGCGTGCGGATGGAAAACGAAATAATACCATTACACAATAGTTCGATAGATCCTATAAGGACATTTATATATATACAATAGCGACTCGGCGAGTCAAGAATACAGATATACATTATAAATATCGAAATCACATTAAAAATGATACAACATCCGAGTACGGATAAGATGCAAATTGGACTAAGGGTTCTGAAAAATAACCAATGGTGTTCATAACCCTGCACAGACCAAGCTGGAAGGGTAACCTTGCTAACATCGTCAAAGTCATACCTGTCAAACCAAAAGGGGTGCCGACAAAGGAAAAAGAAAAAAAGGAGCGGTCAGTACTGAGCCTAGTACACGACGAGTCTTGAAATTCGATGGCCCTCGCCTACATAGGTATGGTGGTCATAGCGGCAGTAAAGCATGCAATACAGATCCTATAGAGACTCGACACAACTGTCGGTTCTCAGAGAGGGATAAGAAAGACCTATTTAGAACCAACCTGATACTAACTCCAAAGATAACCCATCCTGGGATTTCCTCTCGAAACCAATCGAGGAAGTACTTACAAGGAAACTCACACAATTGCCAGTTTTATTAACCATTCCATGGTAGTTGCCATACTTACTAAGCATGCTAGATCCAAGTCAAATTTATAGTACTGCATTAGTGTAAGTTGTCTATGATCGAGAAACAGTGCTCCAAGTCATCCATAACCATGGACACGGCTTTTCAAAAAGATTTACCCTGCATAGGTGCACAAATAGCAACACACGCACGGTCAATCTCGGAAGAAGCAAACGAATAAAAAGTTGGCCACTGATGTCCATTTCGCAATTGACTTACTCTCTGAGTTGGGTCAACCGCTGAAGCCCATAGAGAGTGTATCTGCATTTGTACATCAATACGGAGTGATTGTTAAGGACACCATCCTGATCACCACTCGAGAGTGGAATAGGCCAGGAAAGAAAAGGGATCCAGCTGGAGCTAGTTTTGTTGAAGATGGAGCCAAAGATTGTCTTTGGAATTCTCTCATGACACATTTCACCCTACCAATCCTGCCGACAGATGAGATCACACCAAAAAATGAGGTTGAAATTCAAGGAGTGGGCTCGTAATAAGATGAGCACACTGATGGCCCAAAATATATCGAGCTCATTGGGGAACCCCAAGAGGAAGGTATGATGAGCACAGCAACAAGTTTTCCCTCAGTACGAAACCAAGGTTATCAATCCAGTAGGAGCAAGGAAACACCCCAAATGTGTAGCTAGCTGAATGTTGGCAGGGCGCACTACCGGTGCCAGCAGCAACGTGGAGACCTGCACAACACAACCACAAAAATCTATCCCCAACTTGCGATGAGGTTGTCAATCTCACCGGTTTTGCTGAAAACAAAGGATTAAACGTATCAAATGGAAGGAAGTAATAGTTTGTAGAAAGCAAACACAAAGTAGTAAACAGTTGATTGTAGATTGAATGTAAAAGAAAGGACCGGGATCCATAGTTCACTAGAGGTAGCTCTCCTTAAGATAGATAACATGCTGGGTGAACAAATTACAGCGGGGCAATTGACAAACATCGAGAAAGCAATACATGCATATACTAATCATCTTGACTCCTTTGGAACTTGATTGGGCATTACAACATTATACATAGACCGCCATCCAACTACATCTATGACTAATAATCCACCTTCAGGTTATCATCCGAACCCCCTCCAATATTAAGTTGCAAGCAACAGATTATTGCTTTACGAATTGCGTGTAATGTAAACAATACGATTGTTCTATGAACAAAGGATTGTTGTTTTCTCCCTAGTAGCAACAACACATCTAGTACCTTAGAGATTTCTGTCACTTCCCCAGATTACCTAAGGCATGAACCCACTATCGAGCATAAATACTAACTCTTGGAGTTGCTAGCATCTACTTGGCCAAGATAGCTACTAACAACGGAAAGAATGCAAGATCACAAATAACAAAGACATGATAGAATCAATAATCAATCTGAAATAGCATCTCAATATCCATCGTATCCCCGCAAACACAACATGTAGAATTACAAATATATGATCTTGATCATGAACGGAGCTCACAAGATCTAGACATGAAAGCACAAAGGAGGAGAACCAGCCATCTAGCTACTACATGGACCCATAGTCCAAGGATAAACTACTCATGCATCACACCGGAGGCTTGCATGATGATGAAGAAGGCCTCCAGGGTGAATTCCCCTCTCTGGCAGGGTGCCGGGAAGAGCTTCAGATCCCTCCCGATGTAGGGATGGAGACGACGACGGCTACAGACTCTTTCGTGGATTTTTGATCGGGTACTTAGGGTTTTCGTCCCGAGGGCATCTTATAGGCGGAAGGAGAGGCCGAGGGGCGGTGCCTGGGCTGGCCACACCACCCCCTGGCACGGGCCAAGCCTAGCCACGCGGCCAAGTGGTGTGGCCGCCCTCTGGCCCTTCTCCGTCTCGTATGCTGGCATCTGATGACTTCCGAAAAAATAGGCACTTTGGCTTTTGTCCCGTACAATTCCGAGAATATTCATTTTATGACTTCCTGGAACCAAAAACAGCAGAAAACAGGCAGCTGGCACTTTGGCTCTTGTTAATAGGTTAGTCCAAGAAATCATATGAAAAGTACTCCAAAGTGAGGACAAAACACAAGAAAGTGGATAAAACCAAGCATGGAACATCAAAAATTATAGATACATTTGCAATGTATCAACATCCCCAAGCTTAACTCCTGCTCGTCCTCAAAGTAGGTAAGTGATAAAAAGAAAGAATAATTTTTGAGGTGACATGCACCATCAAAGACTTGATCAAAGTATTTGTAAAACATTCAAAGCTGGGATCATACTACTTCAATCATAACATGAAAGACAAAGTTCTAGCAATAAGACAAAGAAACTATGATGCAACATGAAAAGACAAAGTTCATGCTACAGTACCTAGTGTTCTAATGGAAGTTTATTTGGTGTTAGAACTGAACCTTAAGACCTATTTATCTTAAGTGCACTAATGTTGCTAATAAAGATTGTGTGAAGTTTTGTATGAAGGAAGATTTTCAGGTGTATGGAAGGAATGAGTAATGAGATGAAGGATGGACTAAAGCTCAAGCTTGGGGATGCCACGCATGTCACCCGAAGAAATATCCAAGAAGTACAAGCATCAAAGCTTGGGGATGCCCAAGGCATCCCCTTCTTAATCAATAAAAATCCCAGGTTTCTTCCAAACGCTTCATTTTTATTCTTTCATGCACAGTTGTGTTTTTCTTGGAGCGTCTTCTTTTTCGTTTTCGTTTTGGTTTTTCATTTGCTTTGGTTTGCTTAGTTTTCCGAATAAATTGGTTGGACCCCCTCTTTCATACATTGGTTTGCAAATAGTTTGGTTTGGTTTGGAAAAGAGTAGGAAAAGTTCATACTTATGTGGTAAAAAGAGCTCGTTTTTGACTGTGGCCTATGCTTTGTCATGCCATGCATGATATTGTTTTGGCTTTATGCTTAGTATTCTTTGTTGTAGCATGGCTTGTTATAAACAATTGAGATTGCTTAATGTGCCTTGGATGAATCATGCGTTGTTTTAGCATATTAAAGCATAGTATAGTGGTATTCTCCTTTGATGCTTTATTTGGGTTGACTTGGCGCATGCTCACACCATGTTATGACTATCTCAAGTCACCATAGCCTTTATGATCCGTTAGTTTTCAACTTGTAGTGTCACTTTATGCTTTGATCAATGATGTTTTGTCGCTCTGCATGATTATGGCCATTATTGCTCTCTTAGTTTGTCGCTCCCAGTCTTTTGCTAGCCTCCACAACAAAGTATGAGTTCCACTCATGCATCCAACTCCCTAAACCAAGTTATTCCAAAGAGTCCACCATACCTACCTACTAGCTTATGCTATTCCAAGTACATTCATGCTTTTGTTTACCTTCCACTTGTTATGAGAAAACTAGTGATTAAAGCTCTCACGAACTTGATGGCACACTTTACTTTACTTGCCTTTAATAAACTTGAACCATTGTGTCTTCCATGTTGTATATGCTTGCACTTATTTGTCGGGAATTAGCAAAACCATGCTTTCATGGGGAACGCTTTCAACATTGCACTTGGTTCTTGTACCTAGTTGATATCATGCTCTTTTGTATATGGATGTCCTCGATGTGAAATGAAAGGGGAGCTTGTAAGTCCATGGAGTTATGTATATGTGTTAGAGAAACACCTGGGCCGCTGGTCTAATCCATGCCGACATGGTGGAAACCTGCAGCGTATCCATAATGAGCTGTCTATGAAGCATTCTTCTTATAAAAAAAGGAGTCCTATATTGAGAAAAAAAGAGAAAAAAAGAGATACTATGAAAAGAGGAAAGATAGAAAAAGCACCATATTCCCATGGTAAATAAGAAGAACGATGAGATGCTCGTTGTCTGCTTGCCTTGTCATTTTGATATGGGGATTCTTCCGTATCATCGGGCAAGGGGTACCTCGTTGGCGGTTCTCTATGATACACATGTACCTACGATGACAAGAACTTACCGGTGACTAAACTTGAGTAGCATGAGGAGCGCCCTCGTATACAAGGGACATGAGATTTCTGACTTATACTTTGTCAAGCATGTACACCATAGTTTGTTCACTTTAACCTTAATCACTTCAAGATGCCTATGATAGGGGAATTGAGAGCTGAAAGCTACAAGTACCTTAATTTTTGGAAGCTCTTTATGAGACTTGAATCCCTACTTCCTTTTACAAAAGGCTTTTCTTCCACCATTATATTGAGTCTCCACCTTCTATCTTTATGCACATACTTTGAGAGCATAGTGGCCATTCTTAGTTCTATGTGCATTGTCCCAAGACTAGTTGATTGATGCATAACTTGTTATTGCTTGTCTGAAACTATTGTATCTAGTCACTCTTATGAACTTTGAAGGTGTCCTATGCATTTATATTTGCTACTCTATTGAGGGACAAGCTGAATACTTTATGCTATGTTTTATTTATGTGAAACAAACAAACGTCTTGCATAGCATTGTTATTCCTGAATCTTTTGTTTGTGCCTTTTCATGTTGCATCATAGTTTCTTTGCTTATTGCTAGAACTTTGTCTTTCATGCTATGATTGAAGTACTTTGATCCCAACTTTGAATGTTTTGCAAATACTTTGATCAAGTCTTTGATGGTGCATGTCACCTCAAAAATTATTCTTTCTTTTTATCACTTACCTACTCCAGGACGAGCAGCAGTTAAGCTTGGGGATGTTGATACATTGCAAATGTATCTATAATTTTTGATGTTTCATGCTTGGTTTTATCCACTTTCTTGTGTTTTGTTCCAACTTTGGAGTACTTTTCATATGATTTCTTGGACTAACCTATTAACAAGAGCCACAGTGCCAGCTGCCTGTTTTCTGCTGTTTTTGGTTCCAGGAAAGTCAGAAAATGAATATTCTCGGAATTGGACGGGACAAAAGCCAAAGTGCCTATTTTTCTGGAAGTGATCAAGTGCCAGAATACGAGACGGTGAAGGGCCAGGGGCTGGCCACACCACCTGGCTGCGCGGCCAGGCTGGGCCCGCGCCGGGGGGGTGGTGTGGTGGCTCCCGGCACCCCCTCGGCCTCTACTTCCGCCTATATATTGCCCTCGGGACGAAAACCCTAAGTACCTGATCAAAAATCCACGAAAGAGTATGTAGCCACCGTCATCTCCATCCCTAGATCGGGAGGGATCTGAAGCTCTTCATGATACCCTGTCGGAGAGGGGAATTCACCCTGGAGGCCTTCTTCATCACCATGCAAGCCTACGTTGTGATGCGTGAGTAGTTCATCCTTGGACAACGGATCCATGTAGTAGCTAGATGGCTGGTTCTCCTCCTTTGTGCTTTCATGTTTAGATCTTGTGAGCTCCGTTCATGATCAAGATCATCTATTTGTAATTCTACATGTTGTGTTTGCGGGGATCTGATGGATATTGAGATGCTATTTCAGATTAATTATTGATTCTATCATGTCTTTGTTATTTGAGATCTTGCATGCTTTCCGTTGTTAGTAGCTATCTTGGCCAAGTAGATGCTAGCAACTCCAAGAGTTAGTATTTATGCTCGATAGTGGGTTCATGCCTCTGGTAATCTGGGGAAGTGACAGAAATCTCTAAGGTACTAGATGTGTTGTTGCTACTAGGGAGAAAACAACAATCATTTGGAACAATCATATTGTTTACTTTACACGCAGTTCGTAAAGCAATAATGTGTTGCTTGCAATTTAATACTGGAGGGGGTTCGGATGATAACCTGAAGGTGCATTATTAGGCATAGATGCAGTTGGATGACGGTCTATGCCCAATCAAGTCTCAGAGGAGTCAAGATGATTAGTATATGCATGTATTGCTTTCTCGGTGTTTGTCAATTGCCCCGCTGTAATTTGTTCACCCAACATGTTATCTATCTAAGGAGAGCCACCTCTAGTGAACTATGGATCACGGTCCTTTTTCTTTACATTCAATCTATAAACTATTTCTGCTTTGTGTTTACTTTCTGCAAACTTCTACTTCTTTCCATTCGATACGTTTAGTCCTTTGTTTTCCGCAAAACACGGTGAGATTGACAACCTCATCGCAAGTTGGGGACAAAGTTCTGTGGTTGTGTTGTGCAGGTCTCCACGTTGCTACTAGTACCGGTAGTGCGCCCTGCCAAAGCTCAGCTAGTAACACCTTTGGGGTGTTTCCTTTCTCCTACTCGTTCGATTAAACCTTGGTTTCATAACTGAGGGAAAACTTACTGCTGTGCTCATCATACCTTCCTCTTGGGGTTCCCAACGAGCTCTACGTTGAAAGTCAAGCGCATCAAGATCTTTTCTGGCGCCGTTGCCGGGGAGTCAAGGACATCTTCACAAGGGGAGTCCCTCATAACCAATCTCTTTACTTTGTTGTTTTTGTTTTGCTTAGTTTATTTTTGCTTTATTTCCTTGTTTTGTTCTTCAAAAACACAAAAAAATTAGTTTTCCTTGTTTTGCTTTCTTATTTGAAAAACATAAAAAAATTAGTTCCTATCCTAAGTTGTCACTATGTCTAGCCTTGCTCCAATCACTATGTCACCCGAGGATATGATTTTCACTTTTAAACAAAGAATTGAGGAAAGTTTTAAGGAAGCTTGGTCTAGAATCTTCGATCTACATGAAAAAACTGAGCCTAAAATGACTCAAAGCTTGTTCCTTAGCAGTTTTTACCTTGGAATTGCTCTTTTCTATAGATATGCTTTAGATGTTGTTGTGGGAGGAGATTTCCTCCATTGTAATGAGGATGATGCTATTAATGCTATAAAGAAATTGATCCTCACTTACAACTTGCCTAGCCAAACTGATACTTCTTTCGCAAAAATATTCGCTAGGTTGGACACTCTTGAGGCTAGCATTACTAGATTAGAAAGTTGCCATAATACGCTTAGGGAGCATCACGATTATGTTCCAAAAAACTCTGAACCATCAAAGTGGTTCCCTACAGTAAAGATTGAGATGAACACTGAAACTTTTCAAGCTCGCTGTGATATCATGTCTGAATTTTGCCTTATGCCCAAAGATATTTATAAATCTCTGAATACTTAGGGGCTCATTGAAGGAGGAAAAGAAATATCTCTTACTAATAATACTACCATATTACCTCTTGGAATAGCTGAAGGAGTGTTTACAAAGATCCTTGGGAAAACGATTTCTATTGATTATCTTGTTATTGAATGTGCAGGAAAAGGACAAATTACACTTGGAAGGTCCCTATTAGAACTCCTTGGAGCAATAATAGATGTGGGAAAGGGGACCATGCACCTTTCTTCTCCACCAAACAATCATATTTTCCCCAAGGTTAAGAATAAAAGTAAGAGAGGTAAGGGCAAGAAAGTTGGTTTTAATGCTTCTTCATTTGAGAACACTTGATTCTTTCTTTGCTTCTTATGCCTAACTTAAAGGCGTTAAAGAAAAGTACTTATTGGGAGATAACCCAAAAGTTTTAGATGAGTCTTGGAAGTTATTACCTCTGTAATAAACTCTCCTTATCCTTTTTATTTGCTTTTTGTGCCAAGAGTAACCTCTAATGAGAGAGAAGTAATGATTGGGAAAGTCGCTGTCCCGAAACAGATTTCTGTGCTTCACCGTAAAAATTCGTGAGAGAGCTCTGTATGTCGTATTGAGCTGTAATTGTTTGTGCTTATGCCCGAGGTTGTTATATAACTTTCGTTAGTTCAACACTTTTTGATTTGAGCAACAGAAGGCCTTTGAAAAAATTCGTCTTTACCTGCTGGTCTGTTTTGACAGATTTCTGCCATTTTCTGCATTTGCTTCTTGTTAGTTCCTTCTTGAGTTCTTTTGGGAAACTGAGCTTTTTGAGGGAAGTGCTACAATATCTAGTGTTCTAATGGAAGTTTATTTGGTGTTAGAACTGAACCTTGAGACTTATTTATCTTAAGTGCATTAATGTTGCTAATGAGGTTGTGTGAAGTTTTGTATGAAGGAAAATTTTCAGGTGTATGTAAGGAATGAGTAATGAGATGAAGGATGGACTAAAGCTCAAGCTTGGGGATGCCACGCGTGTCACCCCAAGAAATATCCAAGCCTTCTTCATCAATAAAAATCTCAGTTTTCTTCCAAACGCTTCATTTTTATTGTTTCATGCACAGTTGTGTTTTTCTTGGAGCATCTTCTTTTTCGTTTTCGTTTTGGTTTTTCATTTGCTTTGTTTCCTTAGTTTTCTGAATAAATTGGTTGGACCCCCTCTTTCATACATTGGTTTGCAAATAGTTTGGTTTGGTTTGGAAAAGAGTAGGAAAAGTTCATACTTATGTGGTAAAAAGAGCTCGTTTTTGACTGTGGCCTATGCTTTGTCATGCCATGCTTGATATTGTTTTGGATTTATGCTTAGTATTCTTTGCTGTAGCATGGCTTGTTATAAACAATTGAGATTGCTTAATGTGCCTTGGATGAATCATGCGTTGTTTTAGCATATTAAAGCATAGTATAGTGATTTTCTCCTTTGATGCTTTATTTGGGTTGACTTGGCGCATGCTCACACCATGTTATGACTATCTCAAGTCACCATAGCCTTTATGATCCGTTAGTTTTCAACTTGTCGTGTGACTTTATGCTTTGATCAATGATGTTTTGTCCCTCTGCATGATTATGGCCATTATTGCTCTCTTAGTTTGCGCTCCCAGTCTTTTGCTAGCCTCCACAACAAAGTATGAGTTCCACTCATGCATCCAACTCCCTAAACCAAGTTATTCCAAAGAGTCCACCATACCTACCTACTAGCTTATGCTATTCCAAGTACATTCATGCTTTTGTTTACCTTACACTTGTTATAAGAAAACTAGTGATTAAAGCTCTCACGAACTTGATGGCACACTTTACTTTACTTGCCTTTAATAAACTTGAACCATTGTGTCTTCTATATTGTATATGCTTGCACTTATTTGTCGGAAATTAGCAAAACCATGCTTTCATGGGGAACGCTTTCAACATTGCACTTGGTACTTGTACCTAGTTGATATCATGCTGTTTTGTATATGGATGTCGTCGGTGTGAAATGAAAGGGGAGCTTGTAAGTCCATGGAGTCATGTATATGTGTTAGAGAAACACCTGGGCCGCTGGTCTAATCCATGCTGACATGGTGGAAACCTGCAGCGTAACCATAATGAGCTGTCTATGAAGCATTCTTCTTATAAAAAAAAGGAGTCCTATATTGAGAAAAAAAAGAGAAAAAAAGAGATACTATGAAAACAGGAAAGAGAGAAAAAGCACCATATTCCCATGGTAAATAAGAAGAATGATGAGATGCTCGTTGTCTGCTTGCCTTGTCATTTTGATATGGGGATTCTTCCGTATCATTGGGCAAGAGGTACCCCCGTTGGCGGTTCTCTATGATACACATGTACTTACGATGACAAGAACTTAAAGGTGACTAAACTTGAGTAGCATGAGGAGCGGCCCTCGTATACAAGGGACATGAGATTTCTGACTTATACTTCGTCAAGCATGTACACCATAGTTTGTTCACTTTAACCTTAATCACTTCAAGATGCCTATGATAGGGGCAATGAGAGCTTAAAGCTACAAGTACCATAATTTTTGGAAGATCTTGATGAGACTTGAATCCCTACTTCCTTTTACAAAAGGCTTTTATTCCACCATTATATTGAGTCTCCACCTTCTATCTTTATGCACATACTTTGAGAGCATAGTGGCCATTCTTAGTTCTATGTGCATTGTCCCAAGACTAGTTGATTGATGCATAACTTGTTATTTCTTGTTTGAAACTATTGTATCTAGTCACTCTTATGAACTTTGAAGGTGTCCTATGCATTTATATTTGCTACTCTATTGAGGGACAAGCTGAATACTATTATGCTATGTTTTCTTTATGTGAAACAAACAAACGTCTTGCAAAGCATTGCTATTCATGAATCTTTTGTTTGTGCCTTTTCATGTTGCATGATAGTTTCTTTGCTTATTGCTAGAACTTTGTCTTTCATGCTATGATTGAAGTACTTTGTCTTTTGAATGTTTTGCAAATACTTTGATCAAGTCTTTGATGGTGCATGTCACCTCAAAAATTATTCTTTCTTTTTATCACTTACCTACTCGAGGACGAGCAGGATTTAAGCTTGGGGATGTTGATACATTGCAAATGTAGCTATAATTTTTGATGTTCCATACTTGGTTTTATCCACTTTCTTGTGTTTTGTTCCAACTTTGGAGTACTTTTCATATGATTTCTTGGACTAACCTATTAACAAAGGCCACAGTGCCAGCTGCCTGTTTTCTGCTATTTTTGGTTCCAGGAAAGTCAGAAAATGAATATTCTCGGAATTGGACGGGACAAAAGCCAAAGTGCCTATTTTTCCGGAAGTGATCAAGTGCCAGAATACGAGACGGAGAAGGGCCAGGGGCCGGCCGCACCACCTGGCCACGCGGCCAGGCTGGGCCCGCGACAGGGGGTGGTGTGGTGGCTCCCGGCACCCCCTCGGCCTCTACTTACGCTTATATATTGCCCTCAGGACGAAAACCCTAAGTACCCGATCAAAAATCCACGAAAGAGTCTGTAGCCGCCGTCATCTCCATCCCTAGATCGGGAGGGCTCTGAAGCTCTTCCCAGCACCCTGCCAGAGAGGGGAATTCACCCTGGAGGCCTTCTTTATCACCATGCAAGCCTCCGGTATGATGCGTGAGTAGTTCATCCTTGGACTACGGATCCATGTAGTAGCTAGATGGCTGGTTCTCCTCCTTTGTGCTTTCATGTTTAGATCTTGTGAGCTCCGTTCATGATAAAGATCATCTATTTGTAATTCTGCATGTTGTGTTTGCGGGGATCTGATGGATATTGATATGCTATTTCAGATTGATTATTGATTCTATCATGTCTTTGTTATTTGAGATCTTGCATGCTTTCCGTTGTTAGTAGCTATCTTGGCCAAGTAGATACTAGCAACTCCAAGAGTTAGTATTTATGCTCGATAGTGGGTTCATGCCTCTGGTAATCCGGGGAAGTGACAGAAATCTCTAAGGTACTAGATGTGTTATTGCTACTAGGGAGAAAACAACAATCCTTTGTTCGTAGAACAATCATATTGTTTACTTTACACGCAGTTCGTAAAGCAATAATCTGTTGCTTGCAACTTAATACTGGAGGGGGTTCGGATGATAACCTGAAGGTGGATTATTAGTCATAGATGCAGTTGGATGGTGGTCTATGTATTATGTTGTAATGCCCAATCAAGTCTCAGAGGAGTCAAGATGATTAGTATATGCATGTATTACTTTCTCGGTGTTTGTCAATTGCCCCGCTGTAATTTGTTCACCCAACATGTTATCTTTCTAAGGAGAGCCACCTCTAGTGAACTATGATCCCGGTCCTTTTTCTTTACATACAATCTATAAACTGTTTCTGCTTTGTGTTTACTTTCTGCAAACTTTTACTTCTTTCCATTCGATACGTTTAATCCTTTGTTTTCCGCAAAACACGGTGAGATTGACAACCTCATCGCAAGTTGGGGACAAAGTTCTATGGTTGTGTTGTGCAGGTCTCCACATTGCTACTAGCACCGGTAGTGCGCCCTGCCAAAGCTCAGCTAGTAACACCTTTGGGGTGTTTCCTTGCTCCTACTAGTTCGATTAAACCTTGGTTTCATAACTGAGGGAAAACTTACTGCTGTGCTCATCATACCTTCCTCTTGGGGTTCCCAACGAGCTCTACGTTGAAAGTCGAGTGCATCACCCCTTACTTATGAAGACCGAACCTCATGATACTCAACTTTAGTCATGAGTAAGCTCTTGTCATTGTAAGTATATGTGTATCATAAAGAACCTCCAACGGGGTACCCCTTCCACATGACACAGCAGCTATCCCATAATCAAAATGACAAGGCAAGCATACAATGAGCATCTTAGTGATCTTTTTATTTGCTTTTTGCATTGGTTTTTATTGAGGATGCTTCATAGAGTGCTCATTATGGTGATGCTGCAAGTTTCCACCATGATTAGGCATGGCTTAGGCTAGCGGCCCAGGCATTTCTCTAACACACATACAAACTCCATGATCTTACAAGTTCCACTTTTATTTCACACTGCCGGGATCCATAAGCAAAAGAACATGATATCAACGGGGTACAAAGTACAAGTGCAATGTTGAAAGCGTTCCCCATGATACATGGTTCTGCTAATTTCAACTTATAAAGCGCAAGCATATACGCAACAAAGAAGGACCCAATGGTTCAAGTTTATTAAGGGCAAGAAAAGTAAAGTGTGCCATCAAGTTCGTGAGAGCTTTAATCACTAGTTTTCTCATAACAAGTTTAATTTGGAGGGTAAACAAAAGCATGAATATAATTGGAATAGCATAAGCTAGTAGGTAGGTATGGTGGACTCTTTAGAATAACTTGGTTTAGGGAGTTGGATGCATGAGTGGAACTCATACTTGGTTATGGAGGCTAGCAAAAGACTGGGAGCGACAAACTAAGAGAGCAATAATGGCCATAATCATGCAGAGCGACAAAACATCATTGATAAAAGCATAAAGTGATACTACAAGTTGAAAACTAAAGGATCATAAAGGCTTAGGTGACTTGAGATAGTCATAACATGGTGTGAGCATGCGCCAAGTCAACCCAAATAAAGCATCAAAGGAGAATACCACTATACTATGCTTTAATATGCTAAAACAACGCATGATTCATCCAAGGCACATTAAGCAATCTCAATCATTTATAACAAGTCATGCTACAACAAAGAATAGTAAGCATAAAGCCAAAACAATATCAAGCATGGCATGACAAAGCATAGGCCACAATCAAAAACAAGCTCTTTTTACCACATAAGTATGAACTTTCCTACTCTTTTCCAAACCAAACCAAACTATTTGCAAACCAATGTATGAAAGAGGGGATCCAACCAATTTATTCAGAAAACTAAGAAAACCAAAGCAAACAAAAAACCAAAACAAAACAAAGAATAAGACGCTCCAAGAACAACACAAATGTGCATGAAACAATAAAAATGAAGCCTTTGGAAGGAACCTGGGATTTTTATTGATGAAGAGGGGTATGCCTTGGGAATCCCCAAGCTTTGACGCTTGTACTTCTTGGATAATTCTTGGGGTAACACGCGTGGCATCTCCAATCTTGAGCTTTAGTCCATCCTTCATCTCTTTAGTCATTCCTTCCATACACCTGAAATTTTTTCCTTCATACAAAACTTCACACAATCTTTATTGGCAACATTAGTGCACTCAAGATAATAGGTCTTAAAGTTCAGTTCCAACACCAAATAAACTTCCATTAGAACACTAGCTACTGAGCACTTCCCTCAAAAAGCTCAATTCCCCAAAAGAACTAAAAAAGGAACCAACAAGAAGCAAATGCAGAAAATGGCAGAAATCTGTCAAAACAGACCAGCAGGTAAAGACAAATTTTTTCGAAGACCTTCTATTGCTCAAATCAAAAAGTGTTGAACTAACGAAAGTTAGATAACATCTGGGGCAGAAACACAAAAATTCACGCATCAAAAAGACGTTCAGAGATTTTACATGAATGTTTACGGTGAAGCACAGAAATTTGTTTCGGGACATCAACTTTCCCAATCATTAGAGGTTACTCTTGGCACAAAAAGCAAATAAAAAGGATAAGCAGCGGTTATTACTGAAGTAATAACTTCCAAGACTCATCTAAATCTTTTGGATTATCTCCCAATAAGTACTTTTCTTTAACGTCTTTAAGTTAGGCATAAGAAGCAAGAAAAAGAATCAAGTGTTCTCAAATGAAGAAGCATTAAGATTAATACCAGAAATATCTTTAAGAAGGCAAGGTATATCATCCAAATAAGTTCTAGAGGATCCTCTCTCACTGCTCTTAGATTCACTATTTTTATCAAAAGGGTTTTCAGGAACAATCCAATCAATATTCTTTTCTATGGCTTCATGTATTGCTACTAGTTTAAAGGGTATTGGTATCTTAGGTTCCTCCCCATTAGGTTCGGTTTTGTTCATATTTTCTCGTGTACCAACAACATCTACACATGAGCCTAGCATATGGAAACGTTCAAAGACTTTCCTAGCTTCCTTGGCAACATCATAGAACTCCTTAAACAAAGTTTCTAGAATAAAATCCCTCTTTTCAAGGTCCTCAATTTCTTTAAGCTTAAGAAACATTACTTGCATTAAGGGGTTGAGGTTAACAAACCTAGCTTCCAACATGTGAACTAAAGAAGCTGCAGCAATCTCATAATTTGGAGCAAGTTCTACAAGGGATCTATCCTCAGTATCCTCATGTTTACTAACATGATTAAATAATTCTTCAATATTATCTTTCCCAATTATAGAACCACTACCAATTGAAAGGTCTTTCAGGGTGAATTTAGGGATCAACATGGTGAGCTAAGGAAGAGGCGACAACTAAAGGAGACTTAATTTTTTGTGTTTTCAAATAAGAAAGCAAACTAGTAAAACTAATTTTTTGTGTTTTTGATAAAGAAACAAGCAAACAAAACAAAGGAAACTAAGAAAAACAAAAATATCAAAGTAAAGAGATTGGTTATGAGGGACTCCCCTTGTGAAGATGTCCTTGACTCCTCGGCAACGGCGCCAGAAAATATGCTTGATTGCCCTAAATATATCGAGCTCGTTGGGGAACCCCAAGAGGAAGGTATGATGAGCACAGCAGCAAGTTTTCCCTCAGTACGAAACCAAGGTTACCAATCCAGTAGGAGCAAGGAAACACCCCAAAGGTGTAGCTAGCTGAACGTTGGCAGGGCGCACTACCGGTGCCAGCAGCAACGTGGAGACCTTCACAACACAACCACAGAACTCTGTCCCCAACTTGCGATGAAGTTGTCAATCTCACCGGTTTTGCTGAAAACAAAGGATTAAACGTATCGAATGGAAGGAAGTAATAGTTTGCAGAAAGTAAACACAAAGCAGTAAACAGTTGATTGTAGATTGAATGTAAAAGAAAGGACCGGGATCCATAATTCACTAGAGGTGGCTCTCCTTAAGATAGATAACATGCTGGGTGAACAAATTACAGTGGGGCAATTGACAAACATTGAGAAAGCAATACATGCATATACTAATCATCTTGACTCCTTTGGAACTTGATTGGGCATTACAACATTATACATAGACCGCCATCCAACTGCATCTATGACTAATTATCCACCTTCAGGTTATCATCCGAACCCCCTCCAGTATTAAGTTGCAAGCAACAGATTATTGCTTTACGAATTGCATGTAATGTAAACAATACGATTGTTCTATGAACAAAGGATTGTTGTTTTCTCCCTAGTAGCAATAGGACATCTAGTACCTTAGAGATTTCTGTCACTTCCCCAGATTACCATAGGCATGAACCCACTATCGAGCATAAATACTAACTCTTGGAGTTGCTAGCATCTACTTGGCCAAGATAGCTACTAACAACGGAAAGCATGCAAGATCACAAATAACAAAGACATGATAGAATCAATAATCAATCTGAAATAGCATCTCAATATCCATCGGATCCCCGCAAACACAACATGCAGAATTACAAATAGATGATCTTGATCATGAATGGAGCTCACAAGATCTAGACATGAAAGCACAAAGGAGGAGAACCAGCCATCTAGCTACTACATGGACCCGTAGTCCAAGGATGAACTACTCACGCATCACACTGGAGGCTTGCATGACGATGAAGAAGGCCTCCAGGGAGAATTCCCCTCTCCGGCAGGGTGCCGAGAAGAGCTTCAGATCCCTCCCGATCTAGGGATGGAGATGACGGCGGCTACAGACTCTTTCATGGATTTTTGATCGGGTTCTTAGGGTTTTCGTCCCGAGGGCATCTTATAGGAGGAAGGAGAGGCCGAGGGGGTGCCTGGGCTGGCCACACCACCCCCTGGTGCGGGCCATGCCTAGCCGCGTGGCCAGGTGGTGTGGTCGCCCTCTGTCCCTTCTCCGTCTCGTATTCTGGCATCTGATGACTTCCGGAAAAATAGGCACTTTGGCTTTTGTCCCGTCCAATTCCGAGAATATTCATTTTCTGACTTCCTGGAACCAAAAACAACAGAAAACAGGCAGCTGGCACTGTGGCTCTTGTTAATAGGTTAGTCCAAGAAATCATATGAAAAGTACTCCAAAGTGTGGACAAAACACAAGAAAGTGGATAAAACCAAGCATGAAATATCAAAAAGTATAGATACATTTGCAATGTATCACACAAAATTCAAGGACTGTAAGAAAAGATTATAAGACAAGTATGTCAAGGAGAAAAAACTCCAGAAATCACTGGCATACTAGAGAAGCAACGGGATAACTGGGCCGCATTTCTGGATTACAAGGATTTGGAAGAAGCTAAGGCAAGGTCAGCAAAGAATAAGATAAATGCTTCCAAAAAGAAATATCACCATCATATGGGGACATGTGGCTACAGGAGTGCCATGCCTAAGTGGGATAAAACTGAGGCCGGCCTAGCAGCTAAAGGGATCACTCCAGCTACATGTGATTGGCCCTTGAGGTCAAGAAATTGGATAGTTGGGCATGTGGCATCGTATGACCTAGAAACATGGCACACTGTTGTAAAAAAAGAAATTGTTGAACCCAAGAATGCACTTATTAAAGTGATAAAAGAGGTTAAATAGGGAAAGTTCGTTTCCGAGAGAGAGAACGATGAGATGACAAAGGCCCTCAGAAATACTGAAAAGGTCGGACGAACACGAGGCTTTGGACCTTCTTATCCATGGATTACTAGGTTTCCCCACTACATTGTCACTTATAGAAGGCGATCGAGAAAAACGAAGCGACAGCAGGCGGAGGAGGCAGAGTGGTTGGCAAAGGTTAAGCCATGTTGCAGCAGTAGGAGCAGATTAATTAACTTAGAAGAGTGGCCTAACAGCAAGATCCTGCACTCGATAGTATGGTCGACCCATCTTAGCGGAAAAGCAGCATGGCTTCCATGGAGGTCCAAGTGACAATTGATGACTACCCCGTGGATGCAATCAAGGATAAGACAAGTTGTGAGTTGTATGTTGAACTAAAGAACATATCCATGAAGGTGACGGTCGGCTTTGATTTACCTTCTGCACCTGGAGCGACCTACCATTGCCGTCTGATTCTAGCTGGCTATGCTCATGTCAGTGTGGATAAAGTTCAACCATTATTTCGGTCACTGTAGCTTGACATCCCTCGAGGTGAAAGGGAGACGACACTGGGAGAAGTCATGAGTGGCTTCATTTTTTGGAAAAAAGAATACATCAAGTTTCGAGGCTCGGCGCCAAGGCCACCGTCTCCACCTAGAAGCAATCCATCACCTCCAAGGCCACCATCTCCTCCGAGTAGAAGTCCACCACCTCCAAGTGCGCGAGGAAGCCACATGGGACTAATCTATGTGGATACTACGTTTGCGAGTTCATTCGCGTTATGACTACTGAGCAGAACTTGGAAACTCTTCGAGTACGTAAGCAATATATTCATAATTTATTTTTATTACCATAATTTATGTGGAGTTCCATTCATAATTTTTATGATGATTGATATATTCATATTGATCTCCTTCTTTATAGTTGGACGCGATGCGGGAAAATCTCCTACCACAGGACCACCTACTAGCAATTCAAGAGGAATTGGCAGGATTTTTGGTTGACGAGGTCATAAACCCATGCGGAGAATACAGTCTAGATAGAGCCTAAAGCATCTATGTAATGATATCCATGTAATGAAATAGATGGGCTCTGGACTCTATATATATATATATATATATATATATATATATATATATATATGACATATTCATACTACTCCCAGGTGTAACTACACCCACGTGTGTTTCTCACCGTCTAGGTAGTATCTGTCATACCGAAGAGTATGTACGTGTAGTATGAAGTATTATAAGACTATTTGGTAGTATATATACTACTTTTGAGGTAGTATGTATAAGTTTTTTACATACTCTTATTTTACATATAAATATAAAGGGTATTTTAGAAATATAGTGCAAACTATGGCTCCACTTGCATTTTTTTCATGTAATTTGATTTGAAGTATCTTAGATGTAGTATATGAACATACTCAAACCGATAAAATATCACGTATACTTTCATATGGTAGTATATGAGACGTGGGTGTAACTACACCCAGGAGTAAGAAGTATTTTTCCTATATATATATATATGTATGCTCGTAAAAGAAATTATATTATATATATGTATCAACGTGTACAAGTACTATGTAGTAGCGTCGTGTATGTATACGAAAACTTGTGAAATGAAAACATAGAATGAAAAATAATTAAACACAAAATATGAAAAGGAAAACACAAAACCATAAAACCCCATCTCCTGCTACGACAGCCAAATGGCCCAAAACACTAACGTGGCAGCCGGGACTAAATGTCCTCCGGCCCAGCGCACGATGTGGGGCCATGTGGTGGAACTCTAGTCCTGGTTCATAACAGAAGCAGGACTAAAGGTTAGACCTCTAGTCCCGATTTGATAGTCCCGGTTTAAAAAACGGGACTAAAGGCCCTTACGAACCGGAACTAGAGGCTTGTTTTCTACTAGTGAGGCCAACCATAATAGATAGCTTCCGGTCATATATTCTCGATGCCTACCATGGACTCAGTTGCATGTGAATCAAAGATAGCAACTTAACGTATTCACTAATGACATGGGTGACACAAGTCATATGTAAGGCAAAAGGACACACCATGCATGAACATAAAATTTATTCATAGACAAACGACAGGTGCATATCCTATATTTAAACACTACCAAAATACCAAATAATGTTGACCTAATCTTATACTACACCCACCAACCAACTACATCTGAACTGAATTGCACAAGCAACCAACCTTTTTTTGGAACCTGGATCACCTCTATGAACCTTGGCTGCACATTAAAACTTATCTCTATGGGCATGTTCAAATCATATGACATAGTTGGATCGTCTACTTCACTTGAACTAGATATGATACAAACAAATATATATCACGTTTAGAATTCTAAACATCTAATAACCTTGTCATTTTTTGATTCCAGCGTAGCGAGCTTTATATGGTTTGAGGGTATCTAAATCTTGTCTAGAATTTTCATCTCGTAAACAATTTTAAGAAGGAACCCTATAGGAACAAATACACCATGGCTGACCAAGCACCAATGCCAATCGTGGCACTCGACCATTCCAAAACATGATCCCCTCCATCTGTAATCCAAGAACATATAGTTAAGAAACTAATCGAAAAATGGCATCGATTAGAAATTTTTGTAACCATACTTTGTTCATGTGATTCAGATTAGGAAGATGAAAGGCCAGAAGCAAAAGAAAGGGGGTGTCAACGGTGCTGCCGGCTGGCACTAGTACAAACCGGGCCTATTAAGTCCTCCCATCACACACGGAAGGCTCTTACCATGTGTGCTTCGGAGAAGCACTGACGCTGAAAATTTCCGGTAGCCTGCTCATGGCCTAGGCAAGCTCCATCGCGGGGGTGTCGCACAATGAATGTTTTTTGTTATCATAACAAATATGAAGGACGTGATTCAAGATCTAACAACCGTGTTCTTAGAGGAGAAGTATCCCCCATGATTATCATCCTTCCATATGATTTTTGGCGAAGTTCTTTGCAATACCAAGAGGCATATCCCTGCCAAGTTTGGGTTCATTCCATTGAGGGATGCCATATTTTTGGCAGTGAGCATGATAACTACATTTGAAACCTAGGTGAACTCTTACTCGATAGAAATCCAAGTGAAGGTTTGCATGTCCAAATTATTTGTATATCTTGTTTATCATTTTTCCGGGTAGTAGGTCAAAATGACTCCATGGTCATGTTCTCATTTATTTTGATTTTTTAATTTCATTTAGTTTGATTCAAAAATGGGTCAAACTTGCCATTGTACACACCCGCATAAGGGTTTTAAGTTTTGAATCATATGCACTGAGCCAGCCTAGGACACATCTGGGGCACCGAAACCCATTTTTGTTTAAATTTAAGACTATTTACGGTATCTAATGTTCAAAATTTTGAATTATCCAAGCATTACTTAAGGAAAAAGCAGTATATAGCTCCACCATCAGAAAAATCCTAATCTCCTAGAAATGCCCATACAACATGACCTAGCTTTGGATAAAAATTCCACGGGACCTTAGACATGCGGAATGCTTCCACCTCCTTTGGAAAATCCACTCATAATTCAAATTTCTATTCTAGATTAGAAAAATCAAGATTTTTCTATAGAACCTCGAAATCCCTAGTTGAAGAAGTTGTTTGCAATGCCAAGAAGCACTTCCCTGGCAAGTTTGGGAGCACTACAACATCATACCACATACCAAACAACTTTAAAAATTAAAATTTTGCTTTAGTTTTGACCAGATGACAAGTGGGTCTGCGTCATTGGACTTTCTTAAAATCGTGTACTTTTATTATCCCTAAACTATAATCATGGAAAAAAATTATGCGTGACCCTTTTATGAGGAATAGTTTCCACTAGGTGGCTTACCCGATAAGGATCAACATGCGGCACGCCCGCCTCGAACAACACGTAGCACACCCGCCGCCTCCTCCTCCTCCACTAACACACCCCCAAATTGTGGATGTGACATTATGTCCCCATAGAAGATAGCTAGCAAGCATCGATGCATCCTATCGGTTTCGCTTTGTCTTGATCATCAACATTTATTCTTGCCTCGGTTCTGCTCATCTACCCCATTAATCCACTCTCATCTCCTTCTTATTGAACGTATCCCCTTCCCCACAATCCTAGCACACCTCACCATCTCCAACCCCCCTCTTCATTGACAAAAGGAAGGTCTCTATCCCCAATAGTGCACCCATGGCCACCTTCTAGCTCCCGCCCACTTCAAAGGAGCTCCAGCGTTCAAGGTCAGCAAGGACAATGCCCTAGGCATTTCGGCCTTTAGCTTGAGGAGGAACTGGTGGCAGCTGGCGTGTTCCTTCCTTGACGAGGGCTATGACCACCGTCACAAGCGTCGCAAGTATGACCTCGGGAGCAATTGAGTATCGATGCTGATAGTCTACTTCGCCAACCCCAATGACACCACTTTGATCTACCATCGATGCTAGCATAGCAGACTGTGAGATGGTGGTGTTCACCCACGCCAACATGCACACCAACTAGTGGAAACAGTTCCCCAATGACGGCAGATTCATCCACTACGTCATGTCGGAGCTGCCGATGGCGGAGGTGGTGGCAATGCCAGAGGACCTGTTGCCGATGGCAGAGGTGTCGGTGGCGCCACTGGTGTAGGAGTAGGCGTGAGGAAGCGTCGGACTAGCAATAGTGTAGACCTGATGGGCATATTGTCAGTTTTGCTAGTATCGAGTAGGTTTATCTTGATTTTAAACTTCTGCTTGTAATGAAAACTTGTATTTTAGTTTTTTATTGAGTAGTGTTCTTCTTGTAATTATGATAGTAAACTTCTATTTTAGTTCCATCAGATGAGTGCAAACTCATCTTTGTTCCAGTTCCATCGGAAGTTGCTCCCACCTAAACTTGGTCTCTGATGACTGCAAGTGCACAGATCAATTGTAGCTACTTTCGAAATAAGAGTATCGAACCCACAGAGAGATATTTGGTTAAGGACTTTATTCCCCTCGTCACTATCTACCAAAGGATACTTCTAAGTTGCCTTTGATCTCAAGTAAAGGTTGTTTGAAAGGTGTTGTGTTTGTGTTCAAGAAAGTAATGAAAGAAAGTAAAGTAAACAAGTAACAAGAGCATTGGGATTGGTGTTGGAACTCAATAAGGCTTAAATATTCTCGGGGATGTAGGATACACCAATAGAATATGAGAATTATTCATGATTACTATGACCTATATCTTTCGCCACGATATGTGTGGAGCGAGTTCCATAATAAGATGTTCACAAACAAGTCTCGTGAGCAAGCCACTTCTACGAGTCATGTGATAAGGTCATCTCTAAAGAACCACTATGATGCCTGCGAGAAAATCACTTCTACAAACCACCACATTTAAGGGTTTTCCCATGGATATCGTTATGAGTTTAGTGTATCTCTCTTAATCCCCCTTTGACCGTGTAGGACAATGCTTGTAGTCACATAATAGCACTTAACAAGCTCCCGTACACGTCCAAAGGGTATTTCCCTCTCTCTAGTCTCGAAGACAGATGCTATGTGGTCGACTTCACATACATCTAGAGAGATATAACACAATATGATAAACCAATAGACCAATGACCAAAGTTATAGATCATCTTTATTTCATTTCATAATAATGCTAGGGTTTCTCCATCTCCCCCAAAACAAAGGGAACTACTCACACATGGAGGCAATCAACAACATCATCATATTCATATGGATGGATTTAAAGTGTAAAGGTAAAATCAAGTGCAAACCCACAATTGTATCAGAATTACAACAAGATCTAATGAATGAGAGAGGGGAATGATGGTATTGATGGAGATGCAGCGATTGATGATGAAGAGGTTGATGTGATATCCTCCAATGATCCGAGTAGGAGCAAGGATTTTCCCTTCTCCAAGTTACTCCTCCAGATCCCTTCCTAGTGTGGTATTTCGTGGTTGGAGGTGTATGTGAATGTCGGATATAAGTCCCGTCTTAACGTTCTAAAAGTATTTGACGAGGCAGATGTCCTGGCGGGCCGTACGAGCGGACTGTATGGGCAGGCTTTGCTCATACTTCAGGTCGTTAAAACTTCTATGATCTCTCCTCGCATCCTCTCTTCTCCCAGGCGCGTAAAAAATCATTTATATGACATTTATCACTTAGAAATATCATATTATTATATAACATGACAGTTCCAATTGATATATTCATAAAAGACTTAAAAATTGGGGATCCTATTGAAACAAGGGAAAAAGGTGTGCGCGAGTGCCGTAAAATACAAAAATCCCAACTCTACTTATTAAAAAACATAGGATAAAAATGCTTCAAAAATGGACTCATCAGTCTCAATATAATCATACAAACCTCTACTTGGTCCCTAAGCATCAAACGCCAACGAACTCGGTCCCTTAGCATCAATCCAACTCTACCTCGCTAACAAACAAATATTCGTTGTGCTTGCAATCAGTCAGATGCTTATCTCTTACCATTTATTCTGAATTCGAATGAAATAGTTTCCATTGGCACCCATACTATCACATGAAAATCCAAGATATCTAGAGCCACATCATGGACGAAATCAACTTAAGGCCATTCAAGCTATGCTTCGACAACCTTCCTATAGAATCCATGAAGACGGAGGCGCTGAATCAGATCCTCCGCAAATTTGGTAGGGAGGTGCTAGAGATGCTATCCGAGGAGAGCCAGTTCTTCTAGGCGAAGGCTTTACTTGAGGACCTGGGCAGCCTCTCAAAGTAGTACGAGCTCGACATCGTCCGCGACATACTTGGATCGATGATCACCTTGAAGCATTGGGTCACAATGCTTGTCGCCAATGGCCTCAGTAGGCCACGATGTGTGGATAGAGGACATGGCCATGAGCCGTCAGGCAGTAACAAAGAGTGGTGTACAAAATATATGTCAGTTGGGGGTAGATTGTAAAGATGGAGAAGCACAGAAGCATCAGAGATCATCTAGATTGTGATTTAATCATTGTATTTTTTATCTATGATCATTTAATAAATGGAGAAATTCCATATGTATTTGATTTGTTCCCATCTAGTTCATCATCAAACATCTAACGTGCAGTCCCCACATTGGATCCAAACTAGGCTAAAGGTCTTTCCCTTTCCATGGATCTAATGTTCCTGTACCAATAGACGCGTGTTGTCGAGTGGGTACAATCAATCGTACTGTGTTGCCGAGATGAGCAGAATATGACCGATATGGCTGTGTAGCTGTTCAGCACGCCTAGAGTGGCCACTTCAAGGTTTGGGAAGGCTCATGGATAAAATTTCTTGAGCATTCTTTCAACGCTGCTGATGCGACTATGTGCTGGGTCCCGTAGTCACATATAGTTCATTCAACAAACACCTAAACTGCAATATTCAAATTCACTATAAAGTGAGCTCAAATTTGTTTCTTTACATGGATCTAATGTTCATGTACCAATAGGTGCATGATGTCGAGTGGGTACGATCAATTCTATCATGGTACCGAGATCAGAAAAACATGACCGACAAGGCTGTGTAGCCGTTCTGCATGCCCAGAGCGGCCATGTCGGAGCTTGGGAGGCCTCATGGATAGACTATGTTTACTGTTATTTTCCCATTGCTGACGAGCCTAAGTGATGGGTCATGCACGTCATAAGAAGTACAAACCTAATTGTTTTCGTCTCTGTTGGTGGGTTGTGTGCTCGGTCCCACATGACGAAAGACAACATATCTATATTTTTTCATCGCTGCTAACAGGGCAAAGGGGAGGTCCACATGTATGAAAATGAGTCAAACAAATGACAAGTAAGCCCAACGTAACGAAAGCCGACGTCATGTATGTCCAGGGGCACAGACGTAATGAATCAGTGCCAGCTGGTGGCGTTTCTCCAGTTGGTCGATTCATAGTGGCACGGTCATAATTTCCGAGTGAACTGGAGACACAGTCGTAATAAAACCAAATAGATGCAGAGAGCGCAATAAGAGTCAGGGTGCAACACCATTGCCAAGCGGGAGTGAACTACCTCCACCATTGTCGTGGTAGCCGACCGGCATGGTAGCAGGGGCATACTATGCCCCCAAGGGACCTGCCGGTTCCATCTCAGACCGTAAAGTCCCGCCGCCATGTTGCAACAGGCCGGCTAGGTGCTGCCACCACCCTGGACCACGGACTCACCCAACTCCACCTCTGGTAGGCTTCAGCACCACGAGAGGCCCTCCAACCCGCTTGGCCTAGATGAGGCCGAAACGCCCCATATTTGGGCCGAGCAGGCCCTGATGCCACCTGCCCGCGAGCATCTCTGCCTTGCTGCCGATCGGCATCACCGCCACGAACTGCATCCACCCAGCCTCCTACGAGCTCCCTATCGCCGTCCTGGACCACGCGCCACCGAGCTGCACCTCCTGGAGATGGAAAGCCCCGCATGTCCATAGACGAGATGGCCGGGGAGAGCCAGGGGATCTGCTGCCACCTGCGCCGCCCGGCCTAAGGCCGGCGTTGCACGCCAGGGACAGCGGGGGAGAAGGGGGAGGGAGGTGCTGGAGAGGAGAGGGAGGGAGGGTCGCAGCCCGACCGCTGCCGGGGGCGCCTTGGGTCGCGAGAGGTCGGGGAGTTTTCATTCTAACATTAATGTAGACCCATAGTTTCTGAGTTTCCCTACTAGGATTTTCGATTTTACGAAAGTAGGCAGGATCAGGACTACCCTGTCCATTGAGTATTTTCGCTCAGTTTGCATTTCTTCAAATGCCATTGGTAAAAGGAAAACACGTACAGAGAGATCGATACTTCGAGGAAAGTATAGTAAGAACGGAAATGCATATATGGACAGTATAGACTTTTACAATGGAGGGTAAGAATGGAAATACATACATATATGTAATTATGTATAGACTTTTTCAATGGAGGCAAATGCAGATACGATCTATCTGGGAAGACTTAATTATTACAGCCATCTCCCCGCGTGAGCTTGTTGGCATCGAGTAGCTGCTAGATTGGCGCTCTATGAGCTGCAGCTCTGGGGTGAGCTCGACGGCATTGAAGGAGACGACGCTGGGTCGTACTGGCTCGGGGCCATAGGTCCGATATGTCACCGCGACGCAGAACCTGCCGCCTGCAAAATAGGTCACCTGGGGAGGGAACGGGGAAACGTAATATCCTGCGGCCCACGCGTCGGTGGGCCATGCCTCAGGCCAGGACCGGAGGATCACCGGCGGCCTAGCGTCCATGTCGACGGCGGAGAAGTAGGTATCTCCGGAGGAACGAAAGCCGAAGAGCAGCCGCCGGCCGGTGCCGAGGAAGTCCGGGACCAAGACGGCCCGGCCTGTAACGGGCAGCTCCCAGGCGCCCTCCTTGCGCCACCGGCGGCGCGCCGTGTCGAAAGAATACGTGCCTCCTTGGCGCCGCAAGGAGACGCAGACGCGCGGGCGGTCGACGTAGTAGGCCCCGACGTCCTCCCTGCGGCCACGGGCGAGGCCGGGCGGGTCCTGGACGGCGGCCCAGGCCCAGCGGCCAGGGCGGAGCTGCTGCAGAGCCTCGAACCGGGGTGAGCCCTTGGGGCGGTCCGAGCTCGGGTAGGCGGAGATGGCGAAGAACATGTGGTCTCCGACCGGGACGAGCAAGACGCGCTTCTTTTCCGAGCGCATGTCCGGGCCGGGGGAGACGCCGGCGCCATCGTCGTAGATCAGGGTCCGACCGCCGTAGCGCGCGCAGCTGGCGGCGACGATAACGTCACCGGAGGCAGAGGCTGCGAAGTTCAGGTATTCGAGGTAGTCGACTTGCTTGAAGCAGGCGACGGGGTCGGGGAGGCTCGGCATTGGCGCCGGCGGGCACTTATTGTGATCGTCTGGTTCATCTAGCGGCTGGGAGGTGGTGGAGAAGAGATGCTTGAGGTTGAGCTTGCACACGAGGTGGCCGACCTCGTTGGCGTCTTGCACCACCACGAAAACTCGGGTGCGGCGGCGCTGCCCCCCGACGGACATCGATCGATCGTACTGCTTAATTGACCAGGGAAAAGTTACCCGGCCAATTCTGAAATTGGATCAATGAAGTAATAATCATACTAGGAGTACTGTATAGGACGGGAGTCCGCTTCGGTTAGGAATCGGAGAGGGTTTACTTTCTCTGCCGGTGGTGGATTCTCACTCCACTTGCACGCCTCCCCTTACTATCTGTAACAGGTCCCCTTACCAGTGATGTGTGTGTACAAGCTAGCTAGTATTAGCTATGTAAGAACAACTCTCTAACCGATCCCCAATAATTTAGAGGAGAAAAAGCCTCCCTTTTTCTTAACTTCCTATATTTTATATTTAGTCCTCAGTAACCTAGAGGATTAAAAAAATTGATCAAATTTGCAAATTTGACCACATGAATGCATATCAACATATAGAATAAGTAGATTTATAATGCATATTAAGTCATATAAATGATTACAAACATCATAAACCCGACAAATTGGGTTTTTACACCGTCTACTTTTTTTTCTACCTCATCACTAGAACCATCCGAGTTGGGTTCTAGCTCATCACTAGAACCATCAGAGTTGGGTTCTCTACCGTCTATGGATTATTTCCGACGCAATAATACTCGTCACTATTATGGCGCCTTACGAGGAAGCTCCATCGATGCATCATCAATGGTATGGATCTAGGACCTAGACTAGTTCTTCGATGGAAGTTGGCATGTATCCCTTTCCAAAATTGCATGTATGTTTGCTCATCTCCAACTCAGTTTTGCTCATGCCACGTGAAGTACAAATCGTTGTTCTCGTCCTCATCCCATGGCCGCCGAATCCTACGAAATCAAATGACATGCACTTGCTTCATCGGAATAAATGGTGAAGCTTTCACTAAAAGCAAACAAAAAAGATGATGAACACACCTTGGTGGTGCCAGATCTGGTGGTGTCGATAGAGGTGCCGGTGCAGGTGCTGCTGGCACCGCCAGAGCAGGTGTGGTTGCCCGCACGAGGTGCTCCACCCATGCCGGAGGTGCCAGTGATCCGGCGAGGTCCTCAAGCGAATCCAGTGAGTTGCTCCGGTGCGTGGAGGAAGAAGCCATGTCGAAGGTGTAGCCGCGCGAATCCGGCGGAATCTCAATGAATCCCGGCCGCGGGGACTCGATTCCGTCGGAGGCAGCGGCAGATTTGCGACGGTGATTGTGCTGCCCGATTCCAGCGAAATAGGAGGTCGTCGGGTTGGGGAAGAACGTGGGAGGGTGGGGGAGCCTACTACGGGCCAGGGTGGCCGGATCTGGTCGCCGGACTCGTCGACGGCGAGTCGGCGGCGGATTTGCTATGGCGTGGGGAGAGAGGTGGAAGCCGAAGTGGAGGAGTAAAAATATAGTCCTGCGCCTGCGGTCACCCATATTTAGGGGTCGCGGAGGGGCTGAACTAAAAAATTATCCACTAACGGCCGCTTGGGGATCGGTTTGGTGCGTCCCCCGTCGTTAGCAGCCAAAAAAGGTCCTCTAACGGTCGAAAGGGGATCGGTTAGAGTTGCTCTAACCCTGCTCCACATTCGCTAGTTATTAAGACTAAACACAGATATGACAGAGAACTCTAATTCTCTCTACGTCCAGGTTAGAGTAACTCTAGCAGACACCGTATCGGCATAACCCAAAACTCGTGGATGCGGTGCATGGTGCACTGTAACTATGTTTGCAGGCGCATTTGAACAGAGTGCAGAACAGACGCTGCATATAGAAACTACATAGTTAAAAAAAGACATTTTCGCGAGAAAATTCAGTTTATACGAGTTTGTCAGTTCGATAGTCACATCTGTTATGGATATACTAAATAGGTATACCTACGGCATAGTCTCGTACCGGCAAGACCGGGTGACCCACAGTTGGTGGTTAGGCCTATCGCATAACGGGGGGGGCGACGTGCCACCGCCTTAGATGGAAGGCAGCGCCTTGGAGGACAAGACACTAGTTTATATATTAGTCTATGACTCTGTAACAGTATCCGGTTAGGACTCTCCTTGTAACCCTAGGTCCTGACGTCCTTATAAGCCGGCCTACGGGAGCCTTTAGGACAACACACAACAAGACCAAGTGCATAGCACAACTCGCACACAACGAACCCTATAATCCTTGTAACTCGAGGTATTGCCATTATAGTTATTTATAGCAGGAGTAGGATCTCACCACCGTCGTGAGATATGAACCTGGGTAAACTGCGTCAGGCCGCCCTGGACGCTTTCCGTCTTATCCCGTGTCTCTAAACTCGTCGTTGGGATATCCCTATGATGTACGTGTTGGCAATACCAGGACAGCATCCACAACTGCGCGATCGGTTCATCCACAACAAAATCTAATTACAACCACCGCCACAAAAACTAAATTACCAAAATGTGGCCCGGAGCTCACCGGAGCCTACTGTTGTGGCAGCGGGGCGGGCGGTGATACGTCCATAACATATCTATGATTTTTGATGGTTTTATGCTAATAATATGCTTTTGACACTCCTTTTTTTAGAAAGTTTACGATTTATTTGGACTAACCTACTAATAGTTGCAAAAGTGCACAATGTTCTTGTTTTACACTTTGATGTGTAGGAATTACCAAAAATACAAGTGGAAACCTTGTTAGAGTCAATTTGGGATTTTTTTCAGAAATCTGTCTCACAACTCTATTTGAATATGGTCACGTTTCGGGTCGAAGACGGCGTCAAACGGAAAACTCTTCAACTACAAAGTTGTTGGCAATTTCGCGACAAACGTTCTGGACATACAATTTAGCTGATTCCGAGTCCGGATGGGCCTTCTAGGCCTAATTTACTGCAGCCCAAGATGGGGTGACGGGAATCCAAGAAGCTATATAAAGGGAGGAAACCTAATTCGCTCAGGCCATCTCTACCCACGAATTTGCAGCCACCAAAGCCATGTTTTTGCCTCCCTCATGGATCCCATCTCCATGGGGGAGGGCTCCCAAGAATCCATGAAGGAAGGGGGCTAAGGGGCGGTGCTCCCCCATGGTACTGGCGGCGGGGAAGGAGTCCCCCACGCCGCCGCCGCCGCCCTCTTCACCATCTTCACCGCCATATCCATCACCTAATCCTCCTAGTATGCAGTGGTTCATCCTCCCACACACCTCTGTACCGTCCTATGTAAACATAGTGTTTGATGTTATAAGTTATAATCCTATGATCTATGTCATGTTTGCGTAGTTTCTTTGTTCTTAGATTGAATGGTTGAACGTCTTTGGTTCATTAGAGTTGTATATTGATATGGTACAGTCCTTTGGTGTCTATTATATTTGTGCGTGCGTGGATTAAACATCATAGGGGTTTGTAGTATGTGTAAAAGGAAGGGGGAGTTCTGCCGGAGTGATAGAAACCTGAGGACGCAAACCGGAACATTGCGCGTATGGGAGTAAGAGGACCATTAAACTTAAGGCTATGTTTGGGGAAACCTTAATGCATTTATTAGTACTTACGGATGTTTGATAACAATCCAATCATATAGTACATGTAATTCCAAGTAGTGAAGCGTATATATATTTAGCCTCTCCCACAAAGAAAACTGCATCGAAGATAGTGAACCCGATCTATTCGCTATTTAAACTTGGACAAAGCCACCACAATTACCATCACTGTTCCACACTCATGGTTCTGTTAGTTTAGTGTATTTTATTGCTGTAACAATTAGCTTTACTTTCTTGTTATTTATTATCATGCAAAGCTATCTCTATTACTCGTATTGTTGCTCTAGTTTTATTTCCTAAATAATGCAAATGTTTAGTGTGCGTTGAGTTGTATCAGTGGTTGATAGAACTAGAGAGAACATTTATCCTACCTTTAGCTCCTCGTTAGATTCGACACTCTTACTTATTGAAAAAGGCTACACATGATCCCTATACTTGTGGGTTATCAGGCGGCGACGCGGCAGTGCTTAGTTCTCTGCATCGCGGCGGGTGCTGTCTTGGACGAGCCACTCGATGGTGGCGAGGTCGCGGTCGTCGACGAAATCTCCCGGTTCGAACAAATCTTTCCATGGAAGCTTTTCTGTTAAAAACTTGTAGGAATGCATGAAGCCTTGAAAAATAAAGATATTTTTGGTATTGGTCTTAATTCTTATTCATTCGAAAATACTTGAATCTTTCTCCTATACCTAACTTAAAGGCGTTAAAGCAAAATACTTACTGGGAGATAATCTAAAAGTTTTAGTTCAGTCTTGGAAGTTATTGCTTAAGTAATAACCTCTCCTTATCCTTTTTATTTGTTTTTTGTGCCAAGACTAACCTCTAATGAGAGAGAAGTAATGCTTGGGAAAGTTGCTGTCCCGAAATAGATTTGTGTGCTTTGCTGTAAAAATTCGTGTAAAATCTTTGTACATCGGTTTGAGCTGTAATTGTTTGTGTTTCTACCCAAGATTGTTATCCAACTTTCGTTAGTTCAACACTTTTCGATTTGAGCAACAGAAGGTCTTCGAAAAAATTGGTTTCTATCTTCTGGTCTGTTTTGACAGATTTCTGCCATTATTTGCATTTGCTTCTTGTTGATTCCTTTTTGGGTTCTCTTTGGGGAATTGAGATTTTTAAGAGAAGTGCTACAGTAGCTTGTGTTTTAATTAAAGTTTTATTGGTGTTGAAACTGAACCCAAAGACTTATTATCTTGAGTAAACTAATGTTGCTAATGAAGATTATGTGAAGTTTTGTATTAAGGAAAAATTTCAGGTGTTAAGGAAAGAATGATGTAATGAGATGAAGAATGGACTAAAGCTCAAGCTTGGGGATGCCACCCCGTGTCACCCAACTAAATATCCAAGAAGTACAAGCGTCAAATCTTGGGGATACCCAAGGTATCCCTTCTTCATTAATAAAAATTTCAGATTCTTCCAAACACTTCATTTTTATTGTTTCATGCACAGTTGTGTTGTTCTTGGAGCGTCTTAGTTTTTGTTTTTGGTTTTCGTTTGCTTGGTTTGCTTAGTTTGCTTGAATAAATTGGTTGGACCCCCTCTTTCATACATTAGTTTTCAAATAAGTGTGGTTTGGATTGGAAAAAAGTAGGAAAAGTTCATGCTTAAGTGGTAAAAGGAGCTCGTTTTTGACGGTGGCCTATGCTTTGTCATGTCATGCTTGATATTGTTTTAGCTCTATGCTTAGTGATTTTTGCTGTAGCGTGTCATGTTATAAACAATTGAGATTGCTTAATGTGCCTTGAAAGAATCATGCGTTGTTTTAGCATATTAAAGCATAGTATTGTGGTATTCTCCTTTGATTCTTTATTTGGGTTGACTTGGCGCATGCTCACACCATGTTATGACTATCCCAAGTCACCATAGCCTTTATGATCCTTTAGTTTTCGACTTGTAATATCACTTTATGCTTTAATTAATGATGTCTTGTCGCTTTGCATGATTATGGCCATTATTGCTCTTTTAGTTGGTCACTCCCAATCTTTTGCTAGCCTCCATAACCAAGTATGAGTTCCACTCATGCATCCAACTCCAAATAAAACCAAGTTATCCCAAAGATTTCACCATACCTACCTATTAGCATTTGCTATTTCAAGTATATTCATGCTTTTATCTACCTTGCGAATTAAAATTGTTATGAGAAAACTAGTGATTAAAGCTCTCACGAACTTGATGGCACACTTTACTTTTCTTGCCCCCTAATAAACTTGAACCATTGTGTCATCTATGTTATATATGCTTGCACTTATATGTTGGGGATTAGCAGAACCATGTTGTCATGGGGAACGCTTTCAACATTGCACTTGTACATTGTACCTAGTTGATATCATGCTATTTGTCTATATATGTCGTCGGTGTGAAATGAAAGGGAGCTTGTAAGTCCATGGAGTTACGTATATGTGTTAGAGAAACGCCTAGGCCGCCGGTCTAATCCATGCCTAATCATGGTGGAAACCTGCAGCGTAACCATAATGAGCAATCTATGAAGCATTCTTCTTATAAAAAAGAGATAGAGATTGAGAAAAAAAAGAGATGAGAAAAGAGGAAAGAGAGAAAAAGCACCATTTTCCCATGGTAAATATGATGAGATGCTCGTTGTCTGCTTGCCTTGTCATTTTGATATGGGGATTCTTCCGTATCATTGGGCAAGGGGTACCCCGTTGGCGGTTCTCTATGATACACATGTATTTACTATGACAAGAACTTACCGGTAACTAAACTTGAGTAGCATGAGGAGCGACCCTCGTATTCAAGGGACATGAGATTTCCAACTTATACTATGTCAAGCATATACTCCATAGTTTGTTCACTTTAACCTTAATCACTTCAAGATTCTTATGATAGGGGCAATGAGAGCTGAAAGCTAATATGTACCATAATTTTTGGAAGCTCTTTATGAGACTTGAATCTCTGCTTCCTTCTATGAAGGCCTTTCTTCCACTTTTATATTGATTCTCCACCTTCTATCTTTATGCACCAATTAAGAGAGCATAGTGTCATTCTTAGTTCATTGTGCATTGTCCCAAAACTTCTTGATTGATGCTTAACTTTGATATTGCTTGTTCCTAAACTATTTGTATCTAGTCACCCTTATGAACTTTGAAGGTGTTCTATGCATTTATGTTTTGCTATTCTATGAGGGACAAGCTGAATACCATTCTCATTATGTTTTCTTTATGTGAAACAAACAAACGTCTTGCAAATCAATGTTATTCATGAATCTTTTGTTTGTGCCTATTCATGTTACAACAGAATAGCTATGTCTTATTGTTAGAAGTATATCTTTCATGACTCATGTTTAGAGTACCTTAATCCCAGCTATCAATGCTTTTACAATAATGATGATCAAGATTATCTTGTCTGGATGCCACCTCAAAAATTATATTGTTTTGATCGTTTACCTACTCGAGGACGAGCAGGAACTAAGCTTGGGGATGTTGATACGTCCATAACGTATTTATAATTTTTGATGGTTTTATTCTAATAATATGCTTTTGACACTCCTTTTTGTATACATTTTATGATTTATTTGGACTAACCTACTAATAGTTGCAAAAGTGCACAATGTTCTTGTTTTACACTTTAATGTGTAGGAATTACCAAAAATACAAGTGGAAACCTTGTTGTAGTCAAATTGGGATTTTTCAGAAATCTGTCTCAGAACTCTTTTTGAATATGGTCACGTTTCGGGTCGAAGACTGCGTCAAACCGAAAACTCTTCAACTACAAAGTTGTTGGCAATTTCGCGACAAACGTTCTGGATATAAAATTTAGCTGATTCCGAGTCCAGACGGGCCTTCTAGGCTCGATTTACGGCAGCCCAAGATGGGATGACGGGAATCCGAGAAGCGAGGAAACCTAATTCGCCCAGGGCATCTCCACCCACGAATTTGCAGCCACCAAAGCCACGTTTTTGCCTCCCCATAGATCCCATCTCCATGGGGGAGGGCTCCTAAAAAGCCATGAAGGAAGGGGCTAATGGGCGGTGCTCCCCCATGATACCGGCGACGGGGAAGGAGTCCCCCGCGCCGCCGCCGCTGCCCCATCTTCACCGCCATATCCATCACCTAATCCTCCTAGTATACAGTGGTTCATCCTCCCACACACCTCTGTACCGTCCTATGTAAACATGGTGTTTGATGCTATAAGTTATAATCCTATGATCTATGTCATGTTTGCGTAGTTTCTTTGTTCTTAGATTGAATGGTTGAACGTATTTGGTTCATTAGAGTTGTATGTTATATGGTACAGTCCTTTGGTGTCCATTATATTTGTGTGTGCATGGATTAAACATCATAGGGTTTATAGTATGTGTAAAACGAAGGGGGAGTTCTGCCGGAGTGACAGAAACCTGAGAACGCGAACTAGAACGGTGCACGTATGGGAGTAAGAGGACCATTAAACTTAAGGCTATGGTTGGGGAAACCTTAATGCGTTGATTAGTACTTACGGATGTTTGCTAACAATCCAATCACATAGTACACGTAATTCCAAGTAGTGAAGCGCATGTATATTTAGCCTTTCCCGCATAGAAAACTGCATCGAAGATAGTGAACCCGATCTATTCGCTATTTAAACTTGGACAAAGCCACCACAATTACCACCATAGTTCCACACTCATGGTTATGTTAGTTTAGTGTATTTTATTGCTGCAACAACTATCTTTATTTTCTTGTTATTTATTATCATGCAAAGCTATCTCTATTACTCGTATTGTTTCTCTAGTTTTATTTCCTAGATAATGCAAATGTTTAGTATGCGTAGAGTTGTATTAATAGTTGATAGAACTTGAGAGAATATTTATTCTACCTTTAGCTCCTCGTTGGATTCGACACTCATCGAAAAGGCTACACATGATCTCCTATACTTGTGGGTTATCAAGACCTTTTCTGGCGCGGGGAGCAATAGCGTGTGGGTGAATATTCTTGTGTGGACTTGTTTACTTTATTTTTAAGTAGGTTTTACTTTCAGTTTTAAGTTGTTCTCTATCTTAGTATGGATAGAGAATACGAATTACAAAAAAAATAGTTATACTTATTGATGACCCACAAGTATAGGGGGTGTATCGCAGTATTTTCGATAAGTAAGAGTGTCGAACCCAACGAGGAGCAGAAGGTGCTGGCTAGTGGTATGGATCAGGAATTCTCTGCAAATACTTAGCAAACGGTTTTTTAGGGGTTTTGATAATGCAAGTAAATAAAGTACGAGTAAACAAAAGACAATAAGAATAAATGCAGCAAGTGGCCCAATCAGTTATGCAGCAAAGGACAAGCCGGTTGTATTACTTAAGATGACCAAACGTTCTCGAGGACACATGGGAAGACTGTCAAGTGCTTTCGTTTCATATAGTTGATTAATCTTCTTTAGCTTGCTAAGTGTTGCGTGGGTGAACCTGTGCTAATGTACTGACCTTCCTAGGACTAATACATACTTGTGATTATACCCCTTGCAAACATCCGTAAGTACAAGAAAGTAATTAAGGTAGAAACCTAACCACAACTTTAAACTCTAAGACCCTTACGTCCCTTGTGCAATGGTTTCCTAACGGGGGTTCAGGTTTCTGTCACTCCGGCAACCCCTACGATTAGTAGCCAAATACACAATGCATTCCCCTAGGCCCATATAGGTGAAGTGTCATGTAGTAGACGTTCACATGACACCACTAGAAGAAGTACACCACAACTTAAATATCAAACTATTGAATCTTTCTCAACACAATTCCACTACTAACAACATGACTTCTCCCATGTCCGCAAGAACAAAAAGAACTACTCACAAGACATCATATGGATCATGATCAGAGATGGAATAATGATGTATAACAATCTGAACATAAACAATAATTTAATGGTTCACTCAATAGCATCAACTACAAAGAGTAATTGTGGCGCCCCGCAAAAACCACTACTAGAAAATCGTTGTGTTTTCGTGCATTGCATCATCATGACCGCATGCTCATGTCATCATGCCACATTGAATTTGAGCATCGTCATCATCATGCATATGTTTGTCTAAAACTATTTTGTAAAAGCCTACTTTGATTTCTACATATTCCCCCGTCTTTATTTCAAACAAAACCCCTGTCTCTCGCCCGGGTCTTTATTTGCCTAAAATTTATTTGCAAAAGTATTTTTAAAATAAAAGTTAAATAAACATGTTTTACCGGGAAGGCCGCCAGCCTGCCAGGCCAAAACCCCAGCAAGCCAGCAGCCTACTACCCGGTCCAAACAAAACCAAATCCTATCCTACCCCAACCAGCTAACCCCAACACCCCTCCACCATATCCTCCCAGCCTCTGCCTACCCCTACACGCACACACGCGCGCGATGGCCCCACCCCACTCCCCGCTCGCGCGCCTCAGGCCCCGACGCCACCAATCCCGCGCGACCCACCTCGTCCCAGGTCCCTGTCGGCACGCACATGTTGCGTGCAACGCAGCTTCCCGCGCCCCTACCTCGACACGCTTCGCTCGCTGCCTCCTCCCAACAGCTACCGTCCGCCCGGTCCCACCTCTCGCTCCCTATCCGCGTCGCCCTCTCCATCTCTCTCCCCTCCCGTTCGACCCCACCAACCCCGTCTTCCTCCTTCCTCCCCCGAGCCCCGTCTCCACCAACCTCCCGCTGCTCTGGCCGCCTCCTCCCCCGGCTGCCAACTCGCTTCCGCCTTCCCCTGCGACGCCCTAGACGCGAGCCCTGCGTCTACCACCGCGGCCGTCCTCTCTGCTCGCCCGGGGCCGCAGAGTCCACCGCCACCAGGCCTCTCCCCGGCCGCCTCCCTGTCTGCCCCGGCCGGAGAGGCCCCCTCTTCGTCGACCCTCCTTCCTCACCGTCGCACACCACCTCTCGAGCTCGCCCTCTCCCTGACCCAGCCTTCCTCTGTTCCCGTGGGCACCGCGAGCATGCCATGACCGGCTGCGCCGCTCCTTCACGACCAAGCTCGGCCGCCCGGCCTCGCCTCCCTCTCCTCTCCGGGCCGCAGCGTGGACGCCCCCTGCTCCCTCTCTGCGGGTCACCGCTCCACGGGAAGCTCACCGTCCGCCCGGGCTAGCGTCCTGCTCGTCCGTGCTCCCATCTCTGACCTCGCCTTCCGCTGCGACGCCCTCTTCCCTGAGTGCGGCCTCCTCCCCACCCGGTCGTCTGCAAGTCCGTCTGCTCCTCCTCGCGTCCAAGCTCCGCGTTGTCGCGGCACACCAAGTTCTTCGATTGCAGCACGAATGGAAGGTGTTCGAGGGTACGTCCGTATGGGACATGGCCTTGTAGCAATGTTGTGTGCTTGCTAGGCTTGTGTCCCGTTGCCTGTACAAGTGTTGAGGTTGTAGTGCGAGGCGTTTCCATGTGGAGTTGTTGGCGAAAGTCTTCCGAGGCTTTTGACATGGAGCATCGAGACCCCCAGACCCGGAGAACCCCTGGACACCAAGACATATCGGCACCAAACCCAAGACCGACAACGCCACCCGAGAACTCCGACAAGGACACCAAGTACTCCGTCTCGGAAGCTCGCAAGGACTTCGGCATGGCCAAGATCTACTCGATGAACTAATCACCGCAAACCAAGTCCGGCACCGGCAAATGAAGTCGGAACCGCCAAGTTCTTCATCCCGGACGCCATGACCGTCGACATGACCCGAAGGCCGCGGATGCGACAAGATCTACCTCTCGTTGTCTGAAGATCGATCCCGCCAAGTCCAAACTCGATCCCCGTCGAATCCTGTCGAACCCCAAACCCCCGGAACCAAGATCTTCTGAACCCAGATGTGTGACCCTAAGCCTCTATTTTTATAATATGACATATACCTGTCGCATCATTAAATCATCATGCTTGCATACATGTCATCTGGTGGGTTGGGTTAAATAGTCGTTTCACCTAAATTAAATATGGAATCTATATGCGGGCTATTCTAGTCTTATTCCAGACTCCATTTAAATTGGTGTAGCGAACCGATGCCATGTTTTGCCTTGTTAAGACAACATTTAAATTGCGGGGTTTCTAAACAACTCGCACATTAAATTTAATTGTCGGGACCCCGGTTCCGCTTAATATTGCCTAACTGCACCGCATCTTTGTCATGCCATGCATCATATCATGATCATGCCGGATCTTCTGCCGTAGTATTAAATATTTCATCCGGTGTTCCTTCTAGTGTTTGCTTCTTCACGGATTAGGCCGATGAGTTGATGCGAGTAAGTTCTCCGGATATGAACCTTCGGCAGTGTTTCCCAGGTGACCATCTCTCCCCCTTCTACCTATTTTGCATTTATAGTCTTTATTTCCTCATGTTGATCTATTGCTATCCGTGTCGCGATGCTTTAGTTTCCGTGCACCAGTTATATCCCGTGCAGCCTCTATATTGCCATGGACACCTCCTAATACCTGTTGTTTGGTAGATACCTGGCCCTGCGAGTCGTAGTTGCTTGCTCATGTGCGGTCTCGTGTTGTCGAGTACCACAGTTGTTGGAATGATGGCAGATGTTTATGGTGGAGATGATCATGTCTTTAATTACAACTATTAAATTGATGTGATAACTAATGAAAGAGGCACCGGTGGGCAATATATGTTATTTGGTTTTTATGCCCACTTGTGTCCCGTAGGCCCCGAGTACTTGATACATGTTCCTTGACTATTCGCACTATCCACATACGGGAGACTCTATGAATCCCCCTTAGCTAGAGCTTGATTCATTTCTTATTTCTTGGGGCCACAAACTAGTTTGGGGTTTTATTACTATCCTGTACTTATGCCATGTTTTACTGCTTTATTTACGATTGTGCGTGGAGCACCTGTACTCTTTTGGATCGCGGCACGATTTCGCGGTATCGACAAGCCCACTCACACTTTCGGGTTCCCTGTCATTTACAGCCGTTCTCGCAAACCCTAGGTCCATTCCGGAGGCGGCCAACTTTGTTGCAGGTAGCTTAGTGGGGTGGCCCCCTGAAATATTTTATGAATCCTGTGATTGCTTTGTCGTGAAAGCCTCGTTGGGTTTTGAGTTGGTTTTTCCGAGGTTGATCGTATGTGTGTTGCTATTTATGCACCCCTGCAGGGTAAATCTTTCTGAAAGCCGTGTCCACGGTTAAGGACGACTTGGAGCATAGTATCTCGATCATAGACAAGCATAACTAAAGTAGTGTTATAAATTTGACTTAATATGTGACTAGTAATCAGCTTCACTACAATGGAATGGATAATAAAAATGCCAACAACTAGTGGATCTTTTGTGATATGTGTCATACTATACCTGCCTAGTAAGTATTGCAACTCCAATGGAATGAAATAAAAGTGCCAACAACTGCTGGGTTTTGGATTCCTCGGGACAATTACATCTAACTAGTTAATGATCCAACTACCACAGAATGGTTAATTAAAACTGCCCACTACTTATGCTTCAGGATGACTCATGCTATCTATATTTGATTAGTAAGTGCTGCAACTATAACGGAATGAGTAAAATTGCCAACTGTGTGAGTTCCTTGGTCTGACTTCCTCGTTTGGTCTCGAGGGGGAAATACCAGGATGGGTATGTTTGGTGTTAGTATCAGGACGGAACCGAATAGGTCTTTCTTATTTCTCTCTAATAGCCGATAGTTAATCGAGTCTCTATAGGTTGTTTAGTGCATGCTGCGCTGCCGCTTCAGTCCACCATACCTATGTAGGCGAGAGCCGCCGAATTCTAGCCTCGCCGTGTACTGGCCTCAGTACTGACGCTCCTCTTTTTCCTTTGCCCTTTGTCGGCACCCCTTTTGTTTTAGCAGGTTTGCGATCGACGTCGTTAGTAGGGTTACCCTTCCGGCTTGGATTGGGCAGGGTTATGGACGCCATTGGTTATTCTTCAGGGCTCTTAGCCCCATTTGCATCTTGTCCGTAGTCGGACGCTCTATCATTTTCAAGGTGATTTGAATCTTTGTATAGTATATTTGTATTCTTGACTCATGGAGTCGTTGTTGTATATATATATATATGTTCTGTGGGTTCCATCGTGGACTAATCTGTAATGGTATTACTTCGTTTTCCACCCGCACGAAAGTGCCTGGTGGGCGTCCTTGAATCGTTTCTATGCGGGTTTGGCGGGAAGCGCTGAAACTTGCATAGGGCCGATTTGAGGGTGTTACAGTAATCAACACCGGGAAAGTTTCCCCTATGAACTATGCAAGATTCAACACAATTGTTACAGCAATATGGAGATGGTGATGAGGGTGATGATGGTGATGATGGTGGTGGTGATGATGATGATGATCCCGATGAAGTCTAGCTTGATGGTGGTGTTGATGGCGACGATCTCCCCTCTTCGGGAAGGAATTCCCCCGGCAGAAATCTGTCTGTCGGAGAGATCTTTCTCTCTCGGTGTTTTCCGTCCCGCAGAGGCGGCGTAATCTTTCTGTGGTTGCTCCCTGAGTCTTAGGGTTTCGGGAGGATAATATACACCAGAGGGGAGTGCCAGGGGTGGACCAGGGCGGCCACACCACCTAGTGGCGCGGCCTAGGCTAGCCCGCGCCAAGGGGTGGTGTGGGCCCCCTATGGCCCATCTCCAGCCCCCCTTCTGGCTTCCTTCGTCTTCTGGAAAAATAGGATTTTCTGTATATTTTCTCGGATTTTCTGATCTTCGCGAATTTTGCCTCCAAACAGCACCTTTTCCACCAGAATCCTGACTGCAGCGGTCCATGCTCCAAAAGTCATCAACCATGCAAAACAGATGAAATAACATAAGTATCACCTCTCAATACGAAATATATCAATGAATAACAATGAATTATGACATAGAATAGTGATGCAAAATGGACGTATCAACTCCCCCCAAGCTTAGACTTCGCTTGTCCCCAAGCAAAACTGAACTCAATAAAGATGACCTCAGGTTTATGGAGTGAAGAGTTGATAAAAGAATACGGACAAGAAGCATCACATTCATCAATACATAGATCATAATAGAAGACAACTCACTATTATATAGCTCAATTTGCAATGAGTAAAGGAAGCACAATAAAGATACATAAAGTAAATCATAATTGGTAATGGCAAACTTAGCTCTTGGTCAAAGAATAGTTGATAATTTGCTGAAGTTCACAAATAACTGGTTTTCAATGATAGCTTTCAAAGTAGTAAACATCCAGATAAAAGCAATGTGCAAAACAAAGAACATAAGCAACATGAGTGAACAAATCATCATATGAATGAATGAAACACAACAACTCAAAATACTTGCTGAGATAGAAGGGAGTAGGTTTACTGACTCAACTAAAAAGTAAAAGAAAGGCCCTTCGCAGAGGGAAGCAGGGATTGCAAGTCCCATAAAGAGCTCCCAAAAATTATGATACTTACTAGCTTTCAGATCTCATTGCCCCTATCATAGGCATCTTTAGGTGATTAAGGTTAAAGTGATCAAATATGAGGATATGCATTGACAAGTTGTAAGTTGAGAATCTCATGTCCCTTGAATACGAGGGCCGCTCCTCATGCTACTCAAGTTTAGTCACCGGTAAGTTCTTGTCATCGTAAGCATATGTGTATCATAGAGAACCGCCAACGGGGTACCCCTTGCCCGATCATACGGAAGAATCCCCATATCAAAATGACAAGGCAAGAAGACAACAAGCATCTCAGCAATCTTCTTATTTACCATGGGAATATGGTGCTTTTTTCTCTCTTTCCTCTTTTCATAATATCTCTTTTTTCTCCTTTTCTCAATCTCTATCTCTTTTTTATAAGAAGAATGCTTCATAGATACTCGTTATGGTTACGCTGCAGGTTTCCACCATGTCAGCATGGATTAGACCAGCGGCCCAGGCGTTTCTCTAACACACATGCATAACTCCATGGACTTACAAGCTCCCCTTTCATTTCACACCAACAACATCCATAGACAAAAGAACATGATATCAACTTGGTACAAGGTACCACTGCAATGTTGAAAGCGTTCCCCATAACAGCATGGTTCTGCTAATTCACAACTTACAAAGCGCAAGCATATACGCAACATAGGTGAGCACAATGGTTCAAGTTTATTAAGTGCAGGAAAGTAAAGTCTGCCATCAAGTTCGTGAGAGCTTTAATCACTAATTTTCATATAACAAGTTTAATTTGGAAGATAGATAAAACAAGAATTTACTTGGAATAGCAATAATGCTAATAGGTAGGTATGGTGGACACAGAAGGCATGGGTTTGGTTTAAAGGAGGTGGATGCACGAGAAGAATTCCCTCTCAGTACAGGTTTTTGGCTAGCAAGGCTGGGTAGCAAGTATAAGAGTTGAAGGAAACAAACAAACATACAAGTGATAAATACAAACATGCAATCTTCCTTGGAAGCACTGATGGCTCAATGCACGGTGCCCAGAAAGATGCTTGATGGCGGTGTTGATGTAGAGCTCGTTGGGAACCCCAAGAGGAAGGTATGATGAGCACAGCAGCAAGTTTCCCTCATTTATGAAACCAAGGTTTAATCGAACCAGTAGGAGCAAGGAAACACCTCAAAGGTGTTACTAGCTGAGCTTTGGCAGGGCGCACTACCGGTGCTAGTAGCAACGTGGAGACCTGCACAACACAACCACAAAACTTTGTCCCCAACTTGCGATGAGGTTGTCAATCTCACCGTGTTTTTCGGAAAACAAAGGATTAGACGTATCGAATGGAAAGAAGTAAAAGTTTGCAGAAAGTAAACACAAAGCAGTAAACAGTTTATAGATTATATGTAAAAGACAAGGACCGGGATCCATAGTTCCCTAGAGGTGGCTCTCCTTAATATAGATAACATGCTAGGTGAACAAATTACAGCAGGGCAATTGACAAACACCGAGAAAGCAATACATGCATATACTAATCATCTTGACTCCTTTGAGACTTGATTGGGCATTACAACATTATACATAGACCGCCATCCAACTACATCTATGACTAATAATCCACCTCCAGGTTATCATCCGAGCCCCCTCCAGTATTAAGTTTCAAGCAACAGATTATTGCTTTACGAACTGCGTGTAAAGTAAACAATACGATTGTTCTATGAACAAAGGATTGTTGTTTTCTCCCTAGTAGCAACAGCACATCTAGTACCTTAGAGATTTCTATCACTTCCCCAGATTACCAGAGGCATGAACCCACTATCGAGCATAAATACTAACTCTTGGAGTTGCTAGCATCTACTTGGCCAAGATAGCTACTAACAACGGAAAGCATGCAAGATCTCAAATAACAAACACATGATAGAATCAATAATCAATCTGAAATAGCATCTCAATATCCATCGGATCCCCGCAAACACAACATGTAGAATTACAAATAGATGATCTTGATCATGAACGGAGCTCACAAGATCTAGACATGAAAGCACAAAGGAGGAGAACCAGCCATCTAGCTACTACATGGATCCGTAGTCCAAGGATGAACTACTCACGCATCACACCGGAGGCTTGCATGGTGATGAAGAAGGCCTCCAGGGTGAATTCCCCTCTCCGGCAGGGTGCCGTGAAGAGCTTCAGATCCCTCCTGATCTAGGGATGGAGATGACGGCGGCTACAGACTTTTTCATGGATTTTTGATTGGGTACTTAGGGTTTTCGTCCCGAGGGCAATATATAGGCAGAAGGAGAGGCCGAGGGGGTGCCGGGAGCGGACACACCACCCCCTGGCGCGGGCCAGGCCTGGCCGTGCGGCCAGGTGGTGTGGTGGCTCCCTGGCCCTTCTCCGTCTCGTATTTTGGCACTTGATGACTTCCGGAAAAATAGGCACTTCGGCTTTTGTCCTGTCCAATTCCGAGAATATTCATTTTCTGACTTTCCTGGAACCAAAAACAGCAGAAAACAGGCAGCTGGCACTGTGGCTCTTGTTAATAGGTTAGTCCAAGAAATCATATGAAAGGTACTCCAAAGTTGGAACAAAACACAAGAAAGTGGATAAAACCAAGCATGGAACATCAAAAATTATAGATACATTTGCAATGTATCAACATCCCCAAGCTTAACTCCTGCTCGTCCTCGAGTAGGTAAGTGATAAAAAGAAAGAATATTTTTTTAGGTGACATGCACCATCAAAGACTTTATCAAAGTATTTGCAAAACATTCAAAGCTGGGATCATAATACTTCAATCCTAGCATGAAAGACAAAGTTCTAGCAATAAGACAAAGAAACTATGATGCAACATGAAAAAGGCACAAACAAAAGATTCATGAATAACAATGCTTTGCAAGATGTTTGTTTGTTTCACATAAAGAAAACATAGCATAATAGTATTCAGCTTGTCCCTCAATAGAGTAGCAAATATAAATGCATAGGACACCTTCAAAGTTCATAAGAGTGACTAGATACAATAGTTTAAAACAAGCAATATCAAAGTATGCATCAATCAACTAGTCTTGGGACAATGCACATAGAACTAAGAATGGCCACTATGCTCTCAAAGTAAGTGCATAAAGATAGAAGGTGGAGACTCAATATAATGGTGGAAGAAAGGCCTTTGTAGAAGGAAGTAGGGATCCAAGTCTCATAAAGAGCTTCCAAAAATTATGGTACTTATAGCTTTCAGCTCTCATTGCCCCTATCATAAGCATCTTGAAGTGGTTAAGGTTAAAGTGACACAACTAAGAGGATATGCTTAACAAGTTATAAACCGAAATCTCATGCCCCTTACTTACGAAGACCGATCCTCATGCTACTCAACTTCAGTCACGAGTAAGCTCTTGTCATTGTAAGTATGTGTGTATCATTAAGAACCGCTAACGGGGTACCCCTTGCACATGATACGGGAGCTTTCCCGTAATCAAAATGACAAGGCAACCTGACAATGAGCATCTCAGTGATCTTTTTATTTGCTATTTGCATAGGTTTTTATTGAGGATGCTTCATAGAGTGATCATTATGGTGATGCTGCAAGTTTCCACCATGATTAGGCATGGCTTAGTCTAGCGGCCCAGGCGTTTCTCTAACACACATACAAACTCCATGATCTTACAAGTTCCACTTTTATTTCACACCGCCGGGATCCGTAAGCAAAAGAACATGATATCAACGGGGTACAAAGTACAAGTGCAATGTTGAAACCGTTCCCCATGGTACATGGTTCTGCTAATTTAAACTTATAAAGCGCAATCATATACACAACAAAGAAGGACCCAATCTTTCAAGTTTATTAGATGCAAAAAGTAAAGTGTGCCATCAAGTTTGTGAGAGCTTTAATCACTAGTTTTCTCATAACAAGTTTAATTTGGAAGGTAAACAAAAGCATGAATATACTTGGAATAGCATAAGCTAGTAGGTAGGTATGGTGGACTCTTTGGAATAACTTGGTTTAGGGAGTTTAATGCACGAGTAGAACTCATACTTGGTGGTGGAGGCTAGCAAAAGACTGGGAGCGACAAACTAAGAGAGCAATAATGGCCATAATCATGCAGAGTGACAAAACATCATTGATCAAAGCATAAAGTGATACTACAAGTTGAAAACTAAAGGATCATAAAGGCTATGGTGACTTGAGATAGTCATAACATGGTGTGAGCATGTGCCAAGTCAACCCAAATAAAGCATCAAAGGAGAATACCACTATACTATGCTTTAATATGCTAAAACAACGCATGATTCATCCAAGGCACATTAAGCAATCTCAATTGTTTATAACAAGTCATGCTAGAGCAAAGAATACTAAGCATAAAGCCAAAAACAATATCAAGCATGGCATGACAAAGCATAGGCCACAGTCAAAAACGAGCTCTTTTTACCACATAAGCATGAACTTTCCTACTCTTTTCCAAACCAAACCAAACTATTTGCAAACCAATGTATGAAAGAGGGGGTCCAACCAATTTATTCAGAAAACTAATCAAACCAAGGAAACTAAAAACGAAAACGAAAAAGAAGACGCTCCAAGAAAACACAACTGTGCATGAAATAATAAAAATGAAGCGTTTGGAAGAAAACTGGGATTTTTATTGATGAAGAAGGGGATGCCTTGGGCATCCCCAAACTTTGACGCTTGTACTTCTTGGATATTTCTTGGGGTGACACACGTGGCATCCCCAAGCTTGAGCTTTAGTCCATCCTTCATCTCATTACTCATTCCTTCCATACACCTGAAATTTTTCCTTCATACAAAACTTCACACAATCTTTATTAGCAACATTAGTGTATTCAAGATAAATAAGTCTTAAGGTTCAGTTTCAACACCCATAAAACTTCCATTAGAACTCTAGCTACTGTAGTACTTCCCTCAAAAATCTCAATTCCCCAAGAGAACTCAAGAAGGAACCAACAAGAAGCAAATGCAGAAAATGGCAGAAATCTGTCAAAACAGACCAGCAGGTAAAGACGAATTTTTTAGAAGACCTTCTGTTGCTCAAATTGAAAAGTGTTGAACTAACGAAAGTTAGATAACAATCTGGGTCAGAAGAACAAAAAAGTAAAGCTCAATCAGACATACAGAGCTCTCTCGCTAATTTTTAAGGTGAAGCACAGAAATCTGTTTCGAGACAGCAACTTTCCCAATCATTACTTCTCTCACATTAGAGGTTACTCTTGGCACAAAAAGCAAATAAAAAGGATAAGGAGAGGTTATTACAAAGGTAATAACTTCCAAGACTCATCTAAAACTTTTGGGTTATCTCCCAATAAGTACTTTTTTAACGCCTTTAGGTTAGGCATAAGAAGCAAGAAAAAGAATCAAGTGTTCTCAAATGAAGAAGCATTAAGACCAAATTTTGTTTTCATAGGAGAAGCAAAGGAAATCTTTTCTCTCTTTTTAGAGAAGTGTTCTATACCTTTCTTGAGGTGGAGTTGATATTTAATGGTGCCTTCTTTCACAATGATGGCACCAACAGTTCTAGGAAAAGATCTTCCCAAAGTAATAGGACAAGAAGCATTGTATTCAACATCCCAAACATATAAATCAACGGGGACATAGGAATTGTTAACCATAATAAGAAAATCATTAAGACTCCCCATGAGTTTATTTTTAACATTATCATCAAGTGGGACATTCAAATAGCAATCTTCAAGAGGAGGCAAATCAAGCATATCATAAATCCTTCTAGGCATAATAGAAACACTACTATCAAGATCACATTAATGATGGGTTCCCAACCATCTTCTTGTTTTATAGGGATAGAAGCTGTATGTTTCATCTTTTCTTCTTTACTCTTTATGAGAGCATCAGTAATGTGTTTTGTAAAAGCCATGTTCATAGCACTAGCATTAGGACTTTTAGCAAGCTTTTGTAGGAACTTAATAACTTCAGAGATGTTGCAACCATCAAGATCAAAATCAAATTTATCATCTAAAGTAGTAGAACTATTACTAGCCTCCACATTAGTGGTGGTAATAGTAGAAACACTAATGTTTCTAGCAATTTCATCTTCTCTTTCCCACTTAGCATGTAATTCAGCTAATAGTCTAACATTTTCATCAATTCTTACTTGTATAGCAGTAGTGGCTGCAAAGGGATTCTCATTAGTTTCAGGTTTAGCAGCCATTTTATTCAAAGAAGATTGAGCTTCAGCCAAAGATACTATATTTCTTTCAGCATTAGAGAGTTTTTCCTCAATAGTTTTATTGAAAGCAGTTTGTTTACTAATAAAGTCTTTGAGCATAACTTCAAGTTCAGAGGGAGCACTCCTATTATTGTTGTAAGGATTTCCATAAGCATTACCATTGTTGGGAGGATATGGCTTATAATTGTTGTTACCAAAATTGTTCCTATAAGCATTATTGCCAAAGTTATTATTTCTTATGAAGTTCACATCAACTTGCTCTTCTTTAGCAACCAAAGAAGCTAAAGGAACATTATTTGGATTAATATGGGCTTTCCCATTAACAAGCATAGACATAATAATATCAATCTTATCACTCAAGGAGGAAGTTTCCTCAACAGAATTTACCTTCTTACCTTGTGGAGCTCTCTCAGTATGCCATTCAGAATAATTAACCATCATATTGTCCAGAAGTTTTGTTGCAGCACCCAAAGTGATGGTCATAAAGGTACCTCTAGCAGCTGAATCCAATAGGTTCCTTGAAGAATAGTTCAATCCTGCATAAAAAGTTTGGATGATCATCCAAGCAGTCAGTCCATGAGTGGGACAATTCTTTACCAATGATTTCATTCTTTCCCAAGCTTGAGCAACATGCTCATTATCAAGTTGTTTAAACTTCATTATTTCACTTCTCATGGATATAATCTTAGCAGGAGGATAGTATTTTCCAATAAAAGCATCTTTGCATTTAGTCCAAGAATCAATACTATCCCTAGTTAAGGAATTCAACCATTCTTTAGCTTTTCCTCTCAAAGAGAAAGGAAACAATTTCAGCTTAATAATATCACCATCTATATCCCTATGCTTTTGCATCTCACAAAGTTCAACAAAGTTATTTAGATGGGAAGCAGCATCTTCATTACCAATACCAGAAATTGTTCTCTCATAACAAGATTGAGTAAAGCAGGTTTTATCTCAAGGAAAGTAGCTTCAGGAACATGTGGAGCAATAGGTGTGCTCATAAAATCATTGTTGTTGGTGCTAGTGAAGTCACACAACTTAGTGTTTTCAAGAGTAGTCATTTTTTGTGGGGTTTTCAAATAAAAAAGCAAACTTATAAAACTAATTTTTTGTGTTTTTTGAAAAGAAAGCAAACTAGTAAAACTATTTTTTTGTGTTTTTGAAGAACAAAACCAGCAAAAAAAGCAAAAAGAAACTAAGCAAAACAAAATCAACAAAGTAAAGAGATTGGTTATGAGGGACTCCCCTTGTGAAGATGTCCAAAAAGATGCTTGATGGCGGTGTTGATGTAGAGCTCATTGGGAACCCCCAGCGGAAGGTATGATGAGCACAGCAGCAAGTTTCCCTCAGTTATGAAACCAAGGTTTAGTCGAATCAGTAGGAGCAAGGAAACACCTCAAAGGTGTTACTAGATGAGCTTTGGCAGGGCATACTACCGGTGCTAGTAGCAACGTGGAACCCTGCACAACACAACCACAGAACTTTGTCCCCAACTTGCGATGAGGTTGTGTTTTGCGGAAAACAAAGGATTAAACGTATCGAATGGAAAGAAGTAAAAGTTTGTAGAAAGTAAACACAAAGCAGTAAACAGTTTATAGATTGTATGTAAAAGACAAGGACCGGGATCCATAGTTCACTAGAGGTGGCTCTCCTTAAGATAGATAACATGCTGGGTGAACAAATTACAGCGGGGCAATTGAGAAACACCGAGAAAGCAATACATGCATATACTAATCATCTTGACTCCTTTGAGACTTGATTGGGCATTACAACATTATACATAGACCGCCATCCAACTACATCTATGACTAATAATCCACCTCCAGGTTATCATCCGAGCCCCCTCCAGTATTAAGTTGCAAGCAACAGATTATTGCTTTACGAACTGCGTGTAAAGTAAACAATACGATTGTTCTATGAACAAAGAATTGTTGTTTTCTCCCTAGTAGCAACATCACATCTAGTACCTTAGAGATTTCTGTCACTTCCCCAGATTACCAGAGGCATGAACCCACTATCGAGCATAAATACTAACTCTTGGAGTTGCTAGCATCTACTACTTGGCCAAGATAGCTACTAACAACGGAAAGCATACAAGATCACAAATAACAAAGACCTGATAGAATCAATAATCAATCTGAAATAGCATCTCAATATCCGTCGGATCCCTGCAAACACAACATGTAGAATTACCAATAGATGATCTTGATCATGAATGGAGCTCACAAGATCTAAACATGAAAGCAAAAAGGAGGAGAACCAGCCATCTAGCTACTACATGGATCCGTAGTCCAAGGATGAACTACTCATGCATCACACCAGAGGCTTGCATGGTGATGAAGAAGGCCTCCAGGGTGAATTCCCCTCTCCGGCCTCCCGATCTAGGGATGGAGATGACGGCGTCTATAGACTCTTTCGTGGATTTTTGATCGGGTACTTAGTGTTTTCATCCCGAGGGCAATATACAGGCGGAAGGAGAGGCCGAGGGGGTGCCGGGAGCGGCCACACCACCCCCTGGCACGAGCCAGGCCTGGCCGCACGGCCAGGTGGTGTGGTGGCTCCCTGGCCCTTCTCCGTCTCGTATTCTGGCACTTGATGACTTCCGGAAAAATAGGCACTTTGGCTTTTGTCCCGTCCAATTCCGAGAATATTCATTTTCTGACTTTCCTGGAACCAAAAACAGCAGAAAGCAGGCAGCTGGCACTATGTCTCTTGTTAATAGGTTAGTCCAAGAAATCATATGAAAAGTACTCCAAAGTTGGAACAAAACACAAGAAAGTGGATAAAACCAAGCATGGAACATCAAAAAATATAGATACATTTGCAATGTATCAGGCACAAAAGATCTTAACTAGAGAATACTAGACTCATGAGCAAATCCAGAAAGAAAGACGATGAAACTATTTTTCTTTAGAGGTACTTTTATCTTTTTCATTCAACTCTCAAAAATAGTGTTGCTACTAACCGAGCCAGGTTTCCCAAAACCAACTAAATTAACTCAATGATCCCAAAGTGATACCAATACTAACAACAAGATCAATCATATAACCACAAATTGAAAACTAATATAAGCTATGCAAAAGAGTAAATGATAAAACTTCTCGTTAATATTCCATAACGGCAACTCACACCAAGGGATACATATCTAATGAGAGAGGGGACACTTCCATAATGCAAACCATTCTATATAATAACTTCTCTATTCATGATATGACTCTACTAATAAGGTAAAAAGATAGAAGATAGTGATGTGATACCGCGGCACTCCCCCAAGCTTGGAACAAACCAAGGGGATGCTAAACCTGATGACGAATTACTCCTTTGGTGGTGGTGGTAATATTTTCTTAGTTGACCTGAGGAAATCTTCCAGCATCTTGCGAAGCCTATTATTCTCCCATTGAAGCATGTCCACCTTCCTCCTCAAGTCTCGGTACTTATTGCAGAACTCCTTAGTGACTCGTAGGGCTTCCGTTGATGCAAGGCAAGTGACTAAAGGTACCAGCCCTTGCTTGGGGTCTTGGAGATCTTCCTCCATACTCCTTCCCTTTATCCTTGGCGGACACCATTGTGCTTCTAAGCTTCAAGAATAGTTCCTGGCAGAAACAGATCGAAACAAAAACACGACAAAAACACGATATACGAACCTCGGGGGATCCGGGGGATTATATATTACGAAGTTTCAAAACAAAAGGAAGATACTGGGAGAAAACGAGTCGGAGGTGGAGTCCGGGGTGGACTCACCACCTGGTGGCGCGGCCAGGGGAGGGCCCGCGACACAGGGTGGTGTGAGCCTCCCTGGCTCCGTTTCCGTCCCTCTTTCCCTTCGTAGCTTTCCTTATTGTCTAAAAACTGCAAAAATATAGTTGGATAGTATTTTCGCGGAACTTTTCTTACCAGAACTGTTACCTATTTGAAAGCGGACTCTTCAGGTCTCTGAATTTGGTATCTAGTAGATTCTTCTGGAGTCACCACTTGAATAACATCAATATCTTCTTCTTCATACACTTATTACTTGAGTCATAAAACCCTTCTCTTCCTTATTACACCATTATCTCCACTACCTGGAAATTTCTTTCACACAAAACTCCACACATTTCTCATTAGCAACATTAGTATATATGAAGTGATAAAACCTTTTGTGTCCAACTTCAACTAAAAACTATCAAAACATAAGCTACTGTAGCAACTCCTTCCGAAAACCCAAAAAGAATTCAAAAAGGAAATCGAATAAAGAAGCAAATGCAAGAGTGGCAAAATCTGTCAAAACAGACCAGTAGGTAAAGATCAATTTTTTCGAAAATCTTTTGTTGCTCAAATCAAAAAGTGCAAAACTAACGAAAGTTAAATAACAACCTGGGGCAGAAGCACAAAAAATTACAGATCAATCCGATATACAGAGATCGCTCACGAATGTTTACGGTAAAGCACAAAAATCTGTTTCGGGACAGCAACTTCCCCAAATATTACTTCTCTCTCATTAGAGGTTGATCTTAACACAAAAACCAAACAAAACAGATAAGGAGAGGTTATTACCGAAGTAATAACTTCCAAGACTCAAATAAACAAAAAACAAAATGAAAGCAAAAACAAATTGGGTTGTCTCCCAAAAAGCTCTTTCTTTATAGCCATTAAGATGGGCATGATAATTTTGAAGATGCTCACTCAAGAATATGAATTGAAGTGAAAGAGAGCATTAAGAAGCAAAAATACACACATTTAAGTCTAACCCACTTCCTATGCAAGGGAATTTGGTAAACAAACAAGTTGTTGAAACCAGAGGCTACTTGCATAAGAAGGCAAAAGAAGTGCAACATAAAAACTTTCAGCATAAAACAAGGAAACTTGATATTATTGAGATACATAAGAACACTTTTCCCTCTCTCATAGTAACTTTCAGTATCATGCATAAACTTAACAATATAACTCTCACAAGGGCCATCATAGCAATGATCACTTATTTTGACAGAAAACGCAGGAATACTAGCTCTCATACCACTACTTTGTGAAACAATATTAGAGGTATCCTTACAAAGGATAGTGTGTCCCTCTTCTTCATATCTAGTAACAATGTCTTTCACATTTGCTATTATAGGGTCATCAACCATTTTTTTATCAGGTTCAACAGCTTTATTTGTACTTTCATTAACCATACTAGCTATCATAGAATGTTCCTTCATCTTAACTGGGAACGGAATTTTCTCAATATAAGGTTCAGTTAAGACATGATTAGTAGTATAAACTTCAGTATTTCTTGCAGCAACACTCTTAGGAAAATCTTTATAAGGTTCATGATACTTATTCCACTTCTTTTTAGGCACTTCAATATAGGAAGCAAAAGCCTTAAAATAAGAAGCAATAGCTTGCGAGTCTAGACCATAAGCATTTTTAATATTTTGAAAGTCACTAGTTCCCATAAAAGATTCAATGCATTCATAATCATAATTTATACCTGACTTTCTACCTTTGTTATTCTCCCAAGATTCAGCATTGTCTTGAATATGGTCCAGAAGGTCCCATTTAGCTTCTTCTTCCATGGGAGTGAATGATCCAGCACAAGAAGCATCCAATAAATCCTTGTCATGTAGAGGGAGCCTTGCATAAAAGTTGTTGATAATAATATTGTTGGGAAGCTCATGAATGGGACATTTGAGCATTAGTAACTTCAATCTCCCCCAAGCTTGAGCTGTACTCTCTCCATCAAGAGGCCAAAAGTTGTATATTTGATTCCGATCTTTATGAATCTCACTAGGAGGATAAAACTTTGAATAAAAGAGAGGCATTATTTCCTCCCATTCCAGAGCTTGACCATTCTTCAGCAGCTTATACCATTCCTCAGCTCTTCCTTTCAGCGATAATGAGAATAACTTCTTCTTAACTTGATCTATAGTAATACCTGCACACTTGAACAACCTGCATAATTCGTCTATAAAGAGCAAATGATCACCGGGATGGACAGTTCCATCCCCAACACAGTAGTTATCCATAACACGATCAATAATTCTTGTAGGTATTTTAAAAACATCATTCTTAGCAGGTGGTGGTTTATCTACTACCTTAGCAGTGGTAGTAGCATTACCAAATAAGAAACTCAACAAATTATCCATAACGAAAATAAAGCAACTAACAGCAGTAAACAATACTCACAGTAGAAGTTTCCTTTACCAATTCCACTCTCCAATAGCGCTTCACTCCCCGGCAACGGCGCCGGAAAATAGTCTTGATGACCCACAAGTATAGGGGGTGTATCGCAATATTTTCGATAAGTAAGAGTGTTGAACCCAACGAGGAGCTGAAGGTGTTGGCTATTGGTATGGATCAGGAATTCTCTACAAATACTTAGCAAACGGATTTTTAGGGGTTTTTGATAATGCAATTAAATAAAGTACGAGTAAACAAAAGACAATAAGAATAAATGCAGCAAGTGGCCCAATCCTTTATGCAGCAAAGGACAAGCCGGTTGTATTACTTAAGATGACCAAACGTTCTCGAGGACACATGGGAAGACTGTCAAGTGCTTTCGCTTCATAAAGTTGATTAATCTTCTTTAGCTTGCTAAGTGTTGTGTGGGTGAACCTGTGCTAATGTACCGACCTTCCTAGGACTAATACATACTTGTGATTATATCCCTTGCAAACATCCGTAAGTATAATAAAGTAATTAAGGTAGAAACCTAACCACAACTTTAAACTCTAAGACCCTTATGTCCCTTGTGCAATGGTTTCCTAACGGGGGTTCAGGTTTCTGTCACTCCGGCAACACCTACGATTAGTAGCCAAATACACAATGCATTCCCCTAGGCCCATATACGTGAAGTGTCATGTAGTCGACGTTCACATGACACCACTAGAAGAAGTACACCACAACTTAAATATCAAACTATTGAATCTTTCTCAACACAATTCCACTACTAACAACATGACTTCTCCCATGTCCTCAAGAACAAAAAGAACTACTCACAAGACATCATATGGATCATGATCAGAGATGGAATAATGATGCATAACAATCTGAACATAAACAATAATTCAATGGTTCACTCAATAGCATCAACTACAAAGAGTAATCAACACCGAGAAAGTTTCCCCTATGAACTATGCAAGATTCAACGCAATTGTTACAGCAATATGGAGATGGTGATGAGGGTGCTGATGGTGATGATGGTGGTGATGATGATGATGATCCCGATGAAGTCCAGCTTGATGGTGGTGTTGATGGCGACGATCTCCCCTCTCCGGGAAGGAATTCCCCCGGCAGAAATCTATCTGCCGGAGAGATCTTTCTCTCTCGGTGTTTTCCACCCCGCAGAGGCGGCGGAATCTTTCTGTGGTTGCTCCCCGAGTCTTAGGGTTTCAAGAGGATAATATACGCCAGAGAGGAGTGCCAGGGGTGGACCAGGGCGGCCACACCACCTGGTGGCGCGGCCTAGGCTGACCCGCGCCAGGGGGTGGTGTGGGCCCCCTGTGGCCCATCTGCAGCCCCCCTTCTGGCATCCTTTGTCTTCTAGAAAAATAGGATTTTCCGTATATTTTCCTAGATTTTCTGATCTTCACGAATTTTGCCTCCAAACAGCACCTTTTCCATCAGAATCCTGACTGCAGCGGTCCATGCTGCAAAAGTCATCAACCATGCAAAAACAGATGAAATAACTTAAGTATCACCTCTCAATACGAAATATATCAATGAATAGCAGTGAATTATGACATAGAATAGTCATGCAAAATGGACGTATCACTTGTTACCTAAAAACATTTTCAAAAAGGAAAGTGATTGTAAAGATGAGTAATGGTTAAGTGCGGGTCGACCTTGAACATTTGTATTCATGCCTATGAAACCAAAACAAATATTTCCATGGAAGCTTTTCAGTTAAACACTTGTAGGAATGCACGAAGCCTTGAAAAAGAAAGATATTTCTGGCATTGATTTTAATGAGAAAGATATTTCTGGCATTGATCTTAATGCTTATTCATTCAAAAATACTTGAATCTTGCTCCTATGCCTAACTTAAAGGCGTTAAAGAAAAATACTTATTGGGAGATAATCCAAAAGTTTTAGTTGAGTCTTGGAAGTTATTGCTTCAGTAATAACCTCTCCTTATCCTTTTTATTTGTTTTTTGTGCCAAGGGTAACCTCTAATGAGAGAGAAGTAATGCTTGGGAAAGTTGTTGTCCCGAAACAGATTTTTGTGCTTCGCTGTAAAAATTCGTGTAAAATCTCTGTATGTCGGTTTGAGCTGTAATTATTTGTGCTTCTGCCCCAGGTTGTTATCCAACTTTCGTTAGTTCAATACTTTTCGATTTGAGCAACAGAAGGTTTTCAAAAAATTGGTTTCTATCTTCTGGTCTGTTTTGACAGATTTTTGTCATTATTTGCATTTGCTTCTTGTTGATTTCTTTTCGGGTTCTCTTTTGGGAATTGAACTTTTTAAGAGAAGTGATACAGTAGCTTGTGTTTTAATTAAAGTTTTATTGGTGTTGAAACTGAACCCAAAGACTTATTATCTTGAGTAAACTAATGTTGCTAATGAAGATTATGTGAAGTTTTGTATGAAGGAAAAATTTCAGGTGTTAAGGAAAGAATGATGTAATGAGATGAAAAATCTTGGGGATGCCCAAGGTATCCAAGAAGTACAATCATCAAAGCTTGGGGATGCCCAAGGAATCCCCATCTTCATCAATAAAAATCTCAGGTTCTTCCAAACACTTCATTTTTATTGTTTCATGCACAGTTGTGTTGTTCTTGGAGCGTCTTCTTTTTCGTTTTTGTTTTGGTTTTTCGTTTGCTTTGTTTGCTTAGTTTGCTGAATATATTGGTTGGACCCCCTCTTTCATACATTGGTTTGCAAATAGTTTGGTTTGGTTTGGAAAAGAGTAGGAAAGTTCATACTTATGTGGTAAAAAGAGCTTGTTTTTCACTATGGCCTATGCTTTGTCATGCCATGCTTGATATTGTTTTGGCTTTATGTTTAGTATTCTTTGTTGTAGCATGACATGTTATAAACAATTGAGATTGCTTAATGTGTCTTTGAAGAATCATGTGTTGTTTTAGCATATTAAAACATAGTATTGTGGTATTCTCCTTTGATGCTTTATTTGGGTTGACTTGGCACATACTCACACCATGTTATGACTATCTCAAGTCACCATAGCCTTTATGATCCTTTAGTTTTTAACTTGTAGTATCACTTTATGCTTTGATTAATGATGTTTTGTCGCTCTGCATGATTATGGCTATTATTGCTCTCTTAGTTGGTCACTCCCAGTCTTTTGCTAGCCTCCATAACCAAGTATGAGTTCTACTCATGCATCCAACTCCTAAAACCAAGTTATTCCAAAGAGTCCACCATACCTACATATTAGCATTTGCTATTCCAGGTATATTCATGTATTTATCTACCTTCCGAATTAAACTTGTTATGAGAAAACTAGTGATTAAAGCTCTCGTGAACTTGATGGCACACTTTAATTTTCTTGCCCTTAATAAACTTGAACCATTGTGTCATCTATGTTGTATATGCTTGCACTTATATGTTGGGGATTAGCAGAACCATGCTGTCATGGGGAACGCTTTCAACATTGCACTTGTACTCTGTACCTAGTTGATATTATGCTCTTTTCTCTATGGATGTCGTCGGTATGAAATGAAAGGAGAGATTGTAAGTCCATGGAGTTATGTATGTGTGTTAGAGAAACGCCTGGGACGCTGGTCTAATCCATGTCGTCATGGTGGAAACCTGCAGCGTAACCATAATGAGTTGTCTATGAAGCATTCTTCTTATAAAAAAAGAGTCAGATATTGAGAAAAAAAAGAGAAAAAAAAGAGATATTAGAAAAGAGGAAAGAGAGAAAAAAGCACCATTTTGTTTTTGGTTTTCGTTTGCTTGGTTTGCTTAGTTTGCTTGAATAAATTGGTTGGACCCCCTCTTTCACATTAGTTTTCAAATAAGTGTGGTTTGGATTGGAAAAGAGTAGGAAAAGTTCATGCTTAAGTGGTAAAAGGAGCTCATTTTTGACGGTGGCCTATGCTTTGTCATGTCATGCTTGATATTGTTTTGGCTTTATGCTTAGTGATTTTTCTATAGCATGACATGTTATAAACAATTGAGATTGCTTAATGTGCCTTGAAAGAATCATGTGTTGTTTTAGCATATTAAAGCATAGTATTGTGGTATTCTCCTTTGATTCTTTATTTGGGTTGACTTGGCGCATGCTCACACCATGTTATGACTATCCCAAGTCACCATAGCCTTTACGATCCTTTAGTTTCGACTTGTAATATCACTTTATGCTTTAATTAATGATGTTTTGTCGCTTTGCATGATTATGGCCATTATTGCTCTTTTAGTTGGTTACTCCTAGTCTTTTGATAGCCTCCATAACCAAGTATGAGCTCCACTCATGCATCCAACTTCAGATAAAACCAAGTTATCCCAAAGAGTTCACCATACCTACCTATTAGCATTTGCTATTCCAAGTACATTCATGCTTTTATCTACCATCCGAATTAAACTTGTTATGAGAAAACTAGTGATTAAAGCTCTCACGAACTTGATGGCACACTTTACTTTTCTTGCCCCTAATAAACTTGAACCATTGTGTCATCTATGTTATATATCCTTGCACTTATATTTTGGGGATTAGCATAACCATGTTGTCATGGGGAACGCTTTCAACATTGCACCTGTACATTGTACCTAGTTGATATCATGCTCTTTGTCTATATATGTCGTCTGTGTGAAATGAAAGGGGAGCTTGTAAGTCCATGGAGTTATATATGTGTGTTAGAGAAACACCTAGGCCGCCGGTCTAATTCATGCCTAATCATGGTGGAAACCTGCAGCGTAACCATAATGAGCAATCTATGAAGCATTCTTCTTATAAAAAAAGAGATATAGATTGAGAAAAAAAGAAAAAAAAGAGATGAGAAAAGAGGAAAGAGAGAAAAGGCACCATTTTCCCATGGTAAATAAGAAGATTCTGAGATGCTCGTTGTCTGCTTGCCTTGTTATTTTTATATGGGGATTCTTCCGTATCATCGGGCAAGGGGTACCCTGTTGGCGGTTCTCTATAATACACATGTATTTACTATGACAAGAACTTACCGGTAACTAAACTTGAGTAGCATGAGGAGCGACCCTCGTATTCAAGGGACATGAGATTTCCAACTTATACTTTGTCAAGCATATACTACATAGTTTGTTCACTTTAACCTTAATCACTTCAAGATGCTTATGATAGGGGCAATGAGAGGTGAAAGCTAATACGTACCATAATTTTTGGAAGCTCTTAATGAGACTTGAATCTCTGCTTCCTTCTATGAAGGCCTTTCTTTCACTTTTATATTGATTCTCCACCTTCTATCTTTATGCACCAATTAAGAGAGCATAGTTGTCATTCTTAGTTCATTGTGCATTGTCCCAAAACTTCTTGATTGATGCATAACTTTGATATTGCTTGTTCCTAAACTATTTGTATCTAGTCACCCTTATGAACTTTGAAGGTGTCCTATGTATTTATGTTTTGCTACTCTATGAGGGTCAAGCTGAATACCATTCTCATTATGCTTTCTTTATGTGAAATAAACAAACGTCTTGTAAAGCATTGTTATTCATGAATCTTTTGTTTATGCCTATTCATGTTACAACAGAGTAGCTATGTCTTATTGTTAGAACTCTATCTTTCATGACTCATGTTTAGAGTACCTTAATCTCAGTTATCAATGCTTTTACAATAATGATGATCAAGATTGTATTGTCTGCATGTCACCTCAAAAATTATATTGTTTTGATCGTTTACCTACTCGAGGACGAGCATGAACTAAGCTTGGAGATGTTGATACGTCCATAACGTATCTATAATTTTTGATGGTTTTATTCTAATAATATGCTTTTGACACTCCTTTTTGTATAAAGTTTATGATTTATTTTGACTAACCTACTAATAGTTGAAAAAGTGCACAATATTCTTGTTTTACACTTTGATGTGTAGGAATTACCAAAAATACAAGTGGAAACCTTGTTGGAGTCAAATTGGGATTTTTCAGAAATTTGTCTCAGAACTCTTTTTGAATATGGTTACGTTTCGGGTCGAAGACGGCGTCAAACGGAAAACTCTTCAACTACACAGTTGTTGGCAATTTCACGACAAACGTTCTAGACATAAAATTTAGCTGATTCCGAGTCCAGACAGGCCTTCTAGGCCCGATTTACTGCAGCCCAAGATGGGGTGACGGGAATCCAAGAAGCTATATAAAGGGAGGAAACCTAATTCGCCCAGGGCATCTCCACCCACGAATTTGCAGCCACCAAAGCCACGTTTTTGCCTCCCCCATGGATCCCATCTCTATGGGGGAGGGCTCCCAAGAAGCCATGAAGGAAGGGGGCTAAGGGGCGGTGCTCCCCCATGATACCGGCGGCAGGGAAGGAGTCCCCCGCGCCGCCGCCGCCCTCTTCACCATCTTCACCGCCATATCCATCACCTAATCCTCCTAGTATGCAGTGGTTCATCCTCCCACACACCTATGTAACGTCCTATGTAAACATGGTGTTTTATGCTATAAGTTATATTATAATCCTATGATCTATGTCATGTTTGCGTAGTTTCTTTGTTCTTAGATTGAATGGTTAAATGTCTTTGGTTCATTAGAGTTGTATGTTGATATGGTACGGTCCTTTGGTGTCCATTTTATTTGTGCGCGCATGGATTAAACATCATAGGGTTTGTAGTATGTGTAAAAGGAAGGAGGAGTTCTGCCGGAGTGACAGAAACCTGAGGACGCGAACCGGAACGTTGCACGTATGGGAGTAAGAGGACCATTAAACTTACGGCTATGGTTGGAGAAACCTTAATGCATTGATTAGTACTTACGGATGTTTGCTAACAATCCAATCATATAGTACATGTAATTCCGAGTAGTGAAGCGCATGTATATTTAGCCTCTCCCGCATAGAAAACTACATCGAAGACAGTGTACCCGATCTATTCGCTATTTAAACTTGGACAAAGCCACCACAATTACCACCACTGTTCTACACTCATGGTTCTGTTAGTTTAGTGTATTTTATTGCTGCAACAACTAGCTTTACTTTCTTGTTATTTATTATCATGCAAAGCTATCTCTATTACTCGTATTGTTGCTCTAGTTTTATTTCCTAGATAATGCAAATGTTTAGTGTGCGTTGAGTTGTATCAGTGGTTGATAGAACTTGAGAGAACATTTATCCTACCTTTAGCTCCTCGTTGGATTCGACACTCTTACTTATTGAAAAGGCTACACATGATCCCTATACTTGTGGGTTATCAGGCGGCGACGCGGCGGTGCTTAGTTCTCTGCATCGCGACGGGTGCTGTCTTGGACGAGCCACTCGACGGTGGCGAGGTCGCGGTCGTCGACGAAATCTCCCGGTTCAAAGATCGGCGCGGGGAGAAGCGCGACGATGCGGTTGATGTCGGCACCGTCATTGACGTAGTCCCCGGGCATGAAGCTCGGCACCGGCAGCGGGAGGGACCGGGAGATCGACGCATGTGAGCTCGCCACTGGGGGTGCCGTCAGGCGGGCTCGCCAGTACCGCGACTCCCGTCACGCGAACGCTGGCGAGGGCCGGGAGTAGTGGTATGAGCCACGAATCCGCGCCGCGTTGGAGATCCGGTGGCACCGCTCCTCTGCCTCGTCGACGGTGAGGACGCATGTGGAGGTCACAAGGCTAGCACGGCCCGCACGACCCTCATGGCCGCCCCCTTGACCGTGCCAAGGTCCCCACGACGACATTCCGGCATGGAGGCTACGAATCTGAAGTGGCGGCGGTGAATTTCTCACCGGAGCTGCGGGCGGAGTGAGCGGCGACGCGGCGGAGAGGAAGTCGATGCGACGGTGGAGAAATAGGTTTCGACCCATATTGAACCCCATGGGCTGGCATATATGCGGTGCGGGACGGTCTGAAAGTGGGGGCCGGCAAAAATTTTGTGGGCCGGCAACCAGATGCGGTGTGGTCCGGCCCAAAAAAAAGGCAAAACCCCGCATATCAGCCCAAAATCCCACTTACGGGCTCAATGCGGTGTCCGCTAGAGTTGCTCTTAGTTCAGTTAAATTCAGTCGAGTCACTTGCTCTTGAGCTTGGTCGTATCATTCTCCTGCCCCTTGCCATAGAGTGCTTCATCCACCTTCACAATCAGGACGCTCATTTATCTCAGTTTGTGTATTCTCATTCGGTTGATTCATAACCGAAATCTCTGTGAGCTGCTGAACTCGGCCGGAGTTGCATGTGCTTGCTGTGTTGGTGCAAGAGGTCCAGCTCCAGAAAGACGGACTGATCAAGTTAACACACCCACACCCTACCCACTACTAATCTTATATGGTTTGGATATACTCGTGAATACATAAACCACTACGGGAAAATAGGGCTTTGCCGTGTGCGATAATTTTACCGTAACGCACGTCAACGACATCAATGCAGTGCGACAAGGGGGCAAACGCACGGCGAAAAGACGACGCACCACACATTCTAGAAAAGCTCACGACAAAAAAAGGAACAGGGCAAAATACGCAAAAAGCCCACGGCAGAGTCATGCTCACGACAAAATAGCCGTAGAGCACACGGCAGAGATAAGCACACGGCACACTGTCATCCTAGGCCCATATCCGCGGCTCATCTGCCAGTGCGTCGAGACGGCAAGGGTTTGCCGTGCGCAGAGGCATCACGCAAATTTCGTATTTTTAATTTTCCCTTCGCCCGCACTTTCCCCCGTGAGCATATTTTCCGCGTGCGTATGGTTGGCGGTTTTATTTTCAAATTTCTTTGCCATGTGCCTCTGGAGTTTCTCGCGGCAAAGGTCTTTACCGTGAGCAGTTGGAAATTCTCACGGTAAAGAACATATTCTCCATTTTTCTATTTTTCTTACCTTTTTTTACTGCCATTTTATGTTGCCCAATATTTAATCTCTATTATCCCCCATGTTTCTTCTTCACCACACTTGCACACATGTACGATAGGTCCACACGCTATTTTTTGTTGGATTCTGGCGATCCGTCGATCCTTTTCTAGTAAAACCCTAGTCTATGGGCCCTAGCGTCTACCATCCTAGCTTTCTCTGCCCGAGGTTCCACCAATATAGTTTTTCATTGGTATAGGTTTATTTAGACCACATCTACATGGAAACCAAGGTTGGACCCAAGATTTCACCGTTAGCCCTCCATCAAATCCGTTACAGGAGTTTTCTCCTACACGTCCAGCACTTTTCTAAGTGTTATCACATGCATGTGGACACTCTCGCACCCGGGAGCTAGGGATTGCATCTTGGCACCTTCCACCACACTTGCGCATATTTATGATAGGTCCACATGCAAGTTTTCGTTGGATTCCGACGCTCCATCGGTCCTTTTCTAGCGAAACCCTGTCTGTGGGCTCCAGCGGTCTACCCCCTAACTTTCTCCGCACGAGATTTCACCAATATACTTTTCCATTGGTTTAGATTTGTTTAGGCCACATCTGTAACACCCCGTTCACTCCTGGGCCCGGGGGGTGTCACTCCTGGCAGCTTAATAGGATATCTACACTAGCCCCACAGACCAACACTAGTCTTTTCTGCGCACTTTGTCCTCACTCGTGCGCACCCGGTTACCCACTTCCCGGTCGGTCACCCATCCTAGAATTGCTCTAGGCCAAGCACGCTTAACCTTAGAGTTCTTTCCGAATGAGCTTCCGGAAAAAAAGTTGCAACTTGTTGATATGGGTATCCTATCAATCCTATTAAGCCATGTGCCTAGATCTCACATACACCCACCCTTTAGAAGATCGATGCCCTCATCGATCAAGCACACCCCAGGAACGTTCCCTCTTGGCACGCGTCTGTCTGTCCAGTGCCGGCACATGTGTCATGCCGTGTCCACTCCTGGGCCCGGGGGGTGTCACTCCTGGCAGCTTAATAGGATATCTAGACTGGCCCTACAGACCAACACTAGTCTTTTCTGCGCACTTTGTCATCACTCGTGCGCACCCGGTTACCCACTTCCCGGTCGGTCACCCATCCTAGAATTGCTCTAGGCCAAGCACGCTTAACCTTAGAGTTCTTTTCGAATGAGCTTCCGGAAAAGAAGTTGCAACTTGTTGATATGGGTATCCTATCAATCCTATTAAGCCATGTGTCTGGATCTCACATACACCCACCCTTTAGAAGATCGATGCCCTCATCGATCAAGCACACCCCAGGAACGTTCCCTCTTGGCACGCGTCTGTCTGTCCAGTGTCGGCACATGTGTCATGCCGTGTCCACTCCGGGCCACACACGCCATGCTCCACATGTCCCGCCACTGACCCACACACACCCGTGTAATCGCAAGGGTCGGCTCTGATACCACTTGTAACACCCCGTCCACTCCTGGGCCCGGGGGGTGTCACTCCTGGCAGCTTAATAGGATATCTAGACTGGCCCCACAGACCAACACTAGTCTTTTCTGCGCACTTTGTCCTCACTCGTGCGCACCCGGTTACCCACTTCCCGGCCGGTCACCCATCCTAGAATTGCTCTAGGCCAAGCACGCTTAACCTTAGAGCTCTTTTCGAATGAGCTTCTGGAAAAGAAGTTGCAATTTGTTGATATGGGTATCCTATCAATCCTATTAAGCCATGTGCCTGGATCTCACAACATCCACATAGAAAACCAAGGTTGGCCCCAAGATTCCACCGTTAGCCCTCCGTCTGACCTGTTGCGGGAGTTTCCTCCTACACGTACAACACTTTTCTAAGTATTATCACATGCATGTGGATAGTCTCGCACCCGGGAGCTAGGGATTGCATCTAGGCACCTTCCACCACACTTGCAAACTTGTATGACAGGTCCACACGCAAGTTTTCGTTGGATTCTTGCGCTTCGTCGGTCCTTTTTCTAGCGAAACCCTAGTATGTGGGCCCATCAGTCTACCTCATAGCTTTCTTCGCACGAGGTTCCACCAATGTAATTTTTCATTGAGTTAGGTTTGTTTAGGCCACATCCACATAGAAAACTAAGGTTGGGACCAAGATTTCACCGTTAGCCCTCCGTCTAACCCCGTTGCGGGAGTTTCCTCCTACGACATGTCCATCACTCTTCTAAGTGTCATCACATGCATGTGGACAGTCTCGCACCCGGGAGCTAGGGATTGAATCTAGGCACCTTCCACCACACTTGCACACATGTATGATAGGTCCATATGCAAGTTTTCGTTGGATTCCGGTGCTCCGTCGGTCCTTTTCTAGCGAAACCCTAGTCTGTGAGCCCAGTAGCTTACCCCACTAGCTTTCTCCGCACAAGGTTCCATCAATATACTTTTTCATTGGTTTAGGTTTGTTTAGGTCACATCCACATGGAAAACCAAGGTTGGGCCCAAGATTCTACCGTTAGCCCTCCGTCTGACCCATTGCGGGGGTTTCCTCCTCAACGTCCAACACGTTTCTAAGTGTTATCACATGCATGTGGACAGTCTCGCACCCGGGAGCTAGGGATTGCACTCTAGTCACCTTACACCACACTTGCACACATGTATGATAGGTCTACACGCAAGTGGATTCCGGCGCTCGGTCGGTCCTTTTCCAGCGAAAGCCTAGTCTATGGGTCCTAGTGGTCTACCCCTCCTATCTTTCTTTGCACGAGGTTCCACCAATGTACTTTTTCATTGGTTTAGGTTTGTTTAGGCCACATCTACATGGATTCAGGCAAATACCTTGGTGACGCATCCTACGGTGGGGCATCTTAGCTTGAACAACCCGAACGTCCTCCGACTTGGACTCCAGGTTAGGTCTTCTATAGTTAGCTCCATTTTCTTGCTATGTTCATTGACTTGTAAAAATTTACTTGATATGTTCGACTTGTCAAAATTTACTTACTATGTTCATTGAATTGTCAAAAATGTGATTATTCGTACCATATGACTTGTAGAATCACTCCGGACATAGGTTTCTATACATAGATTCGATGCTTTGTCATATGACTTGTGAATCTCAACTCTTTTCTTTTGAACTTGTTGGACATGCATGAAGAGGAAGGATGAACTTGTAGATCTTTGGACTTATGAATCTCATGGACTTGTATTATCGACATATGCACTGTTTGTGGTCATGGATCTCGTGCATACACTTATTATGGACATATGCACTTGTTATGGTCTATTTTTGGTGTTGGATCTTGCATGTGATCTATTTGTGGCTATAGATCATGTGTATTGTGTATTTATGATTATATATGCATGCACATATGTTTCTATGGTGCCACTGATGTTGGTTATATACATGTTTTTGCATTTTCTGTTTAAATTGCAGGGAATAAAAGCAAAAAAATACAAAAATACAAAAAAGGTCTTTGTCGTGTGTCTACACATGGCAAAGAGCCCACGTGGCACCCACATGTGCGACCTGGCAACCAACGCAAGTCATTTGCAGTGTGCAGCACTGCACACATGGCAAAGGTGTGTTGACATGGGCTGACCAGGGCAAAGCTTTGCCGTGCCAAACTATCCATGACACATGAAAAAGCAAAGGACCACGGAAAACTGCGTGGTTGGCCCACTACGCGCAACACGCGGCAAAGAATAACAAACGCCAAACCCAAATATTTTGTTGTGCTAGACTATCCAAGACACATTGCAAAGGTTGGCCCATGGAAAACTGCGCGCTTGGCCCACCCTGCACAGCCCACGGCAGAGAAGAACGCACCGCAAACTGCTGGACGCAAAATAATCCCTCACAACAAATTGCAAGTGGGCCCGCTGGATGACGGTGTCGCCGTCCCGGGGTCGTCAACCACTTTACGTTGTTGTGGTGTCTATAGTGGCACACGACAGAGACTTTGCCGTGTGGATTCGGTAAAGCACACGGCAAAGGTTCGTTGCCGTGGTGATCTTCGTCGTGCGAGCTGTGTTGCGTGCCCACTCATGGCTGAACTTTTGCCATGTGGATCGAGTCCTTTGTTGTGTCCTTTGGTCACACGGCAGATTCATGGTTTCCCGTAGTGAACACAACCATTTCATCCGGGATGAGTATGTTTCACCATTCAAACATACTCCCTCCCATTCAAACATACTATATGAACCCTACCCACTCGGATCATGTACCCCGTACCTTGACACATGCCGAGAAGCCCCCTCCCCTGTGTCGGCACACCGAGCTAGAGAAGCCACCTCCCTGACCAGGACACACGCCAGAGACGGTTCCCCGCCACCGCAGACGCCTCCTCCCTCGTCAGGACATACACTAGACATTCCCTCCCCCGCCACCGTAGACACCCCCTTTCCTAACAGCACAAGCACCAGAGACACCCAGTCCGGCAATTATAGCATGCATGCTATACATGCCTCACCTTTCACTCTCGTGCTACTTTCTTGCAGAGCTGTCGGCTTTCTTCTCTAACCCTTCTCAATTTGGAGAATCTAGTTCTTAAACTTGTAACTTTTGTAGCTTTTCTACCTTGAGTCCAATTTAAAACCGGTTTTATACTTGGAATCCTAGCAAAGAGATCTTCAATATAAGACCAATATTGAATAGTATGTTTATTCATTTGCGTCCCGAACATAATTTTATAGTACTTAGTTATGCAAGTTTTAACTTGCTCCTGACCTATTGTGCCCTCATCCTTGTTGAGACCGTGGATTTACTTCATGTGATGCCCGTTTACCACCATGTGGAAGTACCTTGAATTATTGCCTCTTTCCAAGAGAAACAGAGGTTGGGATCTTTGCTTTGGTGCTCTTCACTCAGGGCATTTTCCAGAGATTTTCCTTGCGATGTTCTTATTAACCTCATCCAGCATGTGAATCGAGCTTTCTCCTAGCCGCCCCATGAAATGCTGTGGCATTTTATGCACTTCAACCATAGCATGTAAATTGCTTGGATCAAATTCCAGCAAACATGGTCCATCCCAATCATACGATAGTAAATATGATTTGAACGGTATCACAAAGAACAATAGCCACATGTATACAATCAGCAGTACTCCATATTCTTTTTCGACTAAAGGGGCCACCGGACCCCCAAATTCGTAAAGAAGTTGTAGAGTATATAAACACTCACAACCACTCCACACCACAACCGCTAACACCAACTTTAATGAAAACAGGGGCACCAACATCCAGCCACAGCTAAAAAGCAAGTGCACCCTGCTAACCACACACAACACCAAAGCCAAACTGAATACAAGGAAACAACCTACAAATTCTTCCAACCAGCACTTTGAACAAGACTCAAATCACACTCCTTCGAGCCTCCACTACTCCAACGTTGAGTAACCGGAGCCCAGATTTTGCTCTTGTGGAAAATTTCAGCAGCTACTACCAACAGGCGACTGGCTGCGAAGAATTGCATGTCTCTGATTTTTTGTTTCTGCATTAGCGACCACAAGACAAGTTTACTCGAAATGCCAGCTATAACAATATTAGTGTCAACTGGATAAATGCACTGAAAGAAAGCCTTATTTCTGACATTCCAAAAGTTCCAAAACAAAGCCATCACACCAGAAGCTATTACCTGTTGCCAACCTGTCACCTTGAATCTCTTAAGCCAATCACTAACCTTATCTACACGGCTAGGAAACGCCCAGTTTCCCCCAAAAGAACAAGCCACCACACCCCAGGTGTATCTAGCTACAGGGCACCTAAAGAAGATATAATCTACACTCTCTTTCTCACAATAAAATCTACAAATATCATTGCCTTCAGAACTTCGTTTAACCAAATTATCTTTCTTTAAGATGCTATTTCTAAAAGTTAACCAAAGAAAAACTTTAACCCTAAGAGGGATCCTAATCTTCCATAAATCTTTATAAGAACGCATATGCTGCCTAGTCTTTAAAGCTATATACAGAGATTTTTTTTGAAAGAATACATACAGAGATTTAACCGAGAAAGCTCCTTTTTTATCCAACAGCCACCAAGACTTGTCCCTAGGGGTAAATTAACACCACTACACAACTCCTTTACCTCACTCCACATCTTAGCAGTCTCCCCCCATAAATTCCTTCTAAACCTTATACAACCCGAACCTTCCTCTAGCACCTGCGCCATATAGTAATATTAACACTAAAGGTAAGCAGATAATGTATAGGAAACTTTTCGCTGAGGGGAATAGCATCCACCCAATCATCTTCTCGAAAGAGAGTATTCTTGCCATAACCCACAATCTTCCTACAAAACCTATAAAAAAACTAGAACCTTCCATAATCCACTGTCAAAAGTGAGAGGCATTTGTTTATCACACATTGGGACAGAGTACAACTAGACAAATACTTAGCTCTAATTAACTTCTACCACCTGCCATCTGAGTTCTCCAACTTCCAATGCCATTTACAAATCAAACAAAGATTCATAATGTTCAAATCTACCACCCCTAGACCTTGATCTAAAGGCTGACAAACCTCTTCCCAATTAACTAAGTGGTATTTCCTTACGCCCTCATTTTCATTCCACAACAATCTCTGTATAAAGAAGGCCATCCTTCTACCAGGCCCCTTAGGATGTCTAAAAAGAGAAAGCAAGTAAAGAGGAATACTACTTTTAAACAAGCCTTAAGCAAAAGCAATCTACCTCCAAGTGTGAACCTTAATTTCCATCCTATCTTCTGCCCCAGCAATTCTCTGTATTATGCAGTAGCAACTTCAGTTCCTGAATAGTTCGGCTACTACCAAACCATGAAACCGAATCACAGAGACTTCTGGTTAATTGAGCTAATAGTAGTAATCTCTCATAGATCACAGCAGCAACCTGATCGATTGATGGGTTTCCTAATCCCAAACACTCTTCGCCCTGACGGAGCAGAATAACTATTTTTTGGATAAAGGACATTTTATTACTTAAAAGATTTAAACATTACACACGGTCTCAGTTAGCCTTCACCATTTCAGTTCAGAGCAACTATTTATTACCCATGGTAATCTACAACAAAGCACATTATCTTTCTCACTCTCCTTACTGATCATCGTATGAGATGGCAGCCTGCTTCTTGGATCTGGATTCAACCAATAGTGCACCCGATAAAATATATTCACTTCCAAGCATTATACGACATAAACTGTTGCGTTATGTGCAAGGCAGAAAAGTCCATTCATCATATTACCCTGCACTGCAGGAACGCACTGTGGGTCTGGCACAAACTCAACTTCCAATAATTGGCATCACAATCTAACAGCTGGATCAGCTCCGTGAACGGCATCGAGCAAGTGCAGCAGGCAGCTACATCCGAAACCTGGTCAATTTTCTTTGCTGCCTGTGTCCTAGTCCTTTGACGAGCCAGAAATGAGAGTTTTGACACGCCGCCACATGCTCTATTTATGGGCAGCGCGCACAAGCAGCCTTCATTCAGACCTGCTTCTTTGGGCCTCTAAGTTCAACTCCTAGTCCTAGCTTAAGCTACCTTTCATGCCTTGCATGCTTGTAATTAAAATGTAAGAAAACTGCCTTAGTTTTTATAATTAAATTCATAAGATAGTGATATCCCCTTTTTTCCGTCCAAAAGATTTGCAGAAGCACACTGATTTCTTGTGAACTCGCTTCTTCATTTATTGCAACTTGCTTGGAACAAGTCGCTAAAGAAGGGCCACCCTCACCGTGCCTTACTAGTTCATGAGTCCTCATCAGGTTTTATGTTTTGACTAGATCAGAAAAATATCATGTTACATTGTCAAGTAATGATCATCAGTCTTCATCAGATTTTCCTTTGACTAAAGTCAGAAAATTTTCACATTACAATGTCAATTGATGAATTTGATTGGCTCGGACCTAAGTTTGCTGAAAATGCCCGGCTATTATTGGCTAGAGCTGAGAATACAAAATGAATTAAGTAATATCTTACCAGTTAGTAAGAGCACTTAAAACCACATGAATTGTACGTATGTAACCTTGTGTGATCAATCCTTGAGCTATAACAGAGTTGGAGGCATCGCTTTTCTTGGTTGGAGGCTGCAAAAATCAAAATGAGCGGCCAACTTCTGATAGGGTTCACGAAATATCACATCATACTAGTACATCTTTAAGTGGACACATGTATTCCGTGGAACCTATTACCCGCGGAACACATTTCCAGCCCATCAGTACGTTGTCATTAATTTGTTTATTACTATAAATCAGAAGACATCAGGTTACATTGTTAATTAATGAATTTTAGTTTGGCTTGGGTCTAACTTCGCCCCCACAGTGGCTAGAGCCTAGAAAGCCACATGAGATAAATAATACCTTATATTTTCATCAAAAAGTTATGGCTATAACGTACATATAATTGCAAAGAAGTACTAGAATATTTCTTGGAGTATATTCAAACCATTCTAGTCCTTCGGTTTATCTTAATAACCTCACCCATGTCGACCGAGCTTTTTCACCCCCACCGTGAATGTTCATGGCACTTTATGCGAAGTCACCTGGAGCATGCTGATCACTCCGAAGATAATTCAGCGCCAGTGTCCATCTTAACCATAAGGAAGTAAGACGTGATGTTGAATGGCACCAAAAAGAATGCATAACAAAGACTCATTCAGTAGTATTATGTGGTAGCACATCCAGTTTCTGCATGGTTGGGTTAGGAAACGATATTGACTATTTCAAAGTAAGCCACGCAACATGCAGGATAGTTGGCTTTTTCAAGACTGTTCGCTTCTTAATTGGAGGTGACAATCAGTATCATATATGTCTACCGCCAGCATGAGCGACACATGAGCCTTCCTTCTCGTTTACGCTTGCAACATCCAATGTGGACCCGATATTAGAAAATCTTGACAAACTTGAGAATAAGAGGGGACATAATTAGACACGATATCCATATAACATCATGCTACTCTCCCTCCGTAAAGATATAGTCAAATCGTTTCAACTGGGGATTGCCACAATCGTCCTCCACTTTTTCCGTCGATCAAAAGCCTTTGTATCTACCCTGCACTAGAATCCATTCGTCACATTACCATGCACTGAAGAAAATGCACCATGGGTCTGGTACAGACTTAGGTTTCAATAATTGACGTCACAATCTAACAGCTGGATCAGCTTTGTGGAGAGACAGCTACATCTGAAACCTGGCCAATTTTCTTTTCCAGCTGCGTCATAGTGCTTTGACAAGCCCAGAGATGACAGAGTTTTCAAACCCCAAGTCCCAACACGTCGCCACCTGCTCCACGGGATGGCCCAAGGACTCTCCTTTGTTCAACGGGCAACACGCACAAGCAGCCTTCATGCAGATTTGCTTCAACATGCCCCCTAAAAAAGGTTTAACTCCTAGTTCTAGCTTAAGCTCCCTCTCATGGTTTACATGCTTGTATTTAAAATGTAAGAAACTACCTTCGTGCTTATAATTAAAGTCATAAGGTGCAGAAATCATCTACTCCTACCTTCTTTTCCAAAAAAAAATTTACATCCGTACACTTGTGAACTCATGTCTTACTCAGTTATTGCAACTTGGAACAAGTCAGCTAAAGAAGGTCTCCATGCCTTAGTAGTTCATCAGTCCTCGTCAGATTTTCTTTTTGACTAAATCAGACCCATCACGTTACATCGTCAATTAATGACCAAATCAGATTTTAACACATGCCTGGCTAGTGGCTAGAGCGGAGAAAACGAAATTAATTCCGTAATATCTTACTACAAGTTAGTACAACTCTCCTGGCTTGACCACTTGTTAATCCACATAAATTGCCGTGTTATTTGGGTGATCACTCCTTCAATTACAGTATAACAGAGCTGGAGGCATCTTTCTTTCTTGGCTGGAGGCTACAAAAATCAAAATGGGCGGCCAACTTCTGATAGGGTTCACTGACATCTTGCCACGTCACATCATACTACATTCTTAAGGCGACGCAAATCTACTAGTGTGATTATACTAGATTATGCAGTATTTCAGTGTTACTGATTTACGTACATACTCTGGTTTCCTTGTACGCTCGATCCTTCTTCAGTTATGTCTACTTGGAACAAGTCGCAAAACAAGGCGGCGGTCACCCTCTAGATATGCATTGCAAGTCCATCAGTAATCAATAGGACTTTATTTTGACTAAATTAGAAAACATCAGGTTACATCGTTAATTAATAAATTTGGTTTGGCTCAGGCCTAAGTTTTCCCCACATGCCTGGCAGTGACTAGAGCCTAGAAAGCGATATCAGATAAATAAATGTCTTATATATTCATAAAAAGGTTGTAGCTATGCTGGACATATGATTACAAAGATGTATTGGAAGTTATTTCTTGCAGTATTCAAACGATTATCGAGTTGACCATATATAATTGGATTTAGGATAAAAAATCGTGATGTACTTAATAACCTTGCCCATGTCGATCGAGCTTTTTCACCCCAGCCAGGAATGGTGACAATTCAGCGTGGAATTCGCTCATTATGTTGACCTTGTGGTTGCTATGGAAAGAATGCAATGCGAGGATCTTCAACAACAAGTCTTCCAGTGCAGGGTGGTTAGCTTTCAACACCAACCTGACTAAGTCTCTGCTCCGTTTTGGTCACTTTCTTCAGTAGGATAGATTAGCTTCCTTCCTTCTTCCTTTTTAGTTTTCTCGTGTAAATCTTGCCTCTCCAATTCCGTTCCTTGCCCCGCCAGTTTTTCCTTAATGAGGGAGAATAGTATCACCATGGCATATCTATCAATAAATACAAGTCCTGCATAGCAGGGATGAGAACCAAGGAGCCTGTCAGAACCATTATCTGAGACCATGGGATTCTCTTCTTCCACCCGTTCCCGTTCGTGTGCAGCTTCGGCGCTGCTGCTTTGCCTTTGCATCCTGTTATGCAGGGTACAGGGTGAAACTCCAAAGGTATTTCACCATTAATCAAGCACACGACCGGAGTTCGTATATATGTTTCAGTCACTAACTGTGGCGCTCCTAGCTAGCTAACCCTCTGCATGCGTGTGTCTCTAGCTTTATATAGTTTACCTAGGACACGTGAAGCATGGACACCCCGACGATGTCGTCGCCTCGCACCATGATATGCTCACCACTCTCCTCGGAAGGTACGCACTCACGGTGTAATTCCTACGACTAAACTACAGGCTTATGTCCGCCTTTTTCCAGCACTTAATTATAATTAAAATTGATTTTAGCAAGGAGGAATCTTCGGCCTCCGTGGTGTACAACTACAAGCATGGCTTCTCAGGCTTCGCCGTGATGCTCACCTCAGAGCAAGCCAAGCAACTTGCAGGTCAGCTGTCATTGCCATACATCACTTAATCTGAACCACCTGGTTTTTGCTTGCATATATCCGTATAGTTGAGCCATTATCCTGTGATGTGATGTGTGCAGAGTTTCCGGAGGTCATCAGCGTCGAGCCGAGCAAAACCCACATGACGGCGACCACACGGAGCTGGGACTTTCTTGGTCTCAACTACCACACGCCGGCCAGTACTGGGCAACTCCATGGAACCAACTACGGAGAGGATGCATGCGATCAAAAAATTAACTAGGGAGAGGGTGTTATCATCGGGGTGGTTGACTCTGGTTAGTGTTGTGAAATATAAATGTTTTTTTATAAATTGGCCAAGCAAGTTCGTTCGCACACAAAAGTACTAACTTAATAATCAGGGATTTGGCCGGAGTCGAGAAGCTTCAATGACGAAGGGTATGGTCCAGTACCATCAAGGTGGAAAGGAAAGTGCCAAGTTGGGCCAGACTGGGGCATCAACAATTGCAGCCGCAAGATCATCGGCGCAAGGTTCTACACTGGAGGATTTCCCGATGAGCTCCTAAAGACAGACACACTCTCGCCTAGGGACACCAACGGGCACGGTACGCATTGTGCGTCCACTGCCGCTGGCTCGGCCGTGGAGGCGGCCAGCTTCCAAGGCCTCGCAGAGGGGGTTGCACGTGGAGGAGCACCACGAGCTCGAATTGCGGTGTACAAGTCCGCGTGGACCGCACAAGGCTATGTCAATACCGCGACTGTGCTCGCTGCCATCGACGACGCTATCCACGACGGTGTGGACGTGTTGTCTCTGTCTCTCACCGTCCCGGATGAGAACTCGTTCGGGGCTCTGCACGCTGTTCAGAAGGGGATCACGGTTGTGTATGCGGGCGGCAACGACGGGCCCAGACCACAGACCATCGCGAATACTTCACCGTGGGCCATCACCGTGGCGGCGAGCAAGATCGATCGGTCGTTCCCCACGGTGATCACGCTGGGAAACAAGCAGCAACTGGTGGTACGCGCCTACATGATTATAATAACAACAGAGTTTATACATATTCTTGAGCAAACTCTGCCCATTTCGTTTTGCAGGGACAATCTCTCTATTACCAATGGAAGAATTCATCGAAGAGCAGTTTCACAAGTCTTACCGTTGCTTCAGAGTAAGTAAATGAATCTATCGATATGTTTGTTTTTTCTTTTTGGAATCTGTTGGGATATTCTGAAGCCGAGTTCTCTTTGCTCTATATATTTAGATGTACTGCAGTTGCACTTAATGGCACGGACGTGCAAGGGAAAATCCTGCTCTGCTTTCCCGGTCAAAACAGCCTCGTCCCAAGGCTCGTTCTCCAACAGGCATCACAATTCGTCCTAAAGGGTGGGGGATCTGGTCTTATTTTCCTCAATATACGACCGATAGTCTAACTGACACAAATTGCCAAGCCATTGCTTGCGTTCTCGTGGACCTTGACACTGCGACGAAGATCGACAACTACGTGGTCAGTGCCACCAGGTACGTACAGTCAAATGAGTTCGATCGAGCATGTTCTTGTGATCCATGGAGATAACATCTTTCTGTTTTGTTTTGTTTTTGTAAGCAGCTCTCCCATGGCAAAGATTGCGCTAGCGACCACTGTAACAGGGAAAGAGGTGCTAGCGCCAAAAGTTGCATCCTTCTCCTCCAGAGGTCCATCAGCTGATTACCCCGACATTATCAAGGTATGGCACTAGCCAACCATTATCAAGCCCATCATGAGGTATCGTTCTTGTATCATCTGATCTCACATTAGCGATTAACAGCCTGACATAGCTGCGCCTGGAGCCAACATCTTGGCAGCCAAGGAAGATTCCTTCGTATTCAAGTCTGGGACATCAATGGCAGCCCCACACGTATCGGGGGTTGTCGCGCTGCTGAAAGCATTGCACCCGAGCTGGTCTCCCGCAGCAATAAAATCAGCCATTGTCACCTCTGGTAAGCGAACTGCACGGCAGCCAACCATAGTGTGGAGACCATCCAATTCCTAGCTAGCGAGCTCATGATCCTCACATATGTTCCTCCGTTTATTCTGCATGGTGATGAAGCGCATGTCACCGACGAGCGCGGCATGCCAATATTGGCCGAGGGGATACCCCGAAAGATCGCCGACCCATTCGACTACGGTGGCGGTAACATCAATCCTCTCGGAGCAGCCGATCCTGGCCTGATCTACGACATCGGTCCAAGCGAATACACCAAATTTTTCGGGTGTACCATCATCAGGAGGACCAACGTGAGCTGCGATGATACGGCTTTGCCAGCATACCACCTGAACCTGCCCTCCGTCGCGGTCTCCAATCTAAGACGTCCGGTAACTGTGTCAAGGACGGTGACGAACGTCGGTGAGGTCAACTCCGTGTACCATGCCATGGTGCAAAGCCCGGCGGGAGTTAGGATGGAGGTTGAGCCATCGGTGATGGTGTTCGATGCAGCAAACAGAGTGCGCATGTTTAAAGTGACATTGTCACCGGCGTGGAAGATACAGGGGGACTACACGTTTGGGAGCATTACTTGGCGTACTGACCAGAAGACTGTCAGAATCCCGGTTGCAGCACGGATCACAGCTCAGGATTTTTATGCAGATGTTGCATAATTAGTTAGCTAGGATGGAAAATATATATGTAAAGGAAATAATGTTTATAGTTAGTAGAAAGAATAAAAAACAAATTGAGACATCTTCTTTTGAAAGGGCCGGAGGCCATTTTTGTTAGGTAATGAATAAATCAGGGTTATGTATTGTGTTGGGTACCTAATTAATGAAGACCTGCAATGCAATGCGTGTGTGTGGCTGCAGAGTACTATAGCAGGAAGCAAATGAGTAAACCAGCGAAATCATCGGCGCCCAGTGCCAACTCTAAAATGGGGCCCTAACCCGCTAGAAAAATAGAACTAATGAAGAAGGTAGAAGGATCAACTGACTAATTATTGAAGGACACTTTATTGTTCTTCTATAATAAATCTGTCCAAAACCCCTTTTTGAGATTGAATCAAACTTAACACACTAGTAGCATATAACTTAACAACAGAACTATAGTCTTGCAAACATATTATAATTCACAAGAAGCCTGAACTTTGCATAAAAATGACTTGCATACCTTCATTACCTCAAAGTGACTATTTACTGGGCTTATGCTCAGCCACAAGATAATCATCCAAAAGGCTACCATGTGTCTTATTTCTCAACTTGCTATTGGTTCTTCAATGCTTCTACAAAGAAAAAGTTCGATCTATCAATAATCAATTCTATATAAAATTTACCAATATGGAAATTTGAGAATAAGATCCTGAATTAGAGTTTGGTCTGCACCTTGCGAAATAGGAATGAAGTGGTGACGCCTATATATGCGGACAAGAAGAAGCCTGCCGGCACTACTCCTGGCCTACTGGCTTCTGTTGGGCTGCTACGCGTTGTCGGCTACGGGCAGAATGGCGTATTGCCGGCACCGTGACGCCAGTGTGGACGCGGGTGCCTGCCGGTGCCGCACCTCGCTGCTCCCGGCTAGGGTTAGCCGGCTAGGGATTGGGGGAACCAGGGAGGGACGGGGCGGAAGGCCAGACCGGGGATCCGGGGAGGAGATGGACGGCGGGCGGCGGAACTGTGACGAGGAGAGGCGGCGCAACTGTGGCAGTAGCTGGGTGGTCTGGAATGAGTTGCCGGAAGCTCTGGTCGCCGGCAATGGAGGAAAACCAGACAAACGCCTCACTGAAGCCATGAACGCGATTCGACTCTGTCTGCAGAAGGAATGAACGGCAAAGGAGGCCTACGAGTCCTCCCGTTATGGGTCTGTCTTTCTGCTTGCTCATGGGCCATCTGCTTGCTCGGCCCAGTTAGAAATTATGGGGCCTACCAAAATTTAGGGCCCCTTGCAGCCATATTAGCTGCACTCCCATGGCCCAGGCCTCATCAAACATTCGAACTACTCCCTCCGGCCCGAAATACCCGTCGCATGTATCTTTTTGTAAAAAATGCCTTCTCCAATTTCCGACAAGCCCCGAGGTCCATGTCCTCTTCCTCGCTCTCTTCGGCTCTTCCTTACTCCCCACCTAACGCCGCCGGCGCCTTGTTCCACCACCCTCGCCCCTCCAACCCATCCTCGCCTTTGCCCACGCCGCGCCGGCGCCGCCTTGCTCCCGCCCCTTGTTTCCCTCCTCGTCGCTCGAAGAGAAGCATGTGCTTCGGGATCCGCGGCCCAAGGTTGGATTTTTTGATCTGCTCTCCGGCGGAGGAGAGGATCCCGGAGGAGGAGGATGAGGAGAGGATCCCTGTTATATCCCGTGGCCGCCGGCGAGCGCTGTGACGTGAGATGGATACAGTAGCAGCTTGTGGTGAGCTGCTAGACCTGAAGAAGGAGGAGATCCAGAGCAGAGGAAGAAGAAGACAGACTAGAGGAGAAGACCGAGTTCGGTTCAGTTCTAATCGATGTCCTTCTCCGGTGCAGTTTCTCCTTTTGTTGGCATCTACCACTACAACAAGTCCATAATTACCAGGCCAGTGGCCCATGATGTCCATGCCCACCTTGCCCAAGGTACCGGGTGTGACAATACCGGACCCAAAAAACATTGCTTGTCCCCAAGCAATGGCATGAACGCCTCCAGGATCCCATGGGAATCCATCAAGCTTTGTCATGTTGCATAGATTATGAATACTGAACTTGGACATGACCTGCAAGTGACAGTCACCTAGATCCCACTTCTTGTATTGAACGTAGCATCCAATCCCGCTGAAAGAATAGTAATCACAACACTTGTACAACTCATACTCAAGATTGCGCCATCCATGTCAACCGTACAACTCAAGGATAATGTCAGAGCGGCACTAAACCATGAGCAAGACCACTAGACCTGATAGGCTAATGAATTTCTTGCACCCACTAAGAAAGAATGTTTCATCTAGATCAGCATCATGTGACATGTTGTTTTGAGTTACTTGTCTGTGCAAATTGATATGTGCCCTTGATACTGAACTCTCATCCATCCATTGTGGCAGCAGTACTGATTGGCTGTTTCTCAAGCAATAGAGAAATTCTTGCAAATGACTTCCCAAAAGCATAGGACCACCATGGTGTATAGTAAGTTAGTAACAATATCACAAGTAGTACCAGATCGCATGTATAGCTCAACATGCACTTGTAGAAGACATTTGATATCAAAATTGTCGATGCTCATGCTCTGAAGATGCCCACAGCTACACACTTCTGAAAACACCGGTTGATTCCTACCTTGAGGCTGGAAATATGTAACCTCTAGATCTGAATATATGTAACAACACTCCTCAGATTTATGTACATACAGACCACCCCAACGAGTGCTGCATATTAGGATAGTAGTTCCATGATAATCACCAATACGGTTCCAATAGAGTGCCCAGGTGCAAACTGCATGAGCAAGGGAGTGACACGCGATAATCACCAACTCACCACGGTGTGCCACTTCAGGTTGCACTATCCCTCTGGCCGGCTGCTGGTCAACACAAGGATTTGACGGTCTGCACTAAAATTTTCCGACCAAACATTTCAGCAGGCACAAAGTCTGGCAACTGTATATACTCTTTAGAACCAGAAACAGAATCACTAAAAGGCCTTGTCCCATTTGCACATAATTCAAACTTGTATGTTGATTAGTGCACCGCGGCAAAGCATGGACCAAGTATTGGGCCCCAAGTGTCAAATAGCAACCAAACTGAACTGAACAGTCATAGTCCACACTATGATTTTGCATGTTAGGCATTGATCTCCCTATTTCAGTCCCAATTATTTGACAGCTTGTCAATTCTCCGCCGGCTTCCTTCAATGCATCTGGAAGTGTTGCATTCCATAACTTGTAAGTTCCTGGATCCCATGGTAAGATAGGTGTATCACTATTGGTGCCATGTTGTTGCATCTCCCGTGAGAGGAGCTGTTGTAGCTTGCACCCTTTGGATGGTAGACCCACTCCACGATCAAGCATCTTGTCTAGATCAACATTTGATGGTGCAGAAAACACCTTTGTTGGTTCACCCATGACTGGCTCCAGAAAGAGGGAGCGGTCTCCAACACAAGTGAGCACCTCATTAGCAATCACTATCGAAGTTGTTTCCGAGCATACCTTCTCTGCATGTTTCACCCAAAGCTCAAGGAACGGAGATACACCATTAACATGCGTCAGCAATTGGCTAGAGGAATCAGCAATTAGCTCAACCAAGTGTGCCTTTTTCCTTTCCTCGTACTCACTGGCCCGCACCAAATTCAATTGTACAAATTATAGTTGGGTGCTCTTTGCAACTTGAATAAGCGTCAGCTCCGTTGGCTTGACAGTTGTGACCATTACCTCCTTGGGGCTCACAAGTAAACAACTATTTGATGTTTCAGTTGAGATGTCCCTATTAGCATGAACAACACCAATTTCAAAAAAAGAATAGCCTATTCCTCCGTACCATTCATATGAGCATAACCCAACATTGTTGTCGATGGTGGAAGATACCTAACACCAAAGTGTGCTTGAACATCGTCGATGAACTGGGGCCAATCACCAACAGGTTGACACAACCTGTATGTCTGGTACCATTCAGCAGCGATACCCTCCATGTGTAGTGTGGCCAAAATAACCCAAATGCACTCAGGTATATTGAAGGTCTTGAAGTAGTCGAGGCACTTATCTCGCCAATGATGACCCACAAGTATAGGGGGTGTATCGCAGTATTTTTGAGGGAAGTGAAACCCAATTTATTGATTCCACACAAGGGGAGCCAAAGAATATTTATAAGCCTTAACAACTGAGTTGTCAATTCAGCTGCACCTGGAAACAATCTTGCTCACAACAGTTTATCAGTAGCAACAGTTTTGTAGTAGGAATAGTAAAGTAACAGCAGTAGTAAAACAAAGACAGTAGTAACAAAAGCAGTAAACAGTGGGATTTGAGTGTGGTAGGCATAGGGATGGATGGACGGGCGTTGCATGGACAAGAGAATTCACATAGCAATCAGAACATAGGGCAATTGCAGATAAATAAGATAAAGCACCCAAGTACTAGACAATCCTAGGCATGTGTTCCATATATAGTCATACGTGCTCGCAATGAGAACTTGCACAACATCTTTTGTCCTGCCAGCCCGTTTGCAGCGGGGCCTCTAGGGAACTACTGGCAATTAAGGTGCTCCTTTTAATAAAGCACCGGAGCAAAGCATTAACACTCCGTGAACACATGTGATCCTCACATCAAAGCCTTTCCCTTCCGATTATCCCGATTTCTGTCACTTCAGGGCCATAGGTTCCGGACAACGATGTGTGTATACAACTTGTAGATAAGACCAGAAACAATACTATCATAATGAATCTATAATAAGTTCAGATCTGAAATCATGACACTCGGGCCCTAGTGACAAGCATTAAGCACAACAAAGTTGCAACAAAGTCATAAAGCACTAATAAGAGATACTAGGCACTATGCCCTAACAATCTGATGCCATTACATGAACGATCTCATCCAATCCCTACCATCCCCATAGCCTACAGCGGGGGATTACTCACTCATAGATGGGGGAAACATGGATGGTCGATGAAGATGATGGTGGGGGTCGATGGAGATGGCTCCGGGGGCACTTCCCCATCCCGGCAGGGTGCCGGAACAGAGACTTTCTGTCTCCCAAATCTCCCCTTCGGTGACGGCGGCGCAGCGGAACTTTTCGTGGAAAAACGTCAAACCCCCCGAAGTTTTTAGGTCAGAAGGCTTCTTATAGGCGAAGAGGGAGACCGAGGGGGTGCCTGGGGACACCACACCATGCCCTGGCACGGCCAGGCCCAGCCCGCGCCTGGGGGTGGTGTGGCCAACCCCTGGCCCTCCTCCGTCTCGTATTCTGGCTCCGTGAGTCTTCTGGAAAAATAGGCACTTTGGCTTTTGTCCCGTCCAATTCCGAGAATATTCATTTTCTGACTTTCCTGGAACCAAAAACAGCAGAAAACAGGCAGCTGGCACTGTGGCTCTTGTTAATAGGTTAGTCCAAGAAATCATATGAAAAGTACTCCAAAGTGTGGACAAAACACAAGAAAGTGGATAAAAGCAAGCATGGAGCATCAAAAATTATAGATACATTTGCAATGTATCAACATCCCCAAGCTTAACTCCTGCTCGTCCTCGAGTAGGTAAGTGATAAAAAGAAAGAATAATTTTTGAGGTGACATGCACCATCAAAGACTTGACCAAAGTATTTGTAAAACATTCAAAGCTGGGATCATAATACTTCAATCATAACATGAAAGACAAAGTTCTAGCAATAAGACAAAGAAACTATGATGCAACATGAAAAGGCACAAACAAAAGATTCATGAATAACAATGCTTTGCAAGACGTTTGTTTGTTTCACATAAAGAAAACATAGCATAGTGGCATTCAGCTTGTCCCTCATAGAGTAGCAAACATAAATGCAAAGGACACCTTCAAAGTTTACAAGAGTGACTAGATACAAATAGTTTAAAACAAGCAATATCAAGGTATGCATCAATCAACAAGTCTTGGGACAATGCACATAGAACTAAGAATGGCCACTATGCTCTCAAGAAAGTGCTCAAAGAATAAGTGGAGACTCAACAAGGAAATGAAAAAGTTTTGAAAAGTTTGAAAGGCTTCCAAATGCTGAAAGTAAGGTACTCATTAGCTTTGAGCTCTCATTGCCCCTATCATAAGCATCTTTAAATGGTTAAGATTAAAGTGACACAACTAAGAGGATATGCTTGACAAGTTATAAATCGAAGTCTCATGTCCCTTACTTACGAAGACCGATCCTCATGCTACTCAACTTTAGTCACAAGTAAGCTCTTGTCATTGTAAGTATATAGGTATCATAGAGAACCGCCAACGGGGTACCCCTTGCACATGACACGGGAGCTATCCCATAATCAAAATAACAAGGCAAGCAGACAATGAGCATCTCGGCGATCTTTTTATTTACTATGTGCTTCATAGAATGCTCATTATGGTTATGCTGCAAGTTTCCACCATGATTAGGCATGGCTTAGGCTAGCGGCCCAGGCGTTTCTCTAACATACATACAAACTCCATGATTTTACCAGTTCCACTTTTATTTCACACTGACGGGATCCATAAGCAAAAGAACATGATATCAACTAGGTACAAAGTACCTATGAAGTGTTCAAAGCGGTCCCCATGATACATGGTTCTGCTAACTTCAACTCATAAAGCGCAAGCATATGCGCAACAAAGAAGGACGCAATGGTTCAGGTTTATTTAGTGCAAGAAAATAAAGTGTGCCATCAAGTTCGTGAGAGCTTTACTAACTAACTTTCTCATAACAAGCAAACATTTTATTCGGAAGAAAATAAGGCATATTGAATATGCACGGAGGTAGCAAATGATGCTAATGGGTAGGTATGGTGGACACTTTGGAAATATTTGGTTTAGGGAGTTGGGAACTTGAGTGAAACATACTCAGTGAATGTGAAGGCTAGCAATAGTAAGGGAGCGACAAACGAGAGAGCAATAATGGCCATAATCATGCAGAGCGACAAAACATCATTGATCAAAGCATAAAGTGATACTACAAGTTGAAAACTAAAGGATCATAAAGGCTTATGGTGACTTGAGATAGTCATAACATGGTGTGAGCATGTGCCAAGTCAACCCAAATAAAGCATCAAAGGAGAATACCACTATACTATGCTTCAATATGCTAAAACAACGCATGATTCATCCAAGGCACATTAAGCAATGTCAATTGTTTATAACAAGTCATGCTACAGCAAAGAATAGTAAGCATAGAGCCAAAACAATATCAGGCATGGCATGACAAAGCATAGGCCACAGTCAAAAACAAGCTCTCTTTACCACTTAAGCATGAGCTTTCCTACTCTTTTCCAAACCAACCCAACCCAAACTATTTGAACACCAATGCATTAAAGAGGGGGTCCAACCAACTTATTCAGAAAACTAAGCAAACCAAGCAAACTAAAAAAACAAAACAAAAACGAAAAAGAAGACGCTCCAAGAACAACACAACTATGCATGAAACAATAAAAATGAAGCGTTCAGAAGAAACCTGGGATTTTTATTGATGAAGAAGGGGATGCCTTGGGCATCCCCAAGCTTTGACGCTTGTACTTCTTGGATATTTCTTGGGGTGACACGCGTGGCATCCCCAAGCTTGAGATTTAGTCCATCCTTCATCTCATTACTCATTCCTTCCATACACCTGAAATTTTTCCTTCATACAAAACTTCACACAATCTCATTAGCAACATTAGTGCACTTAAGATAAATAAGTCTCAAGGTTCAGTTCTAACACCAAATAAACTTCCATTAGAACACTAGATACTGTAGCACTTCCCTCAAAAAGCTCAATTTCCCAAAGGAACTCAAGAAGGAACTAACAAGAAGCAAATGCAGAAAATGGCAGAAATCTGTCAAAACAGGCCAGAAGGTAAAGACGAATTTTTTGGAAGACCTTATGTTTCTCAAATCAAAAAGTGTTGAACTAACTAAAGTTAGATAACAACCTGGGGCAGAAGCACACAGAATTAGAGCTCAATCCGACGTACAGAGGTCTCTCAGGAATTTTTACGGTGAAGCACAGAAATCTGTTTCGGGACAGCAACTTTCCCAATCATTACTTCTCTCTCATTAGAGGTTACTCTTGGCACAAAAAGCAAATAAAAAGGATAAGGAGAGGTTATTACAGAGGTTATTACAGAGGTAATAACCTCCAAGACTCAACTAAAACTCTTGGGTTATCTCCCAACAAGTACTTTTCTTTAACGCCTTTAAGTTAGGCATAAGAAGCAAAAACTAAAATGGATAGAATAGAAGTAAGCGGAGATAATCATGGTGAAAACATTGTTTTGTTCAATGAAATCCTTTTGTTAACAAGGTTGATCAGGTCTTGTTACCAAAACAATTCCATATGAGACAAAACTTTGTATCCCACTAATGATTATGTTACCTCAACCTTGATAGCAATGGTCCCAATCATAATAGTTTCAAATTTTTCTCTTCATATGGGACAATATATTTCTCCAACTTGAATGCTCTCAACATGTTCAATTTAATTCAAACCATAAGTCCTTTAAATCTTCTTGAGTAAATAGACAATGTGTTCATTGAAGGTCACCTTCCCTTGATTACAATTAATAGCAGCTCATGTAGTATTTAAGAAAAGGTCTCCCAAGAATAATAGACATATTATCATCTTCAGGCATAAAAGTTTGAGAGGATGCTCTCATAAGAAATATGAGTTGAAGTAAAAGAGAGCATCAAGGAGCAAATACAAAACACATTTAAGTCTAACCCACTTCCTATGCATAGGAATCGTGTAAGCAAATAAATTCACAAAGAACAAAGTGACGAGCATAGGAAGATAAAACAAGAGTAATTTCAAAACTTTCAGCATATAGAGAGGTGTTTCAATACCATGAAAACTTCCACAACCATATTTTCCTCTCTCATAATAATTTTCAGTAGCCTCATGAAGAAACTCAACAATATAACTATCACATAAAGCATGCTCTTCATGATCTACAAGCACTAGAGCTTTATTATAAACATTTTCAAGAGAAACCTCAGGAACATAACATTTATTCTCCTTTAGTAAGCAAGGGGGACAATCAAATAATGTAAGGGATAAAGAGTTACTCTCATTAGAAGGTAGGTATGGGTAGCTAATTCATTCTTCCCCCTTTTGTTCATCACTCTCCTCCTCTTTTTCATCTAATGAGATTTCAGGTTCATCAATTTCTTCTTCCATAGGATCCTGCAAGGCATTAGTCTCTTCCATTTGTGGAAAACATCTATTAAAATATTCAAGAATATAGCAATTTTCATCCTTGTAATTATCAAAGCAAAATTTAAGTATACCATACACCTCATATTTGTAAGGTGAATCATCAATATTTTCAAGCAAACTAGCAAGTTCGAAAGCACCCTTCCAAGCAATAAATTCTTCAATTTGTTCCGCATCATAAAAGTCATAAATTCCTTTAGCATAGGAAGATATGGTATCATTATCACTATACTCACATTGAAAAGGAAGGTGTTTATACCTCTTTCTGCAACGAGACTCATCACAGCAATAAGTAACATTACAAGTAGAGCACACGTTCCTAGCAATGGTATACAATCTATCAATTTGTTCCCATAAGTGTTTTCCTTTTTGTGACAAGCGGTGTTCCTTATAATAATATCTTTGATCTTCCGTGAACCCACCTTGCCAATAAGCTTCAGTTTCAAAGAAACCAACCATTGCCAACAAGCATGATAAAGCAAGACAATAACAGACCAACGAAAACAACAACTAGAGTAGGAACTATTTTTTTTGTATTTTTGATAAAGAAACAAGCAAACAAGGAGAAAGATAAACTTAGCTTGAACAATAGTGAATCCAAGTGAACTTGATAAATAAAGCTATGCTCCCCAGCAACGGCGCCAGAAAATAGTCTTGATGACCCACAAGTATAGGGGGTGTATCGCAGTATTTTCGAGTGAAGTGAAACCCAATTTATTGATTCGACACAAGGGGAGCCAAAGAATATTTATAAGCCTTAACAACTGAGTTGTCAATTCAGCTACACTTGAAAACAATCTTGCTCACAGCAGTTTATCATAGCAACAGTTTTGTAGTAGGAATAGTAAAGTAACAGAAGTAGTAAAACAAAGACAGTAGTAACAAAAGCAATAAACAGTGGGATCTGAGTGTGGTAGGCATAGGGATGGATGGACGGGTGTTGCATGGACAAGACAATTCACATAGCAATCAGAACATAGGGCAATTGCAGATAAATAAGATAAAGCACCCAAGTACTAGACAATCCTAGGCATGTTTTCCATATATAGTCATACGTGCTCGCAATGAGAACTTGCACAACATCTTTTGTCCTGCCAGCCCGTTTGCAACGGGGCCTCCGTGAACACATGTGATCCTCACATCAAAGCCTTTCCCTTCCGGTTATCCCGATTGCTGTCACTTCGGGGCCATAGGTTCCGGACAACGACGTGTGTATACAACTTGTAGATAAGACCAGAAACAATACTATCATAATGAATCAATAATAAGTTCAGATCTGAAATCATGGCACTCGGGCCCTAGTGACAAGCATTAAGCACAACACAGTTGCAACAAAGTCATAAAGCACTAATAAGAGATACTAGGCACTATACCCTAACAATCTAATGCCATTACATGAACGATCTCATCCAATCCCTACCATCCCCATAGCCTACAGTGGGGGATTACTCACTCATAGATGGGGGAAACATGGATGGTCGATGAAGATGATGGTGGGGGTCGATGGAGATGGCTCCGGGGGCACTTCCCCGTCCCGGCAGGGTGTCGGAACAGAGACTTTCTATCCACCGAATCTCCCCTTCGATGGCGGCGGCGCAGCGGGACTTTTCGTGGAAAAACGTCGACCCCCCCGAAGTTTTTAGGTCAGAAGGCTTCTTATAGGCGAAGAGGGAGATCGAGGGGGTGCCTGGGCCACCACACCATGCCCTGGCGCGGCCAGGCCCAGCCCGCGCCTGGGGCTGGTATGGACAGCCCCTGGCCCTCCTCCGTCTCGTATTCTGGCTCCGTGAGTCTTCTGGAAAAATAGGCACTTTGGCTTTTGTCCCGTCCAATTCCGAGAATATTCATTTTCTGACTTTCCTGGAACCAAAAACAGCAGAAAACAGGCAGTTGGCACTATGGCTCTTGTTAATAGGTTAGTCCAAGAAATCATATGAAAAGTACTCCAAAGTGTGGACAAAACACAAGAAAGTGGATAAAAGCAAGCATGGAGCATCAAAAATTATAGATACATTTGCAATGTATCAGCCAACGCCGTGGGTCATCGCCATTAAAATGAGGGAAGGCGATCGGCGACAGTAGTGGATAAGGAACTGTTGGATGCGCCTCCACTTGACAAGGAGGGATGAACGGCATGTCAGCTTTGACAACGTGAGCGTGTGCACCCAGATCATTCGGTCGGTAGGTGAGGACATGGGTCGAACAGCTTGAAGGCGTGTTCACGCCAGACCAAACCACACCTTGCAGTGCATTGTTCCCGACACCAGTTGAGGTCGTGGTAGGGATATGCGTCGTGCCACTGGTCAGAAACGACGCCGCGACATGGTTGTTGCTGACGGTTATAGCCAAGCCAACCGCCGAACACCTTGTCGGCGTGGTGTATGGGAGGACTTCATCCATGTGTAGAGCAGCAGCAGCTACGACCCTATCCGTCGAGATGATCCAGGGCGATGAAGGCTTGGTCGCCTGCTGTTCTGGTACGCGAGCCAGTACGAACGTCGCCGCGATTGCGGCGGTGGGTGCAATCGCTGAGTTCATCTTCTTCAAATCCACCAACATCTTCTCTTGTCTGGCAGCCATACGACCCAACAACACGTTCAGCTGGTCCAAGCTCTCTTGGATAGCGCTCATGGTCGCCTCAGTCGTTGTCGTCGCCAACCCCATTGCCTCCACACGACCAGATCATTGGGGATTTTTTTGTGGGGAATTTTTTTGGTGGAGGGACTCCTAGCTCTTGATACCAAGTGTTATATCCCGTGGCCACTGGCGAGCGCCGTGACGTGAGATGAATACAGTAGCAGCTTGTGGTGAGCTGCTAGACCGGGATCCAGAGCAGAGGAAGAAGAAGACAGACTAGAGGAGAAGACCGAGTTCAGTTCAGTTCTGATCGATGTCCTTCTCCGGTGCAGTTTCTCCTTTTGTTGGCATATACCACTACAACAAGTCCATAATTACTAGGCCCGTGGCCCATGATGTCCAGGCCCACCTTGCCCAAGGTCCGGGTGTGACAATCCCGGAGGAGACGGAGGAGGCAGGAGTTGCAGCAGGCAGCCGTGGCCTACCACGTAGGCGATGCCAGCCCGCTCCTCCCAGACATTGACCAAGTCGAGGGCATCGTCAAGTCCGTCGTCAAGCCCGTCTACCACCTCTTCGACGCCACCTCGCTCGACCTCCTGGCGGCGCTGGTGGCGGTGTAGGTCCCTAGTTCCCCTCCCCCTCTTGACTACCTACCCTGCAGGTTGAAGATCGAAAATGGCCAAGATGTGAACCTGTTTAAGCATCATCAGTTGTCAATGATTGTTGCCCATTTGGTTCCTTTGTACCTTGAAATCCATGGGTCCTTTGTACCTTGAAATCCATGGGATTCTTAGCCTGATAGATATATAGGGTCATTGGAATCCTGTTTTGCATGAAAAGCTGAGAAAAAATGACTTCGACTATGCCGTGGAAGGAACCCAGGATGGTTGCACTGTCTTTTGCCTCTAGATGTTCAAGCTAAGCTATTCAGTGCGAGTTTCTTCAGTTAGCTGCTGCAGGAGTAGATAATTTACCTAGCCTCAAGTGAACAAGATGGTGAACATAGTGGCTTTCTACAGGTATTACAAGATGTTTTGTCTATGCTATTTATTTAGAACATCTTGTTTTCTGTCATTTCTTTTTGCCATCAATCCGCACAACTGAGCTCATGTGCACTTACTGTCTAAATTGCAGTGTCGGTTTTGATAGGGGATTACATTTTAAACAAGTACCCATGAGAATAATGTTGAAGCTTTGTTGTTGATTTCAGTTACAGCTACGGGTAAATTTAGTGAAATGTACACAAGTGCAGTTTAAAGCATATTCTTAACTACAATCAAACCACATGACAACCTGTTACTCCGACTATGTGATGATCATTTTGCTTACAATATCACAAGTTCGGTTCTGAAATGGTTAGATGATCTTGTTCTGAAATTTAATCTTCACCATTTAACCAGGAGTATGAAATTAACGGTGACTAGTTAATCTGATCCCAAATGTGTATATGTTGTGCAGCAGTGACTTGTTAATCTGAAGTTAACACATTAGCATCTATAGAGGCCCAGTGCGGGCCTATTTCCTCACTTAATTATTTGCAAGCTCCTTATTTGTAGTGTTCTATTAATTGCAAGCTCCTTATTCTGTTAATATCAAGTTTGTAGGATTAAGATTAAGATTACTTGAATAGTGGAAGTACATCTGGATCTTATATGTAGTTGTCTGGGTATGCATGTAGAATAGTAGATTAGTAATTGTCCGATGTCCTTATAGGTGAGAAGATATATTAAGGGAGAACTGTTGATGTCCTTAATTTGAACAACACACTTACATACAATACAATTATAGACACTGAGATGCTTGAGTTCGAACAACACACTTACATACAACACAATTACATACAACACAATTACAAGCAACACAATTACAATCAACCATTAACAATTACTCCCTTTCATTTTTAACCTTTCATATATTTTCTTTTCCTTTACTGACCAACTGTAATCTCCTTTTGTGACTACTCATGTACAATTATTGTCTTCTCCTTTACTAACCATCACCTAGAATTTCTAATGTTTTTCGATACAATTCGCCATCACATGGCAGAGCCATAGGTAGCAACCCCCCCCCCCACTTCAACTTATCTTTGCCCATGTGCGGTGGGTAAAATGTGTTTAGTTAATCTGATCCCAAATGTGTATATGTTGTGCAGCAGTGACTTGTTAATCTGAAGTTAACACATTAGCATCTATAGAGGCCCAGTGCGGGCCTATTTCCTCACTTAATTATTTGCAAGCTCCTTATTTGTAGTGTTCTATTAATTGCAAGCTCCTTATTCTGTTAATATCAAGCTTGTAGGATTAAGATTAAGATTACTTGAATAGTGGAAGTACATCTGGATCTTATATGTAGTTGTCTGGGTATGCATGTAGAATAGTAGATTAGTAATTGTCCGATGTCCTTATAGGTGAGAAGATATATTAAGGGAGAACTGTTGATGTCCTTAATTTGAACAACACACTTACATACAATACAATTATAGACACTGAGATGCTTGAGTTCGAACAACACACTTACATACAACACAATTACATACAACACAATTACAAGCAACACAATTACAATCAACCATTAACAATTACTCCCTTTCATTTTTCACCTTTCATATATTTTCTTTTCCTTTACTGACCAACTGTAATCTCCTTTTGTGACTACTCATGTACAATTATTGTCTTCTCCTTTACTAACCATCACCTAGAATCTCTAATGTTTTTCGATACAATTCGCCATCACATGGCAGAGCCATAGGTAGCAACCCCCCCACTTCAACTTATCTTTGCCCATGTGCGGTGGGTAAAATGTGTTTCCTCCTTCTGCCATCAAAAACTGAACCAAGACAGAATGTAGGGTTACAAACACTTTCGCCAATTTCTTCACGTCATACGCATCGTATGATTGTTCAAATGATTCTATAATTTATTTGATAGTGTTTGGTGCACTCTCAAGTGCCAAAGACTGGATGGCCCTGAAGAAACAAAGATCTAGGACGTTCATTTTCGGGGAATTTGGAGGTTGATGCAGGATCCTGATATAAAGTCATGTTTCTTTGACGGCACCTAAAAAACCAGGATCATCCGGAGGAACGTATGTTTAGGCACTGTCTTGTTGAATAAAGATTGTGCCCTAATAACCATCATAGGGCCATTGTTCTGCAATCGCTGGAACTACCTTTTCACAGAGGTATTCTCTCATGACATTCCTAGTAACTACGACTGACTTTAGCTCCATTGTTCCTTTGGTCCTGTGTTTGGTGTTCTTTTTTGCCATAGTTTCTTCGATAAACGCCAAGACTCCTATCTTTCCATCAAATTCTACATGTCCAGCCTCATCTATTCTTGGTCTGGAAACCGCACTTAAGAACATTACCTTGTGTTCTTGTTGTGAACAATGCGCATAGGATTTGTTTCTTCTTGCTCAAGATAGTATGTTCTTTTTCTTTTCGTCATATCAAACCACTTTTCATCTATATGAACAATTTTTTGCATGTTCTTGAAGGCAGGTGTTTCATTTGCTAATGTTATTTCATCGAGCATTGAAATGCAAAATTTGAACCTTGAAATCTTATTTTCTTATTTGAGTGTTGGCTTGATACTGCTGGTGTGTCGCCTTATCTCGCCCCATTTCAACCTTCTTTACAATGTAGCATATGGGATATCAAGAGCCCTTGCCAGTTCCCTTAAGGTCTGCCTTTTGTTGAGAGAAATTAAGCATGTCCTTGAGAGTTCCAAGTTTTTCCTCTTTCGACCACACCTCCCCTTCCTTTTATTGGAAAAATTCACTTCTTCATTTCTTTGCCGTTGTTGTTTCTCATGCCTCCATATCCTTTCCACATTTCTAAGACTTGTCTTGAGAAGTACAGTTACAATTTGCTTGTCTTTCATGTCAATTTTTCTGACCTGGACGTGCCCGAGTGCTTTCAAGGCAATATATGCTACATATTTATGAGTCTCGGGCAGATCTGCATGGTTGGGCCGATGAACACCTACATGTTCTCCTCCAGGTATGTGTACATATTCTTCATCATCTTCTGGAATATCGTGATCATCCGGTCAGGTTCACCATCGGCATCTTGATCATCCAGGGCTATCATGTTTATATCAGGTACACCATCGACATCTTCATCATCCAGGGTTCTCATGTTTAGATCAGGTGCACGATTTACATCTTGAACATCCGGTAGTCTCATGTTTACATAAGGTTCACCATCAACATCTTCATCATCATGGGCTCTCATGTTTAGATCAGGTACGCCATCGACATCCATTGATCAGGTAGTCTGCTATTTTGTTTCCTAAAATAGAATCATCAACTCAGTGATTCCATTCTAGCAACAATATTAGTGCTCTATGCATTATCAAAAATGATATGACAAAGAAGATGATGTATAATGAACTGTTGAAGAATTGCAGTATTTGTTTCTTCTGAAATTACTCTCATAAGGATGTTTTCCACAGAGTTGATCCAGCTGGTTGGTATGCATCTCTATCCACCAAGTACTGCTAGTCTGCTAAAAGACCAACTGCCAGGATTGAACCGTTTTATCAGGTAACTAAGGAAACTAATCCATGAATTATTACACCGTGAAACACCATGAGGTAACTATTCATAAAGTGATTCCTGGATGTTCTGCCACCATGCTAGTTTGCTACAAGGCTCATAATGTGATTCTCATATAGAATATTTTGTATTCTCAGCAGAATACATATTCATAAAGTGATGCTCAACAGTTATCCTTGATGTTCATGGCCTACCGCTTGCTCTGTTTTGACACTACCAACAAATTTACATGTATCCCCTGAATTATTTGTCTAAATTGCACATATTTATACCTTAGCTTCTTGCTAAATTATACCTTAGCTTGCATCCGGTATGAATATTCTACACACTTTATGAATATTCTCATACACTTTTTTGTTGTCAATTATCGGTTGAGCATTACTGTTTTCTGATGGGTTTCTTGGGTTTAGAGGACTGCAAGGATGATGAGGGTGTCCATGCGAAACTCAAGGAATTAATCATGGAAACTAATCAAGGAATCAACAAAAATAGGGGAATTAATTACGAAAACTCAGGTATCTAAGGAAGCTAATAACCATTGTCTTTCTCTGAAACACCATGAGGCGCCTAAGGAAACTAATCGCCGAATTTTGGAAACTGATCATGGCATTTGGGGAACTAATCATGGATTTGTTTGTGACATAATTAAGCACAAAACTTCTTGCGGAGGAGTTGGACAGGGGTGAGGCCGCTGCAACAGCCGTCTACCTCCTTGGTGACGCACTCACCGGAGCCACATCGGTCGTGAACGACGGCGTCGAGGATATGGAGAGGGACGGCTCGACGAGGTGAACCAGGGATGAGCCGACACTGGGGAACGTGGCAAGGAGGCCAGAGCGGGAAATGGAGCGGTGCTTCCTCCCCCCCCCCCCCGCCCCACCGGTACTGGCCCTCCGTCGGCACGGCCTAGCTCGATCCCTTGGTCGCCGGGCGGAGCGGCGGCCGTAGGAGCTAGCTCCGCACGCGTGGAAGCTGGGCGACCCCCATGGGAGTCCTTTGACAGCGAGCATAGCAAGCAGGGTCAGGTGAGAGGACCCCTGCGGGAGGCCTTGGACGGTGAGCAGGGTGGCGACGGACTACCGATGAACAGCGGACGAGGGGAGGATGGAGACGGAGGAGATGAAGTTGTTGCATGCCAAATCTGTAAGATTTTGAACGTGTACAGAACTTTCTTGAAAAAGGTTTGTTGTACTACACATGCGACAAGTATTTTGGGCTGGAGGGAGTACTAGATCTTACTACCTATGTTCTATAATTCTATAACCTAAGGCTTTCTAGAACTTCAATAGATTTCCACTTCACGCGCTTGTTATCAAATCATAAGTATTATGGCCCATTGTCTCAAGAAAAAACTATTATGGTCTAGATGAAAAAAAACTACAATCGACGAAACCCCCAATATAAATTATCCGAACACTCCCAATAGAATGTCTAGTAGTCTAAGAGCGTCCCTCCATTTTGGGACCCTGTTGTGTTGGTACCGCCAGTCATGGCTGCCGAAGTTTGGGCATATCCACGGGGCCGACCCTGTCTATTTCGGTCGGGCTGCGGTCGCTTTGGGGCCGCGGTCCGGCCTGTTCGTCTAGCCGCGCCCAGCGATGCGACCCATCTATTCGCGTCTGATGTTTCTTGGCGCTATCGCTGGCCAAAGCTTTGCTAATGATCAAACACTCAAATCACATACAATATCACACAAACTGATTATCAAATAAATTGGCAGATGAGTTTCGCTCTCGTCGATGGTGTAGTTTGAGGTTTGTTAACTCAACTTCTTACTGTCGACGAGCGTGATAGCCTGCAAGTGCACAAGTTCATTAGAGAATGTTTTCGTGGAAGTATTAATTACAGTTTTTATATCTATCACAATAAGGAGCCTAGGTAAGTGTTTTTATGTGGTGTTTCTGTCGCACTCAAGGTGTCACAGGTGTTGAGTGAATTAACTGCAAAAGCTGACAGCAGAAGTGGCGAGTAAAAGATAGGGGAAACTTGCTTAGGAAATAAATAAATTATATAAAAGTAAAGATGTGAAAAGTGTGTAAAGGTCCTACATATGAGAAGTTAGGCGAGGAGAGAAACAGTTCATGATGATAGTGAAAGTGCCAAATGGATAAAGTGAAATAAGTGATAGTGATTTTATTTATAAGTTAGTAGGCAAACAACCCATATACTGACTAGGAATCCTCATGAATAATTCTCCCTAGTGCAATGATCCATCTGCATGTTACCATGACAATGGTCAACATATTAATTAAGGTGTGGCGACCAGATCGACTTAATCTTAATGGTTCCTTGTTGTCCTCGAGTAGTGCTAGCTCTTCATTGATATCGGCCGTTTCACTCGGGGGTCGCCGAATTGCTAGCATACAAGCTCATACCAATGAGATCTTGTTAAATTAGATAACAAGCATTAGGCAAACATAAATAATCATTCTCACTATTTAATAAACACTACAATGATTACAAATGGATGGATTTAAAAGAGGCACAACACATCTCACCAATCTCTTACATCTTCCACGCCTATGGGGATTTACTCAGACATGAGAGGAAGACAAATCAAATGCAAAATTATATTGCAAGTAGGAATCATCTCAAAGTTATTGTAGCAAACCACAATAGCAATCAAAGATCAAATCAAATACAAATCAAAGATAGATCAAAGTATCAAACCCTAATCTTACAAGTGCCAATCTCTCTCTCTCTCTCTAAGTAATGATGGGAATGATGGTGGAGTGTGTGGTTTGGGAGTTGGAGATCGTCGAGGAATGAGGTGGAGTTCTTCTCCTCTTCTAGATCTGATCTAACCCCCTTTAAATGGCTTGTGGCGGCTGTGTTTTCTGTCCTCTTGTTCTTCTGGTCGTCCTACCTTCACAAAAGTTATTTGTATTGATATAACGGAGCCGTCGACGTGTAGTACGGGCGGACGGTACGAGCGCGTCCTGACCGTACCGCTGGTTGTTAAGCATTCTGAACACCTCCAATGAAAAGGGCTCCAATTGGGGATTTACTTCTTTAGATGCAATTGATGACCCACAAGTATAGGGGGTGTATCGCAGTATTTTCGATAAGTAAGAGTGCCGAACCCAACAAGGAGTAGAAGGTGCTGTCTAGTGGTATGGATCAGGAATTCTCTGCAAATACTTAGCAAATGGATTTTTAGGGTTTTTTGATAAAGCAAGTAAACAAAGTACGAGTAAATAAAAGACAGTAGGAATAAATGCAGCAAGTGGCCCAATCCTTTATGCAGCAAAGGACAAGCTGGTTGTATTACTTAAGATAACCAAATGTTCTCGAGGACACATGGGAAGACTGTCAAGTGCTTTCGCTTCATATAGTTGATTAATCTTCTTTAGCTTGCTAAGTGTTGTGTGGGTGAACCTGTGCTAATGTACCACCCCATCCAAGACTAATACATACTTGTGATTATACACCTTGCAAACATCCGTAAGTACAAGAAAGTAATTAAGGTAGAAACCTAACCCCAGCTTTAAACTTTAAGACCCTTACGTCCCTTGTGCAATGGTTTCCTAACGGGGGTTCAGGTTTCTGTCACTCCGACAACCCCTACGATTAGTAGCCAAATACACAATGCATTCCCCTAGGCCCATATAGGTGAAGTGTCATGTAGTCGACGTTCACATGACACCACTAGAAGAAGTACACCACAACTTAAATAACAATCTATTGAATCTTTCTCAACGCAACTCCACTACTAACAACAAGACTTCTCCCATGTCCTCAAGAACAAAACGAACTACTCACAAGACATCATATAGATCATGATCAGAGATGGAATAATGATGTATAACAATCTGAACATAAACAATAATTCAATGGTTCACTCAATAGCATCAACTACAAAGAGTAATCAACACTGGGAAAGATTCCCCTATGAACTATGCAAGATTCAACGCAATTGTTACATCAATATGGAGATGGTGATGAGGGTGTTGTTGGTGATGACGGTGGTGATGATGATGATGATGATGATGATCCCGATGAAGTCCAGCTTGATGGTTGTGTTGATGGCGATGATCTCCCCTCTCCGGGAAGGAATTCCCCCGGCAGAAATCTGTCTGCTGGAGAGACCTTTCTCTCTCAGTGTTTTCCGCCCCGCAGAGGCGGCGGAATCTTTCTGTGGTCCCTCGCCAAGTCTTAGGGTTTCGAGAGGATGATATACGATAGAGGAGAGAGGCTGGAGTGGGCCAGGGTGGCCACACCACCTCCTGGCATGGCCTAGGGCTGCCCGCACCATGGGGTGGTGTGGTCCCCCTGTGGCCCATCTCCACTCCGTCTTCTGGCTTACTTAGTCTTCTGGAAAAATAGGATTTTCCGTATATTTTCCCGGATTTTCTGATCTTCACGAATTTTGCCTCCAAACAGCACATTTTCCATCAGAATCCTGACTGCAGCGGTCCATGCTCCAAAAGTCATCAACCATGCAAAAATAGATGAAATAACATAAGTATCACCTCTCAATATGAAATATATCAATGAATAATAGTGAATTAAGACATAGAATAGTGATGCAAAATGGACGTATCAACTCCCCCAAGCTTAGACTTCGCTTGTCCCCAAGCGAAACTGAGCTCAATAAACATGGACTCAGGTTTATGGAGTGAAGAGTCGATAAAAGAATACGGACAAGAAGCATCACAGTCATCAAATACATAGATCATAATAGAAGACAACTCACTATAATATAACTCAACTTGTAATAAGTAAAGGAAACACAATAAAGATACATAAAGTGAATCATAATTGGTAATGGCAAACTTAGCTCTTGGTCGAAGAATAGTTGATAATTTGCTGGAGTTCACAAATAGCTGGTTTTTCAATGATAGCTTTCAAAGTAGTAAACATCAAGATAAGAGCAATGTGCAAAACAAGGAATATAAGAAACATGTGTTGGGTCCGAAGCATAGAAAACAAAAAATTTCCTACGGTGTGAACTACACGCCAAGATCTATCTACTAGGTACAAAGCAACGGGTGGACATGCAGCCAATGAGAACTTACCCTCGAAGACAACGAGTTTTGTTAACGAGTAGGAACTCGTGGTTGATGTAGTCGTACACTTGTCGATCTCAAGATCGTGAGGAAGTCCGAGCGCCGCAACTCAGCAGCGCATCTGCACTCGCACACACGTTCAAGCCACCGGACAACCTCCACCTCCTCGCTCCAGCGATCCAGCGGAAGCAGCAACTCCTTCCAGACGAAATGCCACCGGGAACATGTATCTCGCTAATCCGAGACCATGGGGGAATAATTCTAGAGGGGGAGAGAGATCCTTCACAAGGAGGTGTGAGGATGAAGGAGGGAATGGGTGGCCTTTTATAGGAGGAGGGGGGTGCCCCCTCTCTCCATGGCCGGCGCATGGGGGTGACCCCTCACCTCCCCCATTCATGTGGTGGTAACCCCTCCACATTAAAATGCCTCTTCACATTCCCTTTTAAAGTCTCCACTTTAAATGCATTAAATTTCTCCAAATTTAATGCCCTCTCATTTAATAAAACTCTTTTTATTAAATTTATTCAGAATTTTTTTAATTACTTTAATTAACAAACATTCACATATAGCCCCTTGCAATATTTCAATATCACATGCAGAACCACTTTCTGCAATTTCACCCGAAACAATTTCCGGTTTCTATTGAAACAATTCCTGCGCTTTGCAATTCTTTCGTCTGAAACATATGTGCTCCAAAATGGTGTCTGGTAACTCTTAAGTGTGCCACCCTATGGTTCGCGAATAATGCAGACATGATCAAGACCCTTCTCCGATCAATAATCAGCAGCGGGACCTGGAGATCCGTACTGACTCCTACACATTCAACGATGACTTCTGTGATTGTGAGAACCTTTAACGCTTGTAACTAAATCCCTTTGTCTCTCGATATATTACATGTCCGAGATTCGATCATTGGTATCTCCATACCTAGTTTGATCTCGTTACCGACATGCACTCTTTTTTCGTTCCCGTGATATAACATTCTAGTGATCACATCACTTGCTTACAAGCTATCTTAATGTGATATCACCGAGAGGGCCCAGAGTATATCTATCCGTCATCTGGATTGACAAATTCCACTCTTGATCCATGAGCCTCAACATAGCACCTTCGTAGTACTGAACCCATCTTTATAGTCACCATGTTACGATGTGACGTTTGATGTTATCAAGATACTCTTCCGGTGTTAGCAATTAACATGATCTCATGGTCTAAGGATAAAGATTACTTCGTATGATGTTATAGCAATATAAACATAATGACTTGATCGTAATGCTATACTTCGGATGAATGTTCATCACATCATTCCACCAATGGTGTGACCTTGTTATTAACAACATCCAATGTCCATGATCAGGAAACCTTGATCATCTTGTTAATCAACAAGCCAGTCTATAAGAGAGGCATAACTATGAACCCTTTTCGTTTATTAAACACACATGTATTAATGTTTCCGATCAATACAATTCTAGCATGTAAAATAAACATCTATCATATATAAGGAATATATAATAACAACTTTATTATTGCCTCTTAGGGCATATTTCCTTCAGTCTCCCACTTGCACTAGAGACAATAATCTAGTTCACATAGTGATAAATCTAACACCCATGGAGTTCTGGTGTTGATCATGTTTTGCCCTAGGGAGAACTTTAGTCAACGGACCTGCTACATTTAGGTCCGTGTGTACTTTACAAATCTTTATATCTCCATCCTTGACATGCTCGCGGATGGAGTGAAACCAGCGCTTAATATGCTTGGAATTCTTGTGAGACCTCGGTTCCTTTGCGTTGGCTATGGCTCCATTATTGATACAATAGATCACCATTGGGTCCAACGCACTGGGAACCACACCTAGTTCCGTAATGAACTCTTTCATCCAAACCGCCTCCTGCGCCGCTTCTGAAGCAGCAACATATTCCGCCTCCGTCGTTGATCCATCCACCACAGGTTGTTTGGAACTCCTCCAACTAACTGCTGCTCCGTTCAAGAGAAATACGTATCCGGATTGAGACTTAGAGTCATCCGGATCGGTGTGAAAGCTAGCATCGACATAACACTTAGCGACTAGCTCTTCTTCACCTCCGTATATAAGAAACATATCCTTAGTTCTTCTCAAGTACTTGAGGATTTTACCGCTATCCAGTGTTCCGAACCTGGATCAGATTGGTACCTACTAGTCAAACTAATAGCATGTGCCACATCCGGTCTTGTACATAGCATGGCATACATAATAGAGCCTATGGCCGAGGCATAGGGGATCTTATCCATCATCTCTCTTCCTTCCGCTGTAGCCGGACTTTGAGTCTTACTCAATGTCTTGCCTTGCAACATAGTTTAGAACCCCTTCTTACTTTCGTCCATATTAAACTTCTTTAATATCTTATCAAGGTATGTACTCTGCGATAGCCCAATTAGGCGCCTTGATCTATCTCTATAGATTTTAATGCCTAATATATATGATGATTCACCAAGGTCTTTCATCGAAAATTTGCTATTTAGATAACTTTTAACACTATTTAAAAGATCTATATCATTTCCAATCAATAATATGTCATCCACATATAATATCAGAAATGCCACATTGCTCCCACTCACTTTCTTGTAAATACAAGCCTCTCCATAAGTTTGGACAAATCCAAACTCTTTGATCACCTCATCAAAGTGGAGATTCCAACTCTGGGATGCTTGCTTCAGTCCATAGATGGATCGCTGAAGTTTGCATACCTTATTAGCATCCTTAGGATCAACAAAACCCTTAGGTTGTATCATATACAACTCTTCTTCAATATTACCATTGAGGAACGCAGTTTTGACATCCATCTGCCATATTTCATAATCGAAATATGCAGCAATTGCTAACATAATCCTAACCGACTTAAGCATCGCTACGGGCGAGAATGTCTCATCGTAGTCAACTCCTTGATATTGTCGAAACCCCTTTGCGACAAGTCGAGCCTTATAGATGGTCACATTACCATCAGCATCAGTTTTTCTTTTGAAAATCCATTTATTCTCAACGGCCTTTCGGTCGTGAGGTAAGTCCACCAAGTTCCAAACTTGGTTCTTGTACATGGATTCCATCTCGGATTTCATGGCTTCTAGCCATTTGTTGAAATCCGGGCTCATCATCGCTTCTTCATACGTCGCAGGGTCATCCATTTCATCAACCATGAAATTCACAACAGGATTGCCGTACAGTTCAGGAGCTGCACGTGTCCTGCTTGACCTGCGAGGTTTGGTAGTGTCCTCTTTCGGAGTTTCATGATCATTATCATTAGCTCTCTCTTCATCAGGTGAAGTCAACTCCGAAACAACTTCCGGTGTTGCGCCACTCGCCATTCCATGAAGAGAAGGTTCAATAACCTCTTCGACTTCTGCCTTCCGACTACTCACACCTTTCGCGAGAAACTCCTTCTCAAGAAAGGATCCATTCTTGGCAACAAAAACCTTGCCCTTGGATCTGTGATAGAAGGTATACCCAATTGTTTCCTTAGGGTATCCTATGAAGATGCATTTTTCCGCTTTGGGTTCGAGTTTATCCGGTTGAAGTTTCTTCACATAAACATCGCATCCCCAAACTTTAAGAAATGACAGCTTAGGTTTGTTTCCAAACCATAATTCATACGGTGTCATTTCAACGGATTTAGATGGTGCCCGATTTAAAGTGAATGCAGCTGTTTCCAGTGCATAACCCCAAAATGACAGTGGCCAGTCAGTCAGAGACATCATAGATCGAACCATATCCAATAAGGTACGATTACGACGTTCCGACACACCATTACGTTGTGGTGTTCCGGCAAGCGTGAGTTGTGAAACTATTCCACACTCTTTCATGTGTGTGCTAAACTCGTAACTTAGATACTCTCCTCCACGGTCAGACCGTAGAAATTTGATCTTTCTATTACGATGATTTTCCACTTCATTCTGAAATTCCTTGAACTTTTCAAAAGTTCCAGACTTGTGTTTCATCAAATAGATATACCCATATCTACTCAAATCATCCATGAAAGTAACAAAATAACGATATCCACCTCGCGCCGACACACTCATTGGTCCACACACATCAGTATGTATGATTTCCAATAGATCTATCGCCCGTTCCATTGAACCGGAAAACGGCGTTCTAGTCATCTTGCCCATAAGGCATGGCTCACATGTATCAAATGATTCAAAATCAAGTGATTCCAAAAGTCCATCAGAATGGAGTTTCTTCATGCGCTTAACGCCAATATGACCTAGACGGCAGTGCCACATATATGTAGACATATCATCATCAAGTTTAATCTTTTTAGCATTAACATCATGAATGTGTGTAATATTACTATCGAGATCCAACAAAAATAAACCATTCAACATAGGTGCATGACCATAAAAGATATCGTTCTTATAAATCGAACAACCATTGTTTTCAGATTTAAAGGAATGACCACTTTGCATCAAACACGATCCAGATACAATGTTCATGCTCAGTGCAGGCACTAAATAACAATTATTTAGGTTTATAACTAATCCCGATGGCAAATGGAGAGGTAGCGTCCCGACGACGATCACATCAACTTTTGATCCATTGCCGACCCGCATTCTGATCTCATCCCTTGCTAGTTGTCGCTTGTTCCGTAGCCCCTGAACCGAGTTACATATATTAGCAACCGATCCCGTATCAAATACCCAGGTGCTACTGCGAGTACTAGTCAAGTACACATCAATAACATGTATATCACATATACCTTTGTTTTCCTTGCCGGACTTCTTGTCCGCCAAATACTTGGGGCAGTTGCGCTTCCAATGGCCAGTCCCCTTACAATAGTAGCACTCGGTGTCAGACTTAGGGCCAGCTCGGGGTTTCTTTTTAGGCGCTGCAACAGACTTGCCACCCTTCTTTCCCTTGTGCTTGCCTTTCTTGTCTTTCTTGAAACCAGTGGTCCTATTGATCATCAACACTTGATGTTCTTTCCTAATCTCCACTTCTGCAGTCTTAAGCATTGACAGAAGCTCGGGAAGAGACTTCTTCATGCCATGCATATTATAGTTCATCACGAAGCTCTTGTAGCTAGGTGGTAGAGATTGGAGAACATGATGTATGCCTAAGTCAATGGGAATCGTTATTCCCAAGGACACAAGCTTATCGGCGTACCTAGACATTTTGAGTACGTGCTCACTAACGGAGCTGTTCTCCTCCATCATGCAGCTAAAGAACTTTTCTGTAGCATTATAACTCTCTACAGTAGCATGGGTATCGAAAATCATTTTCAATTCTCCCATGGTATCAAAGGCATTGCCATTTTCGAAATGCTTTCGAAGTTCTAGCTCTAGCCCATACAGTATGCCGCAATGAACTAAGTTGTGGTCCTCCTGACGAGTCACATAGACATTCTTTTCCTCATCAGGGGCATCAGGAGCTGGTGGGGGGCCTAGCGGCGCATCTAGCACATATTGCTTTTGTGCAGCAGTGAGGAGAATCCTCAAATTCATAGCCCAGTTGGTGAAGTTGCTACCATTCGCAGCAAGTTTCTCTTTCTCCATGAACACATTGAAATTAAAAGCAGGTGGTGCCATCTACAACAGAATTTGTAAAGTTTATTTAGACTAAGTTTATGATAGATTGAGTTCAACTAATCCAAGTTACTAATGAACTCCCACTCAAAAACGATATCCCTCGTGTCTTTTTGGTGATTATATGAACCAAATCCACTACACCAAGTCCGATCATCACGTGAGTTGATGTAGCTTCAAAGGCGAGCATATATATGGGCATCATATCAACTATATGACTCATGCTTAACCTTTCGGTCCGTGTTCCGAGGCCATGTCTGTACATGCTAGGCTCTCCAAGTAAGAACCTTAGTATTCACGTGTGTAAAACTGTCTTACACCCGATCATCACGTGATGTCTCGAAACACGATCCACAGAACGGTGCATACTTAAGGAAGACCACATTTTTATCTTGATATCTAAATGAGGGATCATCTTATAATGCTACCAAAAGCGCCAAACTAGCAGTATAAGATGCTAACATCTAATGTGTAAAGTGAGATGATATGGTCCATGCATTTGATCTCTATCACTTGCATCGTGGTATGATCTCTATCATTCCTTTGTGTGTAAGGCCAAGGTCTATGGAACTTACACGTTGAGTGTCTTGTAAGAGTATCTATCATACATCTACTTACAACAATACCATATCAACACACTAGCCCAACAACGATCTAAACTAGACGCCTCTAATTTATCAATTGCAAGTTTTACGTGGCTTAGGGCTTTCGGAGATAGAACCGTTCTCACCTACGAACATGAACCACAACGAGGATAACTAAATTATTAGCAACTCGTTGTAAATCAGATATTGACTATAGTAGGAGAGACAGACACCCGCCAGCCACTTATGCAAAACAAGTTGCATGTTAGTCGTGGAACCGGTCTCATGTACGATGACATGTAAGGTTGGTCCGGGCCGCTTCATCCCACTATGCCACCAATATCCAAAATACATAGAAGATGCAATAACATGATCATCATCGCCCACATATAAACATATGTGTACTTGATACGTCCATTTTGCATCACTATTCTATGTCTTAATTCACTAATATTCATTGATATATTTCGTATTGAGAGGTGATACTTATGTTATTTCATCTATTTTTGCATGGTTGATGACTTTTGGAGCATGGACCGCTGCAGTCAGGATTCTGATGGAAAAGGTGTTGTTTGGAGGCAAAATTCGCGAAGATCAGAAAATCCGGGAAAAAATACGGCAAATTCTATTTTTCCAGAAGACTCGGGATGCCAGAAGATGGAGTGGAGGTGGGCCACAGGGGGCCCACACCACCCCATGGCGCGGGCAAGCCTAGGCCGTGCCAGGGAGTGGTGTGGCCGCCCTGGCCCACTCCAGCCTCTCCCCTCTGGCGTATATCAACCTCCCGAAACCCTAAGACTCGGGGAGCGACCACAGAAAGATTCCGCCGCCTCTACGGGGCGAAAAAACACCGAGAGAGAAAGATCTCTCCGACAGACAGATTTCTGCCGGGGGAATTCCTTCCTGGAGAGGGGAGATCGTCGCCATCAACACCACCATCAAGCTAGACTTCATCGGGATCATCATCATCACCACCACCATCATCACCATCATCACCCTCATCACCATCTCCATATTGCTGTAACAATTGCGTTGAATCTTGCATAGTTCATAGGGGAAACTTGCCTGGTGTTGATTACTCTTTGTAGTTGATGCTATTGAGTGAACCATTGAATTATTGTTTATGTTCAGATTGTTATACATCATTATTTCATCTCTGATCATGATCCAAATGATGTCTTGTGAGTAGATCGTTTTGTTCTTGAGGACATGGGATAAGTCTTGTTGTTAGTAGTGGATTTGCGTTGAGAAAGATTCAATAGATTGTTATTTAAGTTGTGGTGTACTTCTTCTAGTGATGTCATGTGAACGTCGACTACATGACACTTCACCTATATGGGCCTAGGGGAATGCATTGTGTATTTGGCTACTAATCATAGGGGTTGCCGGAGTGATAGAAACCTAAACCCCCGTTAGGAAACCATTGCACAAGGGATGTAAGGGTCTTAGAGTTTAAAGATCTGGTTAGGTTTCTACCTTAATTACTTTCTTGTACTTACGGATGTCTGCAAGGGGGTTTAATCACAAGTATGTATTTAGTCTTGGATGGGGCAGTACATTAGCACAGGTTCACCCACACAACACTTAGCAAGCTAGAGAAGATTAATCGACTATATGAAGCGAAAGCACTTGACAGTCTTCCCATGTGTCCTCGAGAACGTTTGGTCATCTATAGAAATACAACCGGCTTGTCCTTTGCGGCATAAAGGATTGGGCCACTTGCTGCATTTATTCTTACTGTCTTTTGTTTACTCATACTTTGTTTACTTGCTTTATCGAAAACCCCTAAAAATCTGTTTGTTAAGTATTTGCAGAGAATTCCTGATCCATATCACTAGCCAGCACCTTCTGCTCCTCGTTGGGTTCGACACTCTTACTTATCGAAAATACTGCGATACACCCCCTATACTTGTGGGTCACCCAAGACTATTTTCTGGCGCTGTTGCCAGGGAGTGAAGCGCTATTGGAGAGTGCAACTGGTAAAGGAAACTTCTACTGTGAGTATTGTTTACTTCTGCTAGTTGCTTTATTTTCGTTATGGATAATTCACTGAGTTTCTTATTTGGTAATGCTACTACCACTGCTAAGGTAGTAGATAAGCCACCACCTGCTGAGAAAGATGTTTTCAAAATACCTATAAGAATTATTGATCGTGTTATGGATAACTACTATGTTGGGGATGGAACTGTCCATCCCGGTGATCATTTACTCTTTATACACGAATTATGCGGGTTGTTCAAGTGTGCAGGTATTACTACAGATCAAGTTAAGAAGAAGTTATTCTCATTATCACTGAAAGGAAGAGCTGAGGAATGGTATAAGATGCTGAAGAATGGTCAAGCTCTAGAATGGGAGGAAATAGTGCCTCTCTTTTATTCAAAGTTTTATCCTCCTAGTGAGATTCATAAAGATCGGAATCAAATATACAACTTTTGGCCTCTTGATGGAGAGAGTACAGCTCAAGCTTGGGGGAGACTGAATTTACTGATGCTCAAATGTCCCATTCATGAGCTCCCCAATAATATTATTATCAACAACTTTTATGCAAGGCTCCCTCTACATGACAAGGATTTATTGGATGCTTCTTGTGCTGGATCATTCACTCGTATGGAAGAAGAAGCTAAATGGAACCTTCTAGACCGTATTCAAGACAATGCTGAAGCTTAGGAGAATGATAAAGGTAGAAAGTCAGGTATAAATTATGATTATGAATGCATTGAATCTTTTATGGGAATTGATAATTTTCAAAATATCAAAAATGCTTATGGTCTAGACTCTCAAGCTATTGCTTCTTATTTTAAGGCCTTTGCTTCCTACATTAAAGTGCCTAAAAAGAAGTGGAATAAGTATCATGAACCTTATAAAGATATTTCTAAGAGTGTTCCTGCAAGAAATACTGAAGTTTATACTGCTAATCATGTTTTACCTGAACCTTATATTGAGAAAATGCCTTTCCTAGTTAAGATAAAGGAACATTCTATGATGGCTAGTATGGTGGATGAAAGTATGAATAAAGCTATTGAACCTGATAAACAAATGGTTGATGAACCTATTGTAGCAAATGTGAAAGACTTTGTTGCTAAATATGAAAAGGAGGGACACACTATCCTTTGTATGGATACCTCTAATATTGTTTCACATAGTAGTGTTATGAGAGCTAGTATTCCTGTGTTTTCTGTTAGAATAAGTGATCATTGCTATGATAATCCTTGTGATAACTATATTGTTAAGTTTATGCATGATGCTGAAAGCTACTATGAGAGGGGGAAAAGTATTCTTATGCATCTCAATAATATCAAATTTCCCCGCTTTATGCTGAAAGCTTTTATGTTGCACTTCTTTTGCCTTCTTATGCAAGTTGCCTCCGGTTTCAATAACTTGTTTGTTTACAAAATCCCCTTGCATAGGAAGTGGGTTAGACTTAAATGAGTTTGTGTTTTTGCTTCTTAATGCTCTCTTTCACTTCAATTCATATCCCTATGAGAGCTTCTTCAAAATTATCATGCCTATCTTAACGGCTATAAAGAAAGAGCTTTATGGGAGACAACCCAATTTGTTTTTGCTTTAGTTTGTTTTTGTTTCTTTGAGTCTTGGAAGTTATTACTTCAGTAATAACCGCTCCTTATCCGTTTTTGTTTGGTTTTGTGCCAAGATCAACCTCTAATGAGAGAGAAGTAAGATTTGGGGAAGTTGCTGTCCCGAAACAGATTCTTGTGCTTCACCGTAAAAATTCGTGAGAGATCTCTGTATATCAGATTGAGCTGTAATTTTTTGTGCTTCTGCCCAGGTTGTTATTTAACTCTCGTTAGTTTTGCACTTTTTGATTTGAGCAACAGAAGATTTTCGAAAAAATTGATCTTTACCTGTTGGTCTGTTTTGACAGATTTTGCCAATCTTGCATTTGCTTCTTTATTCGACTTCCTTTTTGAATTCTTTTTGGGTTTTCGGAAGGAGTTGCTACAGTAGCTTTTGTTTTGATGGTTTTCAGTTGAAGTTGGACTCAAAAGGTTTTATCACTTCACTTATACTAATGTTGCTAATAAGAACTATGTCAAGTTTTGTGTGAAAGAAATTTCCAGGAAATGGAGACAATGGTGTATTAAGGAAGAGAAGGGTTTTATGACTCAAGTAATAAGTGTATGAAGATGAAGATATCGATCATATTCAAGTTATAACTCCAGAGAAATTGGAAATTGATTGAGGACCAAATTCAGAGACCTGCAGAGTCCGTTTCCAACTAGGTAATAGTTCTGGTAAGAAAAGTTCCACGAAAATACAATCCAACTATATTTTTGCAGTTTTCAGTCAATAAGGAAAGCTACGAAGCGAAAAAGGGACGGAACCGGAGCCGGGGTGGCCCACACCACCCCATGGCGCGGGCCCACCCCTGGCCGCGCCACCAGGTGGTGAGGCCACCCAGGACTCCGTCTCTGACCCGTTTTCTCCCAGTACCTTCCTTTTGATGTGAAACTTTGTAGTATATAACCCCCGCGGATCTTCCGAGGTTCGTATATCGTGTTTTCGCCGTGTTTTGTTTCGATCTGTTTCTGCCAGGACATACTCTTTGAAGGCTTAGAAGCACAATGGTGTCCGCCAAGGATAAAGGGAAGGAGCCCATGGAGGAAGACCTCCAAGACCCCGGGAAGGAGAAGGAGATCAAGAGTGAAGGTGAAGAGGAGGCAAAGCACACCGGCACTACCGTTGCAAGCATTGGAGTGGTGGCAAACCCTGCCAGGATCAGAAGAACTGCACGAATGCAGACTAGGGGGAAAGCTCCTCGTCACTGCTTGGCACCAAGGACACCTTCTCCGAACACCAAGAGTACCTTCCATACCTTTGTTCATAACCATGCAGGAAAAGAAGACTTCAAGGAGGAAGAGTGGGGAAAGAATAGCAAGAGCTGGAATTCTCAACACGACATGATCGTGAGCCGCATTGAGCAAAATTCACAGCTGATTCGTAATCTCACCTTCGAGATTGAGGACTTTGGGAAACTGATCAAGGAGCTCATCAAGAGGATACCACCACCACCAAAGGAGTAATTCGTCATCAGGTTTGGCATCCCCTTGGTTTGTTCCAAGCTTGGGGGAGTGTCGCGGTATCATATCACTATCTTCTATCTTTTTACCTTATTAGTAGAGTCATATCATGAATAGAGGAGTTATTATGTAGTATGGTTTGCATTATGGAAGTGTCCCCTCTCTCGTTAGATTTGTATCCCTTGGTGTGAGTTGCCGTTATGGATTATTAATGAGAAGTTCTATCATTCACTCTTTTGCATAGCTTATGTTAGTTTTCAATTCGTGGTTATATGATTGATCTTGTTGTTAGTATTGGTAGCACTCTGGGATCATTGAGTTAATTTAGTTGGTTTTGGCAAACCTGGCTCGGTTAGTAGCAACACCTTTTTGAGAGTTGAAAAGAAAAAGATAGAAGTACTCTAGAGAAAAATAATTTCATCATCTTTCTTTCTTGATTTGCTCATAAGTTTAGTATTCTCTAGTTAAGATCTTTTGTGCTTCCAAGGAAGATTGCATGTTTGTCTTTATCACTTGTATGTTTGTTTGTTTCCTTCAACTCTTATACTTGCTACCCAACCTTGCTAGCCAAAAAACTGTACTGAGGGGGTATTATTCTTGTGCATCCATCTCCTTTAAACCAAAACCTTTGCCATTTGTGTCCACCATACCTACCTAGTAGAATTATTGCTATTCCAAGTAAATTCTTGTTTTATCTACCTCCCAAATTAAACTTGTTATGCGAAAATTAGTGATTAAAGCTCTCACGAACTTGATGACACACTTTACTTTCTTGCATTTAATAAACTTGAACCATTGGGTCCTTCTTTGTTGCGTATATGCTTGCGCTTTATGAGTTGAAGTTAGCCGAACCATGTATCATGGGGACCGCTTTCAACACTTCATTTGGTACTTTGTACCTAGTTGATATCATGTTCTTTTCCTTATGGATCCCGACGGTGTGAAATAAAAGTGGAACTTGTAAGATCATGGAGTTTATATGTGTGTTAGAGAAACGCCTGGGCCGCTAGCCTAAGTCATGCCTAATCATGGTGGAAACTTGCAGCATAACTATAGTGATCATTCTATGAAACATCCTCAATAAAAACCTATGCAAATAGCAAATAAAAAGATCACTGAGATGCTCACTGTGGCATCCTGCTAAAACCACTACTAGAAAATCACTGTGTTTTTGTGCATTGCATCATCATGACCGCATGCTCATGTCATCATGCCACATTGCATTGTCTAAAACTATTTTCTAAAAGCCTATATTTGTTTTCCTAAATATCCCCTGTCTTTATTTCAAATTAAAACCGGGTCTCCGGATGTATTTTGTTTCGTCTACAAACAAATTTCAAAAGCCCCGTTTTAAAGAAATAAAATATTTATATTATTTTTAGGAGGCAGCCCCCGCCAGGCCCGAAAGCCCGGTCGTCCACCTCCAAACCCTAAATCTAAATCTACCTAGACCTGTCTAAATCCTACCCTAACCCAACCGACCAAACCCATCGCCCTACCACACCCCGCCGCCAGCCAACTCCACCTTTGCCGCTTCTTCCTTTTTGATGGGTTCGTAGCATGTAAAATAAAAAATTTCTACCGCAAAAACGAACAAAACCCAGATCTAATCTAGATAAAAGCCAAGATCTAATCTATTAGACATGTGCAACGAGAGAGATAGGAACTAACCCTCGTAGATCCGAAAGCGTTAACGAGATTAGATCTCGTGGTTGATGTAGTCGATCACTTGCCGATCTCAAGATCGTGTGGACGATCCTTCCAGCGTCGCGTTCCGGCAGCGCTTCCGCAGTCGGTCAAGTGGACGATCCTTCCGGCGCCGCGTTCGGGCAGCGCTTCCGCAGTCGGTCACACGTGCGGAGTCGAAGCAGACCTTCCTCTCCTTGTTCCAGCGAGCAACAGAGGTAGTAGATCTTCTCCACAGAATCACAGCAGCACGACGGCGTGGTGGTGGTGGTGGAGTAGAGAATTCTGCAGGGCTTCGCCTATGCCTGTGCAGAAGAAAGGAGGAGGAGAGAGGCGGCAGAGATTGGGAGTTATGGAGGAGGGCCAGGAGGTGGCGCCCCTGCCCCTCTATTTAAAGGGGGGAGGGCGCCTTGGGGAGGGGGAGTCCTACTACCACCTCCTAGGCCAGCGGATTGGGGAGGGGGGGAGGAGTCCTCCTCCCCCACGACTCCTAGTCTTGACCCACCAGGACTCCTTGATCCCTTCCTTGGTTTTCAAGCAAACTCCAAGAAACCTTCCAGAACCTTCCGGAACATTCCAAAACCATCTAGAATCCTCATACAAACACTCCGGAACATTTCCTAACTCAGAAAATGATCCCCTATATATGAATCTTATTCTCTAGACAATTCCGGATCTCCTCGTGATGTCCCGGATCCATTCCGAGACTCCGAACAACATTCGGTCTCCAACGCACATTCCATATCTACTTAAAACAACTTCGAACCTTAAGTGTGTCACCCTACGGTTTGTGAATATGTAGACATGATAGAGACACATATCCTATCAATAACCATCAGCGGGACCTGGAGATCCATAATGGCTCCCACATACTCAACGATGACTTCGTGATCTATTGAACCATTTACATACGAAACCAATTCCCTTTGTCACGCGATATTATACTTATCCGAGGTTTGATCGTCAGCATCTCCATACCTAGTTCTACCTCGTTACAGATAAGTACTCTTTACTCGTTCCGTGATATGTCATCCCTTGTGACCCAGTCACATGCTTGCAAGTTAACTAGATGACATTCCACCGAGAGGGCCCAGAGCATATCTATCCGTCATATGGATGGACAAATCCCAATCTTGGTCCATGCGCTTCAACACATACTTTCAAAATACCCAATGACACCTTTATGACCACCTAGTTACGAAGCGGTGTTTGATGTCATCAAAGTACCCATCTGGTGATGGTGATTAACACAACCTCATGGTCGAAGGATTAGGTTACTATGCATTTAAAAGCTTACAGCAATACGAACTTAATGACTTGATCTTATGCTACACTTACTATGGGTGCGTGTCCATCATATCATTCCCCTAATGACATAACCTTGTTATTAATCACATCCTAATGTCCATGATCAGGAAACCATGATCATCAATTAATCAACAAGCTAGTTCAACAAGAGGCTTACTAGGGACTCTTACATGTTTACAAAACACACATGTATTAGTGTTTCCTAATAATACAATTATAGCATGGGATGTAAACATTCATCATAAACACAAAGATATAATAATAATCACTTTTATTATTGCCTCTTGGGCATATCTCCAACAGTCTCCCACTTGCACTAGAGTCAATAATCTAGATTACATAGTAATATACCTAACACCCATGGCGTTCTGGTGTTGGTCATGCTTTGCCCTAGGGAGAGGTTTAGTCAACGGATCTGCCACATTCAGATCAGTGTGTACTTTGCAAATCTTTATGTCACCATCTCGGACATACTCGCGAATAGCGTGAAAACGTAGCTTGATGTGCTTCAGCTTGCTATGTGACCTTGGCTCCTGTGCATTAGCTATGGCACCTGTGTTGTCACAGTAGATGGCCATCGGGTCCAACGCACTGGGAACCACGCCAAGTTCAGTAATGAATTCCTTCATCCAAACGGCTTCTTGTGCAGCCTCCGAAGCAGCTATGTATTCCGATTCAGTTGAAGATTTCGCCACAATGCTTTGCTTCGCACTCCTCTAGCTCACTGCAGCACCATTCAAAATAAATACGTATCCCGACTGTGACTTTGAGTCATCCGGATCGGTGTTCCAACTAGCATCGGTGTAACCGTTTACAACAAGCTGTTCATCACCTCCATAAGAAAGAACCATATCCTGAGTCCTATTTAGGTACTTTAGGATATTCTTGACCGCTGTCCAGTGCTCCATTCCAGGATCACTTTGATATCTGCTAGTCAAACTAATAGCATGTGCTATATCCGGTCTTGTACACAGCATGGCATACATGATAGAACCTATGGCCGAGGCATAGGGAATATTATTCATTTTCTCTCTATCTTCTGCCGTAGCTGGACTTTGAGTTTTACTCAAGGTCTTACCTGACAACATGGGCACGAACCCTTTCTTGCTATCTTCCATTCTAAACTTCTTTAGAACTTTGTCCAAGTATGTACTTTGTGAAAGCGCTATTAGGCGTCTTGATCTATCTCTATAAATCTTGATGCCTAGAATGTATGCCGCTTCGCCAAGATCCTTCATTGAAAAACTATTATTCAAATAGGCTTTGACGCTATTAAGAAGTTCTATATCATTCCCAATCAACAATATGTCATCTACATATAGTACTAGGAATGCTACAGAGCTCCCACTCACTTTCTTGTAAATACAAGCTTCTCCATAAGTTTGTATAAATCCAAAGTTTCTGATTACTTTATCAAAACGTTGATTCCAACTCCGGGATGCTTGCTTCAGTCCATAAATGGAGCGCTGAAGCTTGCATACCTTGTCAGCATCTTTAGGATCGACAAAACCTTTGGGTTGTACCATATACAACTCTTCCTCAATGTCACCATTAAGGAACGCCGTTTTGACATCCATCTGCCAAATCTCATAATCGAAATATGCAGCAATTGCTAACAAAATCCTCACAGATTTTAGCTTTGCTACTGGTGAGAATGTCTCACCATAGTCAACTCCTTGAATTTGTCGGAACCCTTTCGCGACAAGTCGAGCTTTATAGACGGTAACATTACCATCAGCATCTGTTTTTCTCTTGTAAATCCATTTGTTCTCGACAGCCTTACGGCCATCCGGTAAGTCCACCAAAGTCCACACTTGGTTTTCGTACATGGATCCCATTTCGGATTTCATGGCTTCTAGCCATTTGTCGGAATCTGGGCTCACCATAGCTTCTTCATACGTCGCAGGGTCATCATCGTTGTCCACCAACATGACCTTCAAGGCAGAATCATACCAATCAGGAGTGGTACGAACCCTTGTTGACCTGCGAGGTTCAGCAGTAACTTCATTTGAAGTTTCATGATCATTATCATTAGCTTCCTCTCCAATTGGTGCAGGCGGCACAAAAACATCTTCCGGTGCTACGCTACTCTCAAATCCGAGAGAAGGTTCAATAACCTCATCGAGTTCTACTTTCCTTCTAGTCACCTCCTTCGAGAGAAACTCCTTCTCAAGAAAGGATCCATTCTTGGCAACAAAAACTTTGCCTTCGGATCTATGATATAAGGTATACCCAATTGTTTCTTTAGGGTATCCTATGAAGATGCATTTCTCCGCTTTGGGTTCAAGCTTATCAGGTTGTAACTTTTTTACATATGCCTCGCAACCCCAAACTTTAAGGAACGACAACTTAGGTTTCTTACCAAACCACAATTCGTATGGTGTCGTTTCAACGGATTTAGATGGTGCCCTATTTAAAGTGAATGCGGCTGCCTCTAATGCATAGCCCCAAAACGATAACGGTAAATCTGTAAGAGACATCATAGACCGAACCATATCTAAGAGAGTTCGATTACGACGTTCGGACACACCATTACGCTGTGGTGTTCCCGGTGGTGTCAACTGTGAAAGTATTCCACATTTCTTTAAATGCATGCCAAACTCATAACTCAGATATTCACCTGCGCGGTCAGAATGCAGAAACTTAATCTTCTTGTTACGATGATTTTCCACTTCACTTTGAAATTCCTTAAACTTCTCGAAAGTTTCAGACTTATGTTTCATAAAGTAGACATACCCATATCTACTTAAGTCATCCGTGAAAGTGAGAACATAACGATATCCACCACGCGATGCTACACTCATTGGACCGCACACATCGGTATGTATTATTTCCAATAAGTCTGTAGCTCGCTCCATTGTACCAGAGAATGGAGTCTTAGTCATTTTTCCCATTAGACATGCTTCGCATCTTTCAAGTGATTCAAAATCAAGTGATTCAAGATGTCCATCAGAATGGAGTTTCTTCATACGCTTCACTCCAATGTGACCAAGACGACAGTGCCACATGTATGTAGAATTATCATTCAATTTTATTCATTTAGCATCTATGTTGTGAACGTGTGTATCACTACTATCGAGATTCAGTAAGAATAAACCATTCATCTCAGGTGCATTACCATAAAAGATATTACTCATATAAATCGAACAACCTTTATTCTCGGACTTAAAAGAGTAACAGTCTCGCAATAAACAGGATCCAGATATAATGTCCATGCTCAACGCAGGCACCAAATAACAATTATTCAAATTTAAAACTAATCCCGAAGGTAGATGTAGAGGGAGCGTGCCGACGGCGATCACATCAACCTTGGAGCCATTTCCAACGCGCATCGTCACCTCGTCTCTTGCCAGTCTTCGTTTATTCCGCAGCTCCTGTTTCGAGTTACAAATATGAGCAACCGAACTAGTATCAAATACCCAGGCACTACTACGATTACTAGTAAGATACACATCTATAACACATATATCAAATATACCTTTCTTCTTGATGTTGCCGTTCTTCAGATCCGCCAGGTACTTGGGGCAGTTACGCTTCCAGTGACCAGCTCCCTTGCAGTAGAAGCACTCAGTTTCAGGCTTAGGACCAGCCTTGGGCTTCTTAGCAGGTGCGGCAGCTTTCTTGCCGTCCTTCTTGAAGTTTCCCTTGTTCCTAGGCTTGCCCTTTTTCTTGAAATTGGTGGTCTTATTGACCATCAACACTTGGTGCTCCTTCTTTATCTCCACTTCAGCAGTTTTCAGCATGGACGACAGTTCAGGCAACGTCTTGTTCATGCAGTGCATGTTGTAGTTCATCACAAAGTTCTTGTAACTTGGTGGCAGTGATTGAAGGAGACGGTGAATCCCCAATTCATTAGGAATCAATATTCCCAACTCTTGGAGCTTCTTTGCGTACCCAGACATGGTGAGCACGTGCTCGCTAACGGAGCTTCCTTCTTCCATCTTACAGTTACAGAACTTTCCGGAGGCCTCATAGCTCTCCATGGCCGCGCGAGTCTCAAAAATTAGCCTGAGCTCCTTAATGATCTCGAACGGGTCGTGGTGCTCAAAACGCTGTTGGAGCTCCGCTTCTAAACCGTACAGGATGGCACACTAAACTGTGGAGTAATGATTTTTCTGAGTGGCGAAAACATTCTTTTCGTCACCGGTGGCATTATCTGCAGGTGGGTCACCTAGCGGTGCATCGAGCACATAGGTCAACTGACCAGCCCTGAGGACGATCTTCAGTCCACGGAACCAGTCCGTGAAATTGCTTCCATTGTTCTTAAGTTTTTCTTTCTCTAGGAACGCATTGAAATTGATGGAGGGGTCGCCATAATCTACAACAATTTGCAAGTAGTTTATACTAAGTTTATGACAAATTAAGTTCAAATTTAATTCTCAAACTAACTAGGTGAACTCCCACTCAAAACAACTTCCCTCACATTGTCTTAGTGATTACACGAACCAAGTCCACTACACCAAGTCCGATCTTCACGAGAGAAGATGTAGTTTCATCGGCGAACAATCTTCATGTTCATCATATCATTTATATGACTCATGCTCTACCTTTCGGTATTCCGTGTTCCGAGACCATGTCTGTACATGCTAGGCTCGTCAAGATAACCTTAGTTTCCGCATGTGCAAATCTGGCTTGCACCCGTTGTATGCACACGTAGAATCTATCACATCCGATCATCACGAGATGCTTCGAAACGACGAGTCTTAGCAACGGTGCCAACTAAGGGTGAACACTTTATTACTTGATATTTAGTGAGAGGGATCATCTTATAATGCTACCGTCGCGATCTAAGCAATACAAGATGCATAAAGGATTAACATCACAAGCAATTCATAATAAGTGTGATATGATATGGCCTTTTCTTCTCGCGCCTTTGATCTCCATCTCCAAAGCACGAACATGATCTCCATCATCACCAGCATTGCGTCAAGGTCAGTGGCGCCGCTTCATGGTTGTCCATCATCACCAGAAACTATTAAAACTACTTGGAATAAAGCTATTACAAGATGAATAGACAGCTTAACAGAATTAAAGACAACCATTAGGCTCCTTCCGGTTGCCATATTACAACAAGGATCATTGCATACATCAAATACAATCATAATCACATGATGGCCATATCACATCACAAAACCCCTGCAAAAACAAGTTAGACGCCTCTAATTTTCTTTGCATGTTTTACGTGGTTTGGGGCTTTCGCATAAGACCGATCTTACCTATGAACAAGGACCACAACGTTGATACAAGTGTTGTCAGATGCTCATTGTAAACTGAATCTTAACTATGGTGGGAGAGACAGACACCCGCAAAGCCACTTGTGCAAAGCAAGGTGCACGTCAAGCGTGGAGCAAGTCTCATGTGCGATGACATGTAATGTTAGCTCGAGCCGCTTCATCCCACCATGCCGCAAGATGCAAAGTACACGCTAAGACACCGACAACAAAAACATCAACGCCCACAAAAACATTGTGTTCTACTCGTGCAACAGATCTACGCATAGATACGGCTCTGATACCACTGATGGGTTCGTAGCATGTAAAACAAAAATTTTCTACCGCAAGAACGAACAAAACCCAGATCTAATCTAGATAAAAGCCAAGATCTAATCTATTAGACATGTGCAACGAGAGAGATAGGAACTAACCCTCGTAGATCCGAAAGCGTTAACGAGATTAGATCTCGTGGTTGATGTTGTCGATCACTTGCCGATCTCAAGATCGTGTGGACGATCCTTTCGGCGTCGCGTTCCGACAGCGCTTCCGCAGTCGGTCAAGTGGACGATCCTTCCGGCGCCGCGTTCGGGCAGCGCTTCCGCAGTCGGTCACACGTGCGGAGTCGAAGCAGACCTTCCTTTCCTCGTTCCAGCGAGCAGCGGAGGTAGTAGATCTTCTCCACGGAATCACAGCAGCACGACGGCGTGGTGGTGGTGGTGGAGTAGAGAATTCTGCAGGGCTTCGCCTATGCCTGTGCAGAAGAAAGGAGGAGGAGAGAGGCGGCAGAGATTGGGAGTTATGGAGGAGGGCCAGGAGGTGGCGCCCCTGCCCCTCTATTTAAAGGGGGGAGGGCGCCTTGGGGAGGGGGAGTCCTACTACCACCTCCTAGGCCAGCGGATTGGGGAGGGGGGGAGGAGTCCTCCTCCCCCACGACTCCTAGTCTTGACCCACCAGGACTCCTTGATCCCTTCCTTGGTTTTCAAGCAAACTCCAAGAAACCTTCCAGAACCTTCCGGAACATTCCAAAACCATCTAGAATCCTCATACAAACACTCCGGAACATTTCCTAACTCAGAAAATGATCCCCTATATATGAATCTTATTCTCTAGACAATTCCGGATCTCCTCGTGATGTCCTGGATCCATTCCGAGACTCCGAACAACATTCGGTCTCCAACGCACATTCCATATCTACTTAAAACAACTTCGAACCTTAAGTGTGTCACCCTACGGTTTGTGAATATGTAGACATGATAGAGACACATATCCTATCAATAACCATCAGCGGGACCTGGAGATCCATAATGGCTCCCACATACTCAACGATGACTTCGTGATCTATTGAACCATTTACATACGAAACCAATTCCCTTTGTCACGCGATATTATACTTATCCGAGGTTTGATCGTCAGCATCTCCATACCTAGTTCTACCTCATTACAGATAAGTACTCTTTACTCGTTCCGTGATATGTCATCCCTTGTGACCCAGTCACATGCTTGCAAGTTAACTAGATGACATTCCACCGAGAGGGCCCAGAGCATATCTATCCGTCATATGGATGGACAAATCCCAATCTTGGTCCATGCGCTTCAACACATACTTTCAAAATACCCAATGACACCTTTATGACCACCTAGTTACGAAGCGGTGTTTGATGTCATCAAAGTACCCATCCGGTGATGGTGATTAACACAACCTCATGGTCGAAGGATTAGGTTACTATGCATTTAAAAGCTTACAGCAATACGAACTTAATGACTTGATCTTATGCTACGCTTACTATGGGTGCGTGTCCATCATATCATTCTCCTAATGACATAATTGTTATTAATCACATCCTAATGTCCATGATCAGGAAACCATAATCATCAATTAATCAATAAGCTAGTTCAACAAGAGGCTTACTAGGGACTCTTACATGTTTGCAAAACACACATGTATTAGTGTTTCCTAATAATACAATTATAGCATGGGATGTAAACATTCATCATAAACACAAAGATATAATAATAATCACTTTTATTATTGCCTCTTGGGCATATCTCCAACAGTCTCCCACTTGCACTAGAGTCAATAATCTAGATTACATAGTAATATACCTAACACCCATGGCGTTCTGGTGTTGGTCATGCTTTGCCCTAGGGAGAGGTTTAGTCAACGGATCTGCCACATTCTCAGTGAAAGTGAAGGCTAGCAATAGTAAGGGAGCGACAAACGAGAGAGCAATAATGGCCATAATCATGCAGAGTGACAAACCATCATTGATCAAAGCATAAAGTGATACTACAAGTTGAAAACTAAAGGATCATAAAGGCTTATGGTGACTTGAGATAGTCATAACATGGTGTGAGCATGTGCCAAGTCAACCCAAATAAAGCATCAAAGGAGAATACCACTATACTATGCTTTAATATGCTAAAACAACGCATGATTCATCCAAGGCACATTAAGCAATGTCAATTGTTTATAACAACTCATGCTACAACAAAGAATAGTAAGCATAGAGCCAAAACAATATCAGGCATGGCATGACAAAGCATAGGCCACAGTCAAAAACAAACTCTCTTTACCACTTAAGCATGAGCTTTCCTACTCTTTTCCAAACCGAACCAAACTATTGAACACCAACATATGAAAGAGGAGGTCCAACCAATTTATTCAGCAAACTAAGCAAACCACGCAAACTAAAAACCAAAACAAAAATGAAAAAGAAAACGCTCCAAGAACAACACAACTGTGCATGAATCAATAAAAGTAAAGTGTTTGAAAGAAACCTGGGATTTTTATTGATGAAGAAGGGGATGCCTTGGGCATCCCCAAGATTTGATGCTTGTACTTCTTGGATATTTCTTGGGGTGACATGCGTGGCATCCCCAATCTTGAACTTTAGTCCATCCTTCATCTCATTACTCATTCCTTCCATACACCTGAAATTTTTCTTTCATACAAAACTTCACACAATCTTTATTAGCAACATTAGTGCACTCAAGATAAATAAGTCTTAAGGTTCAGTTCTAACACCAAATAAACTTCCACTAGAACACTAGCTACTGTAGCACTTCCCTCAAAAAGCTCAATTCCCCAAAAGAACTCAAGAAGGAACTAACAAGAAGCAAATGCAGAAAATGGCAGAAATCTGTCAAAACAGACCAGTAGCTAAAGACGATTTTTTTCGAAGACCTTATATTTCTCAAATCAAAAAGTGTTGAACTAACGAAAGTTAGATAACAACCTGGGGCATAAGCACAAAAATTCACGCCTCAAAAAGATGTTCAGATATTTTACATGAATTTTTACGGTGAAGCACATAAATCTGTTTCGGGACAGCAACTTTCCCAATCATTACTTCTCTCTCAATAGAGGTTATTCTTGGCATAAAAAGCAAATAGAAAGTATAAGGAGCGGTTATTACTAAAGTAATAACTTCCAAGACTCATCTAAAACTTTTGGGTTATCTCCCAATAAGTACTTTTCTTTAACGCCTTTAAGTTAGGCATAAGCAAAAACTAAAATGGATAGAATAGAAGTAAGCGAAGATAATCATGGTGAAAACATTGTTTTGTTTAATAAATCCTTTTGTTAACAAGGTTGATCAGGTCTTGTTACCAAAACAATTCCATATGAGACAAAACTTTGTATCCCACTAATGATTATGTTACCTCAACCTTGATAGCAATGGTCCCAATCATAATAGTTTCAAATTTTTTCTCTTGGTATGGGACAATATATTTCTCCAACTTGAATGCCCTCAACATGTTTAATTGAATTCAAAACCATAAGTCCTATCAATATTCTTGGGAAATATATAGTATGTTCCTTGTCATTGACATTGAAGGTCACCTTCCCTTGATTACAATTAATAGCAGCTCATGTAGTATTTAAGAAAAGGTCTCCCAAGAATAATAGACATATTATCATCTTCATGCATAAATGTTTGAGAGGATGCTCTCATAAGAAATATGAGTTGAAGTAAAAGAGAGCATCAAGGAGAAATTTCAAAACACATTTAAGTCTAACCAACTTCCTATGCATAGGAATCGTGTAAGCAAATAACAAAGTGACAGGCATAAGAAGATAAAACAAGAGTAACTTCAGAACTTTCAGCACATAGAGAGGTGTTTAATAACCATGAAAACTTCCACAACCATATTTTCCTCTCTCATAATAATTTTCAGTAGCCTCATGAAGAAACTCAACAATATAACTATCACATAAAGCATGCTCTTCATGATCTACAAGCACTAGAGCTTTATTATAAACATTTTCAAGAGAAACCTCAGGAACATAACATTCATTCTCCTTTAGTAAGTGAGGGGGACAATCAAATAATATAAGGGATAAATAGTTACTCTCATTAGACGGTTGGCATGGATAGCTAATCCATTCATCCTCCTTTTGTTCATCACTCTCCTCCTCTTTTTCATCTAATGAGATTTCATGTTCATCAATTTCTTCTTCCATAGGATCCTGCAAGGCATTAGTCTCTTCCATTTGTGGAAAGCATCTATTAAAATATTCAAGAATATAGCCATTTTCATCCTTGTAATTATCAAAGCAAAAATTTAAGTATACCATACACCTCATATTTGTAAGGTGAATCATCAATATTTTCAAGCAAACTAGCAAGTTAAAAAGCACCCTTCCAAGCAATAAATTCTTCAATTTGTTCCGCATCATAAAATTCATAAATTCCTTTAGCATAGGAAGATATGGTATCATTATCACTATACTCACATTGAAAAGGGAGGTGTTTATACCTCTTTCTGCAACAAGATTTATCACAGCAATAAGTAACATTATAAGTAGAGCACATGTTTCTAGCAATGGTATATAATCTATCAATTTGTTCCCATAAGTGTTTCCATTTTTGTGATAAGCGATGTTCCTTATAATAATCTTTTTGATCTTCCGTGAACCCACCTTGCCAATAAGATTCAGTTTCAAAGAAACCAACCATTGACATCAAGCATGATAAAGCAAGACAATAACAGACCAACGAAAATAACAACTAGAGTAGGAACTAATTTTTTTGTACTTTTGATAAAGAAACAAACAAACAAGGAAGAAATAAACTTAGCTTGAACAATAGTGAATCCAAGTGAACTTGATAAATAAAGCTATGCTCCCCGGCAATGGCGCTAGAAAATAGTCTTGATGACCCACAAGTATAGGGGGTGTATCACAGTATTTTCGAGGGAAGTGAAACCCAATTTATTGCTTCGACACAAGGGGGGCCAAAGAATATTTATAAGCCTTAACAACTGAGTTGTAATTCAGCTGCACCTGGAAACAATCTTGCTCACAGCAGTTTATCAGTAGCAACAATGTTGTAGTAGGAATAGTAAAGTAATAGCAGCAGCAAAGCAAAGACAGTAGTAACGAAAGCAGTAAACAGTGGGATTCGAGTGCGGTAGGCATAGGGATGGATGGATGGGCGTTGCATGGACAAGACAATTCACATAGCAATCAGAGCATAGGGCAATTGCACATAAATAAGATAAAGCACCCAAGTACTAGACAATCATAGGCATGTGTTCCATATATAGTCATACGTGCTCGCAATGAGAACCTGCACATCATCTTTTGTTCTACCAGCCCGTTTGCGGGGCCTCTAGGGAACTACTGGCAATTAAGGTGCTCCTTTTAATAGAGCACCGGAGCAAAGCATTAACACTCCGTGAACACATGTGATCCTCACATCAAAGCCTTTCCCTTCCGGTTATCCCGATTTCTGTCACTTCGGGGCCATAGGTTCCGGACAATAACGTGTGTATACAACTTGTAGATAAGACCAGGAACAATACTATCATAATGAATCAATAATAAGTTCAGATCTGAAATCATGGCACTCGGGCCCTAGTGACAAGCATTAATCACAACAAGTCGCAATAAATTCATAAAGCACTAATAAAAGATACTAGGCACCATGCCCTAACAATCTGATGCCATTACATAAACGATCTCATCCAATCCCTACCATCCCTATAGCCTACATCGGGGGATTACTCACTCATAGATGGGGGAAACATGGATGGTCGATGGAGATGATGGTGAAGATCGGTGGAGATGGCTCCGGGGGCACTTCCCCGTCCCGACAGGGTGCCGGAACAGAGGCTTTCTGTCCCCCGAATCTCCCCTTCAGTGGCGTCGGTGCAACGGAACTTTTCGTGGAAAAAACGTCGAACCCCCCGAAGCTTTTAGGTCAGAAGGCTTCTTATAGGCGAAGAGGGAGACCGAGGGGGTGCCTGGGGCCACCACACCTTGCCCTGGCGCGGTCAGGCCCAGCTCGCGCCTGGGGGTGGTGTGGCCAGCCCTTGGCCCTCCTCCGTCTCGTATTCTGGCTCCGTGAGTCTTCTGAAAAAATAGGCACTTTGGCTTTTGTCCCGTCCAATTCCGAGAATATTCATTTTCTGACTTTCCTGGAACCAAAAACAGCAGAAAACAGGCAGCTGGCACTGTGGCTCTTGTTAATAGGTTAGTCCAAGAAATCATATGAAAAGTACTCCAAAGTGTGGATAAAATACAATAAAGTGGATAAAACCAAGCATGGAGCATCAAAAATTATAGATACATTTGCAATGTATCACAAAGGACAAGCCGGTTGTATTACTTAATTTGACCAAACGTTCTCGAGGACACATGGGAAGACTGTCAAGTGCTTTGGCTTCATATAGTTGATTAATCTTCTTTAGCTTGCTAAGTGTTGTGTGGGTGAACCTGTGCTAATGTACCGCCCCATCCAAGACTAATACATACTTGTGATTATGCCCCTTGCAAACATCCATAAGTATAAGAAAGTAATTAAGGTAGAAACCTAACCATATCTTTAAACTCTAAGACCCTTATATCCCTTGTGCAATGGTTTCCTAACAGGGGTTCAGGTATCTGTCACTCCGGCAACCCCTACGATTAGTAGCCAAATACACAATGCATTCCCCTAGGCCCATATAGGTGATGTGTCATGTAGTCGACGTTCACATGACACCACTAGAAGAAGTACACCACAACTTAAATAATAATCTATTGAATCTTTCTCAACGCAACTCCACTACTAACAACAAGACTTCTCCCATGTCCTCAAGAACAAAACAAACTACTCACAAGACATCATATGGATTATGATCAGAGATGGAATAATGATGTATAACAATCTGAACATAAACAATAATTCAATGGTTCACTCAATAGCATCAACTACAAAGAGTAATCAACACTGGGAAAGTTTCCCTTATAAACTATGCAAGATTCAACGCAATTGTTACATCAATATGGAGATGGTGATGAGGGTGTTGATGGTGATGATGGTGGTGGTGATGATGATGATGATCCCGATAAAGTCCAGCTTGATGGTGGTGTTGATGGCGATGATCTCCCCTCTCCGGGAAGGAATTCCCTCAGCAGAAATCTGTCTGCCGGAGAGATCTTTCTCTCTCGGTATTTTCTGCCCCGCAGAGGCGGCGGAATCTTTCTGTGGTCCCTCGCCGAGTCTTAGGGTTTCGGGAGGATGATATACGATAGAGGAGAGAGGCTGGAGTGGGCCAGGGTGGCCACACCACCTCCTGGCACGGCCTAGGGCTGCCCACGCCATGGTGTGGTGTGGGCCCCCTGTGGCCCATCTCCACTCCGTCTTCTGGCTTTCTTAGTCTTCTGGAAAAATAGGATTTTCCGTATATTTTCCCAGATTTTCTGATCTTCACGAATTTTGTCTCCAAACAACAAATTTTCCATCAGAATCCTGACTGCAGCGGTCCATGCTCCAAAAGTCATCAACCATGCAAAAATAGATGAAATACCATAAGTATCACCTCTCAATATGAAATATATCAATGAATAATAGTGAATTAAGACATAGAACAGTGATGCAAAATGGACGTATAGGCAATTAGCCCATAAATGCTATTAGATCTTCAATAAATGTTCATTAACTGAAAACCATCTGAAGAAACCAAGGATTCGCTAATTGCGACATTAACATTAGTAGAAAGGGGTAATCTTCAGTGAAATCCGGCAATAAACAAAAGAAAAACCGATAGTAAAAAGTGATGAAATTTGGAGTTATCAGAGCGACACCGCAAGTGAAGCGGCCAGCGACACGGCAGTGACCCCCTCGCCCATGGAAGCGCCATCGTTTCCAAACAATGACTTGTCCGCAATGTTATAGGCATCTTGCTGGGTCTTTGCGTCCTTTCCATAGCCATCGCCATAGCTGTCACCACCCTCATTGATCATGTCGTGCACGATGTCCTCGGCATTGCTGGCCATGAAAGCCTACACCCAATTTGGCCATGATAAAGATAAGGGAGCAGTGTGGTAGCAAAGGCAAAAAATGTCGCGACCATACCGTGTCGTCGGTCGGCGGCGCGTCGGGCATTCAGCCGAACAGGTTGACTGGCGCTAGCATGTCTGCGATGAAGATGGACCGCTGCTTCTTTGACTCCTCCGGGGTTGTGTCCGCCGTCGTTGGTGTGCGGTTGAGGTCGATGACGGGCTCTCCCTCCTCCGACAATGCCGAGCGGGGATGGATAGACCAGGAGAGCGAGGCAACGTTCCTAGTGTGGCCTCTGAGCGAAGGTATGCGCAGGCCTGACATCCTGGGCTGGCCGCAAGGGTGGACGTGGCGGAGCTGGTAGAGGACGCGCCGACCATGAACAGGTCGGGGATAGCGACGCCGCCGGCACCGAAGGCCACGGTGCCACTGAAAGCTGCGGTCAGCGCCTCCTGCTTTATCATGTTCATGGCGTGCTTGGCGGCAGCCACTGCTAACTCGTTGTGGTTGGCCCTGATCTGCGTGGCGAGGAAGCGCTCGTTCTCCTCCCGGTGCTCCTTGTCGAGCTTGGCTTGAGCGAGTCGAGCTCGCGCCGCAACCCGTCAGCCAACGCGATTCTCCGTCTCAGTTTTCCGCTCCTCCGCCATCATGTCCTTTGCAAGGTTCTTCGGCCAGCCGCGCTTCTTGGCGGCGGGAATGCCGGAGGGCGCAACATCGACCATGGCAACGGGATCCATCGCCTTTCCCGCCGCTCCCTCCATTTGGGAGAGGGTTTTTGGAGGGAGAAGTAGAGTGGTCTGTGTGCCACTGGCGGAAGAGACCGCCAAAGGTGATGGTCGGAAATGGGAGGTCGTGCGTGCTATCCGGGCCGACTCAACCATCGCCCAAATTAGATGCACAGATGGGTCGAGCCAGACGCGCTGGTCCGGATGGGTCGGGCCGATGGAAGGCTGCGCACGTCCTTTTTTTTTTAGCAAAAATGAACGAATAAATGAAAATGGTAGGAAAAATAGAAATTTGCCGTGACAACTTTTCCTCGGGTCGCGCTGAGTTGTTAGGGAGAGCATATTCGTATATGTAATACTACATCCGTTTCATAATATAAGCCTTTTAAAAAAGTTGTTTACCTTATTAAAAAAAATTTATATCATAGAACAGAGGTAGTAGCTCGGAACGGGATGGATCAGGCATCGATGGAAGGAAATTCGTTGAAATAAGTTCAACCAGACCGATAGAAATAATGGACCTAGTTGTTTTTTCGGAAAAAACAATGGACCTAGTGTAGAGCAGGACCAGCCAAGATTTATTTACTGGGCGGCCCAATAAGCGGCCGGTGGGCAGGTGAAGAAGCAGCGCCAATCATGCCACCGCACTGTGTATAAGCCGGAAGGAAAGCGGACCCCAGTTTGGCATCTCTACCACAACCATCTCCGATCCGCCGCCGCCGCCGCCGCTTGTTCAGCAGCCTCGCGCCTCCGGCCATGGCACCGCCGTCGTCCGACCAGCCAGATGAAGCCGCTGGATCCGGCGCGATCTCTAAGGTCCTTGTTGTCATAGGTGCGCATCCTCCCCCCAGGAATCCCTTCGCTTGAGGCTGCTACCTTTGCCTATACTACTGTGTTGTTATTTGTTAAGGCGTTTGGTTCAGCGATGCAGACGGAGGCGCTCCCGCTCGTGACCAAGTTCCAGCTCGTCGAGGCGGCCGCCGAGGAATCCATGTCAGTGTTCCTCCCCCTTCTGGTCCTTCCAATTTCTGAACACCTACCTGCCGCTTAGAATTGACAATTAGGAACAAATAAGCAGCTACTGGTTGGTATGGAACGCTAGTTAACTACTTGGTGGTGTTGCTCTGTGGTCATATATGCATAGCTCACTACCTCAGTGCACAACTACGTGATAGTATGATACGGTGGAGATGCAAGTGTGCGTCCAGATATATTCTGTTGTGGCTGGAAGGTTTGGTTCTCAGCCTAGGTGTGTTGCCAAAATGGATGGTAAGGTAGGAATTTTAGCCACAGATGGTTTCCATTGAACATGTATGTTGGATGGTTAATTCAAACAGCCTATATGTCCAAAATCAATGGTCAGATGGAAAATTTAATGACAGAATGTGAGGTGGTCTAGCTGTTAAGACATGTTTAACGGACTCAAGCACACTCCATTTTACAATGAGTGTCTTTGCTCCATCATATAAGATGAGTTAGGCTACAACCGTTTGGTCATCACCTTGCTTTGCTAATAACCTGCTGGATACTCTGAAGCTAGCTAACGCATTTCTTTCTGGTGCACACCTAACAGATTTCCTAAAGGTGCCCCATGGACCAGATTCCATGGCGACTACAAAGGCCTCCACATTGACCTTGTATGGCCTGGAAAAGATCCTCTTCTGGGTAAGTTCTTACAAGAGCTGGTTTTCGCGGCTGGCTGTGGAGACATACTCCGTATGACAAGAGTAGTTCAGTTTTGCTAATCTACTTCGCTGAAGCTGTGTAGTTTTGTTTGATATAATTGTCCGTAAATCAACTTTGTTCCTCACCAAGAGCTGATTTTCTTCAGGAGTTGACAGTGTCGGTACAGTATCGGCAGCTCTGGTTACTTATGCGTCTATACAATTGTTGAAGCCAGACCTTATCATCAACGCTGGTACTGCTGGTGGTTTCAAGGTAATGGTTCGACTGTATTGCATGTTTGATGCCACCATTTGTGCACTAGAATTTTTCTGATCTTTGCCTTCTTCGTTTTAGGCCAAAGGGGCTGGTATTGGAGATGTCTACTTAGCTTCGGATGTTGCATTCCACGACAGAAGAATACCGATTCCTGTGAGCTCTGTCCCATGTTTCTTGTCTATTCAGTGGAAGTGTATCCATTTTCTGTAAGCAGGATTGAATTGATGGGCTTTACTGTTATTCGAAAATATGAAATCATGTAGACACAAGATCATACTTAGCTAGTTTTACCATATGAAGTTCATACGTCGATCCATTTTGCTCTGACTAATACTGTGCCAGCACGACTAATTATTCAGAGTCAGTGCTTGTGGTTAGATCATTCCTTTTGTCTTACATTATTTCTTCCGTAGACATTTTATTCGCATTTCATTGGTCCATTCTCTGTTCAAACTTCATTGGTATTAACATAAAACTTCTGATTAGGTTTTTGACAGTTATGGAATCGGAGCACGGAAAACGTTTGCTACCCCAAATATAGTGAATGAACTCAATTTGAAGGTAAGCTGTAGGACTTTGCAGGCTGCTTGAGACATCACTATGTCTTGCTATTTCATTTTAATTGGCATTGTTTGAGTATCATTTTACAGGCTCAATGGTCAGCATCTTCTCTAAAGTTTCTGTGATTCCCCTTTTCAGGTTGGGAAGCTATCAACTGGTGATTCCCTGGATATGTCTCCCCATGATGAGTCAGCAATACTGAGCAATGATGCTACAGTCAAGGATATGGAGGTATATATTTTTACTCTAGCGGTCAGCTTGTGAATTATATACGCACCATTGACTTCTCTGTGAAAGGAACCACTTATGTAGTTATGTACTTGGCATTAAATTATTTTAATGATTTCCTTGGCAAAAATTTAGTTTGCTAACTGGTACTCTAGTTTAGCTGAAATTGATCAACATTAAGAATATGTTGATTTCATGTACACTGTTATCCAGTGACAGTTGTGTTTTGCCTACTGTTATGCACTCTCGTTTACCTTGGTACGACAAATTGTGACTGTCGATCTCTATTTTTCTTGTTTACCTTTCCAGGGAGCAGCGGTGGCATATGTTGCTGAAATGTTCTCAACACCTGCAATCTTTGTCAAAGCCGTTACCGATATAGTTGATGGGGAGAAGCCAACAGCTGAGGAGTTTCTACAGAACCTGATCTCCGTCACGATGGCGCTGGACCAGGCAGTCACCAAAGTGATCGACTTCATCGATGGGAAATGCGTCTCGGATCTCTGAAAATCCCAACCATGCCATGCTGTTCTGGGTTCCCGCAAATGGATGTATTCACCAAACACAAGTCCCCGATTTTAAATGTACCGATGGGTGTATGATGTTTTCAGGGGGATTCCACATTCTCGTTACTCCCTGTGTACAAAATTCTTGGCGATTACTTGGAGCCATTTTACATGATTTGTTAGAATATTTTGCAAAATGTGTAACGTGGGGATGCTCAATAAGGTGTTACGCTGTTAAACTAAAATAAATGATGTTCACTGTATCACCCATGAATTCATCTGAGAAAAAAGATCTCCATGATCGATTGATGTACACATTGCCAGCTCCATCACATGTTAGCTAGCTTTGCCAAATGCAGTGAACAGGGAGTAGCTATCTTTGGAGGTGCAGTGAGCTGTGAATTGCTAGCTTTCCAAATGCAGTGAGCAGTGAATACTTTCCAAACGCAGTGAGCATTGAAATATTGCAGTAATGGCACTCATTTGTAGGGCAGATGCATCTTTTTGTTTGAACTCATCAATTGCTTCAGCACTCGTTTATGCTGGTTGGTTGGTTGGTTCGAGTCAAGTTTTATGGAATGGAGTTTTCTGGACACCCATCACTCAGCGCGGGGCATTAGGGATGTTAGCTTTGCCATTGGCTAAAGAAGATCAAGTGTAGTGGTCTGCTTCCTCGCCTGTTCTGCTCAGGTGGTCATGGTGATCTGCTTCTTCCCTCCAAATCCTTATTCGTACTCAGAGAGAAGTTCCCATAGTTCTTTTAGTTGCAATTGAATTCTTTGTGCCAGTTACACAAATTATCTGGGGAAAATTAGATCACTGAGTTGATAGTTGCAGTGGCAGGTAAAATCTTGCCGTCTCCGTTGATCTCGTCAGATGCAGAGCTCTGCCGGCCCATCGAGGAAGACGCCGGACGTGTGCATCGTCAAGCCGAAGCTGGAGCACGGTGAGGAATCGCCGCCGAGCGCCGGCGAGGATCAGGAGACCACCCCGCTGACGGGCGGCCGGCCCTTCTTCACCGCGATCATGGCGAAGACCCATGTCCACAAGCCTTATCAGCTGGTACGTCTCCCCTCACTCGTATAGGCAACATTTTGGTTTTGGGGGTTTGATTACCAATCATGTCCTTGTCTTGTTGCTCAGGTCTTCCCGGCTCACTTCCACCGCCGGCTCCCGGCTCGGCGCACGGCGACCGTGCTCCGGTGCGGCGGGAGGTCGTGGATCATGAGCTACTGCGGCGACACCAGGCTGAAGAGGCTTGACGGGGCGTGGGCCGACTTCGCCGTCGACAACGGGCTGCTGGTCGGCGACGCGTGCGTGTTCGAGCTGGTGTCAGGGGGCGGCCGCGCGAGGGAGGAGCTGGTGTTCGAGGTGCAGGTGCTCCGTGGCGGCGGGATGCCGTGGGAGCTCGCCGCCAAGGGAGACGCCGACGACGATCCCATCGTCATCGTGTAGTTTGGTTCTCCTCGAATAATAGAGTATCTCTCCTCTCGTAAACCGTCAGCCACTACATTAGAAGCTTGCATTTTACCCTCGGAGACCTGTGATTATTTCACTAGTTTGAACTTTTAATGAACCCTCAAAGGCATATACACATCCGTACTGTAGTTACGTTGCTTGTCACGTGGTTTGAGCTCTGAAAATTGGCTGTCATCCCAGGCACGTTCGTGGTGAATATGGGCGAATTTTTAAATACTTAATCATTTTAAGAAGTATTACACGAATTTAAGAATTTCGATAGGTAGCAGCACATCATCGCCTTGGGCCGAGCCGACTGCGCCACTCGGCTTGGGCCAGACCGATTAAGTGTGTGTTCATTTGGGCTTCTGCTTTTGGGTCTAAAAAGCACAAGTCCAAACAAACACTCAAAATTTGAAAAGCACTTGTGAAAAGCGGGCTAGCAAAATGAACTGCGAACGGGCAAGCGCCTAAAGCGGCGTCGGAGCTGCTTCCCGAGCTTTTGGTAGCTTCCCGGATTGCAGAAGACCAAACTACCCACTATGGTTCACACAATTTGCAAAGAAACCGCCACCCCGTCTAGACCCGACCTTGTAAACCCCTGCTCGACCCTGTTGGGTCCGCAGCATAGAAAACAAAATTTTTCCTACGATGAGAACTATACGCCAAGATCTATCTACTAGATACAGAGCAACGGGTGGACATACATCCATGGAGAACTTACCCTCGAAGATAACGAGTTTTGTTAATGAGTAGGAACTCGTGGTTGATGTAGTCGTACGCCTGCCGATCTCAAGATCGTGTGGAAGTCCGAGCGCCGCAAATCAGCAGCGCATCCGTCCTCGCACACACGTTCAAGCCACCGGACAGCCTCCACCTCCTCGCTCCAGCGAATCAGCGGAAGCAGCAACTCCTTCCAGACGCAAGGCCACTGGGAACATGTATCTCGCTAATCCGAGACCATGGGGGAATATCTAGAGGGGGAGAGAGATCCTTCACGAGGAGGTCTGAGGATGAAGGAGGGAATGGGTGGCCTTTTATAGGAGGAGGGGGGGGGGGGGGTGCCCCCTCTCTCCATGGCCGGCGCATGGGGGGTGACCCCTCACCTCCCCTATTCATGTGGTGGTAACCCCTCCACATTAAAATGCCTCTTAACATTCTCTTTTAAAGTCTCCACTTTAAATGCATTAAATTTCTCCAAATTTAATGCTCTCTCATTTAATAAAACTCTTTTATTTATTTTATTCAGAATTTTGTTAATTACTTTAATTAACAAACATTCACATAAAACCCCTTGCAACATTTCAATATCACATGCAGAACCACTTTCTGCAATTTCACTCGAAACAATTCCGGTTTCTATCGAAACAATTCCTGTTTCTATCGAAACATTTCCTGCGCTTTGCAAACCTTTTGTCTGGAACATATGTGCTCCTAAATGGTGTCCGGCAACCCTTAAGTGTGTCACCCTACGGTTCGCGAATAATGCAGACATGATTGAGACTCCTCTCAGATCAATAATCAGAAGCGGGACCTGGAGATCCATACTGACTCCTGCACATTCAACGATGACTTCTGTGATCGTGAGAACCTTTAACGTCAGCAATTTAATCCCTTTGTCTCATGATATAATACATGTTCGAGATTCGATCATCGGTATCCAAATACCTAGTTTGATCTCGTTACCGACATGCACTCTTTTCTCGTTTCCGTGATACAACATTCTAGTGATCACATCACTTGCTTGCAAGCTATCTTAATGTGATATCACCGAGAGGGCCCAGAGTATATCTATCCGTCATCTGGATTGACAAATTCCACTCTTGATCCATGAGCCTCAACATAACACCTTCGTAGTACTGAACCCATCTTTATAGTCACCCTGTTACAGTGTGACGTTTGATGTTATCAAGATACTCTTCCGGTGTTAGCAATTAACATGATCTCATGGTCTAAGGACTAAGACTACTTTGTATGATGTTATAGCAATATAAACATACTGACTTGATCGTAATGCTATACTTCGGATGAATGTTCATCACATCATTTCACAAATGCTGTGACCTTGTTATTAACAACATCCAATGTCCATGATCAGGAAACTTTAATCATCTTGTTAATCAACAAGCTAGTCTATAAGAGAGGCATAACTAGGAACCCTTTTTGTTTATTAAACACACATGTATTGATGTTTCCTATCAATACAATTATAGCATGCAAAATAAACATCTATCATATACAAGAAATATATAATAACAACTTTATTATTGCCTCTCAGGGCATATTTCCTTCAGACCCCCCCACTCATTTCCTCTTCCCCGTCCTAGTTCATGGCAGGTTAGGGTCAGAGTTTTGCCACCGCCGTCGTTCCCTGCCACATCGCCACCAATCACCACCTCCGCCGTCCAAGGACACCTCCCCCGCTCCATTCCCGACCTCCCAAACTCGCGCCGTCAGCGAATCTACAGAGGGCACCACGGGTCGATTTTGTCCCCGGTGGCCGCCGACGACAAGAGATGCCATCTCAACTGCTGCTGCATCTCCCTTGACTCTTCCGACCTCCCTTCCCTGACTCATCCGTCCAACCGCTACGGTAGACGGGAGCCAACAAGACTGCTGCGGCAGACGAGAGCCAACAAGACCGCTGCGGCAGAAGGGAGCCGACAAGACTGCTGCAGGACCTCCACCGTCGTCTTCGAGGTCCTGGCCGTCGACTTGGCCAAGTCCTTCTCCGGCGTCGAGCAGGAGCTAGCTCAGCGGGATCGAGCCTATCTCCGGTAGCCCCACAATGTTGATTCCGCCGGGCTCGGGTTCATCTCTGGCTTGGCCGAGATCTCTGCAGACCATGATTTCTTTTGAAAGAAGTCCAGATCGCCCCCACAAGTATTGGGTTTCGGTCGATAGCCCCCCCTAACTATGAAATGGGCCACTTAACCCCTAAGTTTACAATACCGGACAAATTACCCCCACAAGGCGCTAATGGCAGTATTGAGACCGGTTTTAGCTACCATGGACAGCGGTTTAGGACACGTTGGCACCTGCCCACGTGATTGTCTCTAGCATGGCTGGAACCCATCAATCAGCAGCCCTGTCCGTCTTAGTAGGAGGACTCTTCGGCAGTGCTGCGTTTTGCTGCTTGGACAACGCCGCTGCTGCTGAGGCGTCCGCGGCTTCCCTCGCCCTCTATATATCGACAGCTTCCTCATACAGACATGATGAACAAGTACCCCTTCTACATTACCACAACGGACATATGGGCCTGGTCGCGCACCGCCTCCAAGTCGCAGTGCTCGTCTACCAGCTCCAGCCGTTCGCCGAACAACATGGTACGGTCATGCTTGAGCATTCTGAATGAGGATCAGTCATGGGAGCTTTTCTGTATAGCTGCATTCGGAAGGAGAGTGGAAAAGCATGTTGAGTTGATTTTGATGGCTAGAAATATTATCCAGAAGTGTAATGGTTTGCCTCTTGCTATCTAGACCATGGAGGTGTTGGGCAGTTTATGGGGCAGTTTAGGACACGGTGGACACCGGTTTTGGCACGGTACGGAGGCGGCCGCTTGACCTCGACATGAACTTCTACTCGCGGCACTTCGGCGAGCAGTAGCACGGCACCATGGACCTCATGGTCATGCATCAGTAGATGGGTGCCGGCGGGCACGATGCCGTGCATTCTTACATGCATGGGGCGATGGCGCCCAGGAGCAGGACATGCAGCTGGCGCTGGAGCTCGCCTCGACGGCTGCTGACCACCTCGCCTGGATCTCGGCGGTGGATCTCTCGTCTTGGTAGCTACTAGTTCGACGATTTAATCTTAGATGGAATTAGTAAATCAAATTTAAAGGGATCGTTCAATGGAACAAATTGGTTGCTAATTGATTGGATCACAAACGGGAATGCATGCAGATGCAAGCGGAGGTGTAGTTCCTGTCTCCTCTGGGCCGAGCTACTCTGTGGTACGGAGCCGGAGGCGGCCGTCCGGCTGCATCATCCAGGACACACCCAATGGATACTCCAGGGTCCACACCAATCACCTGACCTGGATCTACCGAGGACAAAACCGCGGTCCACCGTAGCCAAAACCAACCAGTAAACTTCCCATCACCACTTGAGGGGGTAATTTGTCCGGTTTGGTATAGATAGGGGGGTTAAATGACCCAGTTAATAGTTAGGGGTGGTTAGTGACCCAAACCTAATAGATAGGGGGTATGTGGACTTCTTTCATTTCTTTTTACATGGATGGCTCCAAAATCCGCATAGTAAAATTAATTTGATGTAGCGAGACAACGAAGAATTAATTTGGAAATCATATTAACTTGTTTTCACAGTAAAAATTCATAATAACTCGAGTCGTGTAACAGAACCATATGCTTGAATATTCAGAAATCGTGTGCGTCTTTGTTTAACAATATTCTTCTAAAAATGTGCTTACAATTGTTTTAGCCAAAAAATAAACAATTTGAGGTAATTAAGCCCTTGAACATGTTATTTAGGGAAAAACTGTTAGAAACACCTTAATTTATTTCAAATTAACACTTATACAATATGTTCTACCATCAGAGGTATTTTAGACATTTCAGTCCTATAACCAGCAAAAGCAGTCGTCAAAAGCACTCTTACCAAATACCAAATCTCTGCTTCCGACAGTTGTTTCCTACAACAGCTTTTACACAGCTAATTTTCCACAGCTGATTTTTAACAGCCGCAGCCGAAACAAACACAGCCTAAGCCTCAATTGGCCACGAATGCATGTCGCCTAAGGCCCCATGCTGGCTGAGTGCCCAGTTGGTCACGACCTTGCCGATTGGAACCAGGCAGTAGTACGACGTCCACCTAATCCTCACCTTTTCAATCGGCTTGGCCCTGACCGATTACTTTTTCAATCGACTTGGCCCTGACCGATTGCTTTTTTAATCGGCTTGGTCTTGACCATTGGAGTAATCGGTTTACTCCTGACCGATTGCATGTCGACGCCAGGCGACTGGGCAGTCGGTGCGGACCAGGCCATTGAAGCACAATCGGCTTGGCCCAGACCAACAAGGTGCACCTAGCAGTAATATTAAACAAATATACCTTCGCAACATAGCAATCCCCTCCCACATCAATCAGATGCCGCAAGCCGTCATTATTTACCAAGATCTTGCCGTGAACAATATCTCGTAATATTTATCAGGTTTACTCCCTCCGATCATATTAATTGACTCAGATTTGTCTAGATTCAGTGTTATATAGGCATATTTTAGTGCAAGATACATCCGAATCTGAAAAAAAACCGAGTCAGTTAATTTGGATAAGAGGGAGTAAATGTTTTCAACAACGACATATCTTCCACGACTAACCTTTTATATGCCAAAATCGAACGGGCCATTCTACTTCTCTTCTTGCTTCACTAGCCATTCTTCAACATTTTCTCTTGCGCACCTACTATCTCGAAATAGACTCTTATCCCATTTTATAAATAAAACACCTACTGTCAGAAGCAACAATGCAAGAACCACAATTTAAGCAAGAAAGGAAAAGTCGCTGACACTTCCCTCTCATATATATACTCCAACTCTCAGCAATAGAAATGCAAGAAGAAAGGAAAATGATGGGTTAGTTTGAGAATATGAGGCATCAGGAAGGTAGAACTTAGTGTGACATTATCGTACGGTACTTGATTTTTGCAAAGTACTCCCTCTGTTCCAAAATATAAGATGTTTTAGCTTTGTGAAAGGAGTGTATTTAGACTCTTTTTGGTGTCTAGGTTCACTCCAAATCTAAATGAACCTAGACACTAGAAACAGTCTAGATACATTCTCTTCATAAAGCTAAAACATCTGATATTTTAAAACGGAGGGAGTACATAAATAGTGAAGTCATCCTCCTGCCTGCTAAGGTGCTCGTTAGTAGCGGAGCCCGAAGCGAAGGAAGAGGGGTGCTAAATTCTAGACGCGACCTTCGGTGGACCATTAGTGCACCACTAGTGCCAAGTGATTAGGCTACATGAACTAGTGCTAGTACTGATGCTGCCCCTAATCTAGGAGTACCAATTATCTTTGACCAGTCAGCTGGACCGGTGCTACAACGCCGGTAGCACCGGCTGCAGCTCCGACCCTGATGTCGGGGTGGACCTATAGCTCGAGGCTCGGCTCGGGCTCATCAAGGCTTGGCTCGGGCTCGATTCGGCTCGGAGGCTGAACAAGCCAAGCCTAAAACCTGGAACTCAGGCTTGAGGCTCGACAAGCCCGCTCGATGAAGCTTGCAAGCCGGCTCGAAGGATCGTTGTAATTAAGAAATTCGCCACGACCTCTGCTAAAATGGTCACAATTCACAATTATAATCAATTGTTCATCATGAATACATGTATATCATGAAAGTGATAACACGTGGATACATTACAAGTTCACAATGCAAACGTCCAATCCAATACATAGATAGTGTCATACATCACAAACACAAACATACAATGATAGTGGCATACATCACAAACACAAACACATGCACTTAGTTCGACAAGTAGAACATGTGAGCCGTGGCTCAATAAAACAACAAGTCATAACATGAACTTCAAGCCCAAAAGAACCATCGCTCGATCATTTCATCTTCCTCCATCCTTATTGCATGTTGATTCTGCAGCACACAAACAAAATAAAATCACAATCACTCTATTTTTAAGACTAGTTGGTTGCTATATAAAAAGTTTGAGGAGGAAACACACCAAATGAAGATAAACTATTCAGTTTTGTATTAGTTAACTTGCTGTGCAAAAAGGTCCAGCAACTAAAGAGACAAAAAAAATCACTATTTACACATTTTTGCTCCAGTTTTAGTGCTGCACAATAAGTTTCAGCAACATAAGAGACTAAAAAGGCACTAATTACTCCACTTTCGTACAAAAGGTTTCAGCAAATAAAGACTAAAAATCACTAACAACTCAGGCGAGGTCTTGGCCTCGCCCCCGCCAGTCATGTCGTTTCCCATCGTCAGGGAGGTCCCGGTCGGCCGACCATCCCTCTACCCCCGACCTGCACCCCTAACCCTAAGTCCGGTTGCCGCCCGCAACCTGACCCATGTCAGGCGATACACCCCACCCACCAACCGAAGATTCTTCCTCGTCTTTGCCGGTGACACCGCAGCCACCCGCGTCATCCCCGTCTCCGGTGAGGTCTTGGACTCACTTCCCCGTCTCCGCTACGGTGGGAGGTCCTGGATCATGAGCTACTGTGGCAACACCAGGACAAAGAGGCTCGATGGGGCGTGGGCCGACTTAGCCGTCGATAACGGGTGCTGGTCGGCGACGCGTGCGTGTACGAGCTGGTGGCCAGGGGCAGCCGTGCGAGGGAGGAGTTCGTGTTCGAAGTGCAGGTGCTCCGTGGCGGCGGGATGCCATGGGAGCTCGCCGACAAGGGAGACACTGCCGACGATCCCATCGCCAGTCATGTTTGGTTCTCCTGGAATAAGTGAAATAAATTTGGTGCCAGAAGCATCTCTCCTCTCGTAAACCGTCAACCACCTACATCAGAAGATTGCATTTTACCCTCTAGGCCTGTGATTACTAAATCATAATACCATCGCTAGTTGGAATTTTTAATGAACCTACTACATTGCTTTTCACGTGGTTTCAGCTCTTAAAATTGGCAGTCATCCCAAACACGTTTCGTGGTGAATATGGCAGTACACATCTAGTAATATTAAACAAATGCAAATCTTTCCCACATAGCAAATTGTTTGGAACACGCAGTTCCCTCCCACATCAGAATCACACTCAGCATGCCGTCATTATTTAGAAAGTTTTTGACGACTAACCGGTTAGGGTGCGTTTGGTGGGCCGTGTGAGGTCCAGCTAGGCCCTATGGAAACAAACTTGGACTGATTGGACGCCTAACTAGTCTTCACATTGTGGTCCGCACGGGTCTTAAAGCACCTTTGGTAATGCCCTCTAGAAACTGCCGATTTGACCGTTTCTAGTGAGCCACTCTCATTGTGCGCTCCCCAGATGTAAAAGGAGAGTTTCCTTTCACGAGCACGGCCACGCATGGAGAAGGCAAGAGCACGTGCGCGCCGCAGTGAAAATGGAAAAGGGGGCATGCGAAGGTTTCTGCCACCTCTCGCCAAAACCTTCCTCTATGTCTACTCTCCATTCCCCTCCCCCTTTGAGATCCATTGCCGGGTCAAAGAGCAGGTCAATGGCGCACTCATCTCTTGTCGGTGACAGTAAGTCTACTACCTCCTCTCCGTCCACATCTAGAGATGACTATAAGTAATCACACCTTCACAACCTTGAATTTCCCCAATTCCTTTTGAGTGTTAGGGTTTTCTTCTGATTTGGCATTGGTTGAACTCAATTTTGTTGTAATTTTAGGGTTGTTAGGACCTCACGGACATGGACTACGCTCCAGAAGACTCCACATTTTGATGTATACATATGGATCATCCCGAGGTGGGCCGCATTCACAAGCTTGAGCCTCTCAAGGGTGTTACATCTAAAGGAAGCAATACTTGCCACAATTTTTATCTCTGCCAAGTGCAGAATGTAAGTTCCCAGGTTCTGATTTATCACATACTAGCTCATCCACAAGCCATGTGCACGATATTCTGAGGTGCAGGAAATCATAAACTGTCGGTTTGTGGCTTGGTTAGACAAGGAATGGCCAGAAATAAAGAAATATGCGTTAAGAAGACTCTAGGGAATATATCATGACAGTATAAGAATTAGCAAGAGGCTTGAGAGTGCAATGTTTGTGAAGAAGCTTGCGGATGAGAAGAATAAGATTGAGAAGAAGTACTCAAGTTTCTTAGCTGATGTGAAGAAATTACATTGATAAAACTGAGAAAAGGGCACTGGAGGAGAAATTCTCCATGATGAAGGATGCCATTCTGAAAGCTGAGGAGGAATCGGTAGAGAAGTACAAGAAGATGACCGAAGCATTGAAGAACAAAGTGGATATGATGAAGAAGGTATAGAAATATCAAGCAGAGATACTAAAGGCCAGACAATAGAAGTGAGATGAGGAAAATGAGGGTATGAAGGAGGAAAAAAGAAGCTTGAGTACATGTGTTTGATATGCTCAATGCTAGCGAGGCTAAGAAGGACATGTTGAAAATATCAGGAAAATATGTGATGTGTAATTTCTTTCGATTTTTGCTTGTTGTACGCAGGTGGGGGTAGATGCTAGCGAGGCTAAGAAGGAAAACTTCAAAAAGATCAGGAAAATATGTGATGAGTAATGTGTAATTTCTGTCGATTTTTGCTTGTTGTACATTGGTGGTGGTAGAATGGTGAACTAGCGGTGCTAGATGGACACCCTATTTTGATGCGGTGGTAGGTTGGCACCATTATCCCCTTTTGCTAATGATAATGCATGTGCGGTGAACTTCGTGAACATGGTAAGCTCACCATATGTTGATCATGGTAACCATATACAGGTTCTTGTGGGCAACCAAACACCTTTGCTTTGTATCAGCATGACCAGAAGGGTGTCGTTCAACCTTACAAACAAATGTGGGATAGCTTCTCACCCCATGCAGCCAAGTGAAAACCGAGCAACCAAACAAAACGAAGAAAATGATCCATATACGCCATTTTCATGGGGCCTTGCACCACCGAGCCCCAAAATCCATACATGATACCAAACATACCTTTATATGTCAAAATCGAATGGGCCATTCTACTGCTGGTGGTGCTTCACTAGCCATTTCAGCAATGTTTTCTCTTGCGCACCTACTGTCTTGGAATGGACTTTCGCCTTGCTTTATAAATGAAGCACCTACTATCATAAGCAACAACACAAGAAACAAAAATTAAGAAAAAATAAAGGAAAATAAATCCAATCCACTGAGGTTCAACACTTCTCTCTGTCATATATACTCCAACTCTCAGCAATAGAAATGCGAGAAGAAAGGAGAAGGAAGGGTTTATTTAAGAATATGAGGCATCGGGAAGGAAGGACTTAGTGTGGCATGATCTTACGGAACTCAGGCTCTACATTGCCCATGTTGATTGAACCAATGGCCATACAGTGCATCCAAGAGTAGATCGATGGATAGAGGGTTGTCGTGCGTGGATGCCCTTACCCTCTCATACATGTACGTCGCGGCAGGCTTATGGTGAATCCGTGGCAACAATTAAAAGAGGTCATGAAGAGGCCAGGGTGTGGGGGAAATATACTAATATAGACAAAAAGAATTTGTGGGATCAAATCATGAAGTAAATCATTGCATCTGTTCTCTGCATACTTATTGATGTCCCATATATTTCTTACGTTTGAATCATATTTGTATGGAGATGCAATGCTATTAAACTTCGCTAATGTAGTAAGTAGCGAATAGCGAAGCTCTCCAAATGCATTGAGCAGTGAATTGGCTCAGTAAAGGTTGTCATCATGGTGATAGTAGTTGTCTGTCTCTGCTTGTTGAACTAACTAATCAATTGCTTCACTCCTGATGTACTGGCTAGTTTGTAATTTTTTGCTTGTTTTTCCATGGTAACTTGGTACGGTTTCAGAAGCCTGAAGTTGGCTGCACACCGACTCAACACCAAGTTGTATAACCGTAGGCTTGCCCATTGCCAGAGGACGAAAACGAAGACACCTCCAAAGGTCAGTCACCCTCCCGCCTGATGAGGTGCTCATGGAGATCATGGAGAATATGGCCTGAGCTAGCGAATGAGGACCAGAGCACATATTCTCACCATTCACTAGGATGATGGCGACACACCCTGACCTAGTACCAGGAGTGCTAATGAACCACCTTCGTCGCCATGTCCTTTCTAATCCTCGGGCGCTACGTCACGTTGCACAATCCGCACCTTCACATTTTTGCTGAAATATATACGGATGTCATGAAGACCGCACACCATCGCATGGGAGACTAGGTGCGTCGCACTGGCCAATATATATAGATGGTGAAAACACGATAAGGTCCGGTAAAAGTTGACGAAAGTGCACACAGCTACAAGATTGTACTCCATCCGTCCCAAAATAACTGACATAGACAGTCCAAGTCACTTATTTTGGGACGGTATGAGTATTAATTTATTACACCCTATTCAAATTACCGCATGATCTAGTCAATCTATTGAATATTCAAAACTTTGGTAACCCTCCGCATGGCACGAGGTTGAAACGTGTGTGTCATGACCGCTTCCACAAATTTGTTACAGGAGCAGTATGGGACTAATTTGTTTGGAACAAAAACATGGGCTGTTGCCTAGCCTATTGGACTGACGTGCCAGAACTACCGCACTCTCCTACTTTACATGGTCTTCTCCTTCAAAGCGGCATCACGAATGGGCATGCCACCTCTAGGCAATTGTACCAGACCTGATGGCCATGACCTTGGCCAGACAACAACAGATGAATGAGTTGCCTATAGATGGATGACTTTGCTAGATTCTGTTATTGTGCTGGTGGCCATCGATTGGATCTTGGAGAAACAATTCTTGGAGAAAGCTAAATCCAATAATTCCTTGCATTTTAACATGAACGACAAGACATGAAAAAACTCAGACATTCCCTTATAAAGACTGCAAGCTTCTACTCCCTCCGTTTCACAATATAAGATGTTTTAGCTTTTGTGAAATAAATGTATCTAGATATCTTTTAGTATGTAGATTAGGAGTGAACCTACATACTAAAATATGTCGAGATACATCCACTTTACAAAAGTTAAAGCATCTTATATTTTAAAACGGATGGAGTATAAACCAAGGAAATAATTTTCGGAGAAAACTAAATCTTGGATAACCGGAACACAAACTATACGTCAAAGCATAATTTGCTAAGTGGGCACATCACATATGTTTTTTTTTTCTGAAATGGGGTAAGTACCCCGGCCTCTGCATCAATCGATGCATGCAACCTTACTTTATTATATTATTAAACAACGTTATTTATTACAACTCACTGGTCACACAAGTTTGAAATAAAAATCAGCCACTTGAAGATCTCTCGAAGAAACATGAAAGCTCAAACTATGCAAGCTCAATTCTAGCCACTGGCCTCCACCCAAATCGGTTGAAAATAACCGATGCAATCCATTCTAGTTGGTTGCATCCAACCTTCATAGCCTGCCGCTGGTCCACAGGTTGTAGTAGGGACCAAGTACGTATCCAATGCGTAGATCTAGATACGTATGTTAGAAGAGTAGTTCGACAACTGGATCTTGATGAACATCATCCTTCCACTTGGCCCCGCGGGAACTTTGACAAAAAAAAACTTTGAGCTCTTACATTTCTTCTGTAAAAAGTAATATTTTTCGAGAAGTAGAACTTTCGAATGTTTGTGTAGGCTAAGTGATGGATAGTGAAAGACTCTAGTGACAATCATAACCACTCTTTTTTACGGAAGATGTACAACATAAAACTCTATATATAAAAAAAATAAGTGCGTTAAAAACCATATGACATATTGAAAAAACCCTCATCAATATACAACTTTCTGTCAACAAAAATAGCCCCAACCGCTAACCTAGAAACATAGAGAGCAAGCCCAGCTCTCTCTCTCTCTCTCTCTCTTTCTCTCTCTCTCTCCTCCGTGTCTCTCTTTGGACAACCATTATTTATGAAAATCTTTTAGGGTAAAAAATATATCGTGAAATTAAACTAACATAAAAAATTCAACAACCACCCAAAATACGACCAATCTATCATACATAACCACCAATGGAGTGTTTCATCTCCATGTTTCACATGTCATTTCATCATCACTCCGCACTACATAACCGGACAGTAGAAACCCCCGCAAAAAACTGACAGTAGAAACAGTGCAAACAAAATATATTCATATACAAGCACAAACTGAGTGTGTTGTCTCGAAGCTTCACAGTCATTAAAGTTCATCATCTTTCTCATCAATTGTTAGAAAAAATAGCATTGAAGGAAAAAATAGAAATAAAAGGGTTGTCATGGCTTGGGAACTGGAGACGTTGTTGTGAATTGAAGGCATGGTACTTTCTAATCATTGTGGCCTGTCAAGATACCATACTTATCTGTTTTCCATTCATATCCCTGACCCTCTGTTTGTCCTATTTCATATCCACCGGCTCTTTGTTTCCCCATTTCATATCCCCAGCTCGCTGTTTCCCTACCAACTCGTCTCTCTTTATCTCTTTGAAAAAACTGCCCCCCTTCTCCCGTGATCCTTCATCCAATTTCCCTTCTCTCATCTAGACCTAAGTGAGACCACATCATCTGGTGCTATAGCCACAACGAGAGGCTAAGGAAATATTGTATGGAATTCATCCTTGAAAAGGAAGCATACCCAAAATACACATTCTGGTGATGTCCAAATAGACACTTCAGAAAAAAAATCATTCATGAACATGCACGTGCTGCATATTTATGAATAAACCTTTTCGAACACGTATGGATACTTTGTCTAGTCTTCTAGCACATACGTCTTGGGGTTATTGTTGTTGGTGAATCCCCCTTGCCGCTCAGCCATGCGCTGCCGACTTGTTGCCTGTTCCATTGTCGGTGTTGCCGTTATTGTCTTCATCATGACTGTGACAACAATTATCGTGAGCTTGTCCTAGACTGCTTCCATATCCACCCTAGACTTCCGCACCACCATATCCATCATGACACTGGCAGAGTACTAGGAACCTCCTTCACGAAAATTGAGTCACCTCTCAAAGCTCAAGAGCTGAAAGTGCAACTAGCAAACTAAGAGAGGCTCAAAGCGGGAGCACATGATGTGACAACATGGTTATATTTGACATCTAAGATGGCGAGGATGGATCACCGCCTCATGCACAACAAGGTAGGGGTCACCAACCACGACGAGAAAAATTCTAGCATACAAAACCATTTCTCCATGGTGATTAAAAAAGTACATGACACTAGTGGCTTGCAACACATGCTGGAGAGCATGTAGTATTATCACAATATATCTTTTTCTTAGTGGTTATGCAAGTGGATTCGGTGCACGTATTTGACCTAGGAGACATACCGCCATCCAAGTGAGAGTAAATCTGTAAATTATATTTTAACTTGTAGCATCGTGTAATTTTGTTCTCGGTTAGTTTTTCAAGTTTGCATACATGTATCTCAATAGATAGTTTTCAACAATGGATTTACATGGCTTGAGTTTGACAACTGACAAAAAACATTGGTAACAATTTGTTTTTATGAATGTAACCTACCACCACATTGAATATTGGTACAATGTATGTTCTTGGTGGATATATTTCTGTGCACAACAAGGATTTACTTGGTGGTACATTGTATGGTTCTTGGTGACAACAATTGTCATGAGCTTGTCCTAGACCGCTGTCTTATCCACCCTAGACTTTTTGTCGTGATGGTGTCACGGCAGATGCCATGGATATGCTAAAGGTGGGGACTAATACACGCTAGGGGAATCCAGGGAGGAATAATAAAGTGATTCTTCACACAAAAGTTTGTATTTGCTTTGCTTCCAAGATTACAAGTGCTCCTAGAGCTGTAATGGCGAGAGGAGGAAGAAGGAGCTCTCTTACTCTCACACACAGATCACACTTAAAACCCTAGCAAATCAGAATAGCGGAACCCCCTCTACTGAAAACCTAGCCCTCCTTATATAGAGGGAGCTAGGTCTCTGCTTAGGGCATACGTGGAGGCATATTCCTAAGAATATGCCTCCTCCCAAAGTAGTAAGCCGACCGGGATGCTTTTCCCCCGCGTCACACATGCAGAGGCTACATGAGCCTCTGCGGCGCCCGCGTCAGCCGACATGGGCGTCGTCACCCTTGTCGGCCACGCCCCGGTGGTCCTGCCCTTGTCTGCTTCGCTCAGGTAGTGCGTACCGGGGCTTCTTTTGACCAGCGAGATTCCTTCCTTCTCCTAGAAGCTTGACGTGACCCGGATCATAGTTGATCCGGCCACATCCGTTCCTGCATACAAGTAAAACATGCATTTCCGACTTACTCCTTAAGTCGGTTGAGACTCAGTTAGGCGAACGCCCCCTGGTCCGGGTTACCCCGTGATTCGGCCTGCCTTGAGGTGACCCGTCCAGCATCCGCTTTGGCCTTGCCGAACCTCGGCTAACTCGGCCTTTATAACTCGGCGTGACCCTACCCGGGGGTATCCCCCTAACATTAGTCCCCGAAGCTGGTGCGGTCTTAGCTGCCTTGGCCGCTAAGGCCACATCAAGTTCAATTCTAAGCTCTGGTCGTTATTTCTGAGTTACCTCTTTATCTCGGATCGTATGGATTTACGTTCCCTTCGCACATTCCAAGTTTTCACTTGCCGGCCAGGTTACCACTTTAACTCGGACCTCATGGTTTTACTTTCCCTTTGCATATTCCAAGTTTTCACTTGCTGGCCGGGTTACCACGGTTCCATCCGGGTCTTGTTTCCTTCTCTCGTACGCCAACCCATGTGGAAGCTAATCATTATGTTGTCTTATTTTAAGGGCCAGCACAGTAACCGCCGCAGTAATTGTCAGTTATCACTGTGCGCGGGTCACGTCACGCCTGCCTCCTTGTTTACCGCATCCGCGCGTCACGTCATGGGATCAATTTCGCTCTGTGGCCTTCCGTGTGGCTTCGTGCTGATTGGTTGATGCGGGTAATACACGACCACATCGTGTGGCGCGCCTGCAGGACACGATCCCACTTTCCCCTCGTGGGAGAGGTTCAATAGGGGAGGGGCGCACTCCTTAGAATTTTTCCCCTTCCGCGCCCCTCTGCCCCTTGCTCTTCTTCTTCTTCTTCTTCTTCCTCGCGACAGCGCTGCCGCCAGTGCTTTTCCGTAGTAGCGCCGCCGCCGCACTTTTTCCCCACACCTCTGTATCTTCGCCACCGCTAAGCGCCTCCTCCACCACGGGTCGTTGCCAATCTAGGCCGCTGCCCCCCACCGCCGCTAGCGCCAGCGAGGGCACCGAAGACCAGATGACGGAGGAGGATCTCGTCGTCACCGAGCAAGAGATGGAGGAGGACTCCGCGGCGGCGGATCGTGGTGCGTGGGCCGGGTCTTGGGTCTGCCAGGATGACCTGGATTGGCTCTACCGCACCAGACGCATCCCCGCCGGCGTCGCCGCTCGTCTTGCCTCCGCCGAACTGGCCCCCTCACCCAATCCGGGTGAGTACGTCGTGTTCTTGTCCCACTTCCAACGGGGGTTTGGTTTGCCGGTCAGCGACTTCTTCCGGGATTGGCTTAGCGCCTACGAACTCCAGCCGCACCACCTTCCTACCAACGCCATCACTTCTCTTTCCGATTTTGCTTCTACGATCGAAGGCTATGCCAGAATATGGCCCACGAAGGAGATGTGGATCCGGTTTTTCGGCCTTCGTCGTAATGTCATCCCGAACATCCAACTCGATCCGGAGGACAAGCAGCTCACTCAATTTGGAGTTGCTTCCATCTCACCCCGGAGGCTTTCCATTTTCCCCCGGGTCACCGGGCTAGAGTCCTGCAAAGGGTGGGCCCGGACTTTCTTTTATGTCCAGAATACAGGCACCGAAGACTTAATTCGGCCGCTCCCCTATACTCCGGGTCCACCTAACCCGGAACTGTGGGACGTCGTTCCCAAGAAGCCCACGGCCTTGGCCAACCAGGTCAACAAGAGGTTCACGGAGCTGAAGAAGCTGGGGTTGCGCAACGAGGACGCTATGATCACGTTCGTGCGCAACCGAATTTCCCCCTCTAGAAGCGCACCCACAAGGTGTGCCACATGAGCTTCGGCCGCGACTCCAACCGGACCTCATCCTTTGAGTTGAGCAACACGGAGATATATCGCCGGGTTAAGGCTCTCTTCACCACCCACAAGGACTTCTCCTCTGAGTGGACTTGGGGAATTGAGCATTATTGCCGTGATAGGCTTCCTCCCGCGGTAAGCTTCATGGTGCAAACTTACTCTGGACTAATTATATATCGGTTACTGTTGCATTTTTGACTATGCTTGTTCATTCTTTTCCTTAGCTATTTCTTCAGCAGACCCTTGAGGACGACACCAATCCGACCCTTAAGTGGGCGCCGGACCGGGAGACTCCGGATGAGGAAGAGCCGGACTAGGAGATGTTCCTCCCGATGACCGACGCTACAAAGCGACCCACGGGTAAATCCTCTTCTATTAGAGATTGGCCCGATGATGAAGATGGCTCGGATGTCGAGGTGATTGAACCTGTTGATGCTGTCCTCCTTTCTTTTGCTTTTCCGGCATCAGCTAATCCCGGTGGGCATATCCACGAGGACCCTCCCCTTGCTACAGGCGAACCTGTGCCGGTAGCGCCGAAGAAGAAGCGCGGAGCAGCACCAAGTTCTTCCTCCGGACCCTCTCAGCCTGCCAAAAGGCGAAAGAAGTCTGGAGACAAAACTGCCTCCAAGCCAACAGGCAAGGCCCCAGCACGAAGGGCTCGGAAACCCAAGGAGCCCCATACCTCGGATGCGTAAGTCATTTTTTCCTTCTGCAACTTGCTCTTCCTTGCATTGTTGTAATTTCACTTCTGATAATATTTGATTTGGCAGGGCTGTAGTGGAGGTCCCTCAGAGTGGATCTAGCATCTCTTCGCCGCTCCGGCCTAGCCCTTCTCCTCCTCGTGACGACGAGTCACGCCCGTTGAGCCCTATTCCTGAGGGTTCTGCGGCTGCTCCGGGTTCTGTTCCACCTTGCCAAGAGGAGGATAACCTTGGAGCGGGGGAGACCGGCCCTGCCGAGGCGACGACATCCACAACTTCGGCTTCGCCACAACCAGCAGCCACCGAAGCTACCTCGGCACCAGCACCAGCTCCAGCGCCAGTAACCGAACCAGCACCAGCACCAGCACCAAATCCGGTAGCAAGAAAATCAGCAGCTACACCAAGTCCAACAACAAGAACACCAGCGCCAAGTTCTTCCGCCTCGTCCGAGTCTTCTCAACCTCGGCGAGGAACTATCTCGACAGCTCCTAAGGGAAAGTCCGCTGCAACCACTTCCTCTTCTCAGCAAGCAAAGGGCAAAAAGGCTCCTGACGCTACCAAATCATCATTCGTCCAGGCTGGGCAGCGTACCCTCACGTCAATGCTTCCCAAGAAGGCTCCAGCAGCGAAGGACGCCCCTGCCGAGCCAACCGATGCACAACAGATGGTTCTGCACACCAACCCAACCCTTGCCTTGGTTGAGAGGAAAGAGGCGCACGCGAAGGACTTGGTGGCGCCCCATATGCCCACCGGCGAGCGGTACACTCTGATGTTCATTGAATTTGTCAACAACTGGAATAAGGCGGAGTTCGTCCATGACGACGATCTCCCGGAGAGGTTTGGCCCCGCCGAATTTTCCGCCCAAATGAACACAGCCGCTAAGGCAATCAACCTCGCAGGGCGGATGATGGAGGTACGTCGCCTCCCCTTTATATGCTGTATATAATGATGATATAACCATTAGTCCCTGAGCCTCCGGGGGAGTAACTTCTTACTCGGCCGGATGCTCTTTAGAAAACTAATGTAGCTCCATGAGAACTTCGAATATGCACACACCTAGAGCCGGGTTAAGTTCCACTTGGCCCGAATTTTGTACACTTCAAATATGCACACACCTAGAGCCGGGTTAAGTTCCACTTGGCCCGGATTTTTGTACACTTCGAATATGCACACACCTAGAGCCGGGTTAAGTTCCACTTGGCCCGGATTTTGTACACTTCAAATATGCGCACACCTAGAGCCGGGTTAAGTTCCACTTGGCCCGGATTTTTGTACACTTCGAATATGCACACACCTAGAGCCGGGTTAAGTTCCACTTGGCCCGGATTTTGTACACTTCAAATATGCACACACCTAGAGCCGGGTTAAGTTCCACTTGGCCCGGATTTTTGTACACTTCGAATATGCACACACCTAGAGCCGGGTTAAGTTCCACTTGGCCCGGATTTTTGTACACTTCGAATATGCACCAAGCTAACTTGTGCTTATGTATTCCTTTCAGGTGACCACCAATCGCCGGAGTGCTGAATTCCAACGTCTGCTGGATACCCACAAGACGCTACGCGCAAAGCAAGCTGCACTTCTCGCGGAATACGAGAAAAGGGCTAAATTTCTTCCTTGGCGCTTCTTCGTTTTTCTTCATCTTCCTCTGCCGAACTAATCTCATCATTCGGTTTCCGCAGCTGGGGTGGAGGCTGAGAACAAGATTATGCGGAAGAATCTAGAGCAGATCAAGGGTAAGTCATTTTTGTCCGACCTTATAGTGCTTTCCATTTCCTTTTCTCCTTGGCTTGACAAACATTTATACCTCGGCTCTGCCGGGTCAACACACTATTTCAGCATCGCTTGAAGATAGTGTGCTCGTGCCTGATATGATGCTGCATTTTCTCGAACAAGCAGGGCAACATCAAGCCGAGCTGAAGAAGAAAGATGATGAGCTCGTCCTCCTCCGGACCAAGGACGATGAGATCGCCAGGCTCAAGGCTGAGATGGAGAAAATGAAAGCCCAACACCAATCCGAGCTCCAAAAGGTTGGCCAGGATTACACAGAAGAGCGCGAGCGCCTCAATCTCCAGATCGCCAAGGACCAGGATCTACTCAAGGAGTCCGGCATCCAGCTTGGGTCGGCGAACGCTGAGCTTGAGCAGCTTCGTAAGAGACATGATGACTGCACCAGGGAGTTGACCCGGATCCTCAGCCATATATCACGTAAGTTCCTTTCCCTTATCCGACCTACTTCTCCGGGTTACTTCAAATGTCTTCTTTATCTTCTTCCTTTGTCTTGTTTCCAGGCAAATTTCTAGAGGGCACTGCTAGTGCGAGCGCAGCAGTTGCAAACTTCCGCCGAGAAAGGGGTACTCCTGCCGCTCCTGAAGGTGAAGAGATTCCCTATGACATGGAGGACCTGTTGGTCAGCTTGTCATCTCACGTGGAGCTCATCAAGAATTATGGCAAGGACATCCTCGACGTTGCAGTTCGCATCTTCAACACGTTCTAGCCCGGAGAAGATACTCCGGAGACCACCGCAATCCTCGTTGAGAAGCTAATGGAAACCGAGACCCAGCTCGACCTCTGGAGAGAGTTCGCTGGACGTGCCGCAGCTGATACCATTCTTCACCACATACTCATGTGGTATGAGAAGATCGATCTCAACCTCCTGACACGCCTGCGCACAGGATCCAGATGGACCAATGACCCGGAGTGGGTAGCTCAGCGCCAGGCTTGTGCCCATAGCCTCATCGAATACGCTCCCATTCATGAATGGGCTGAGGGGCCGAGCTTCCTTGAAGCCGCTGGGGACGAAGAGGTTGAGAACGATGAAGATAGCTCATACGGTGATGGAGACGGTGAAGCCTCGGATATCGAAGATGGCGAAGATGATGCCGAACTTCCTCCTCCTGCTGCTCCTTGAGCAAAAAAACTTGAAAATTTATCAGATCCCCGGTATGCCGGGTGGAGTTGTATCCCATATCCATGTGATATTTTGCTACTAAGTTCTTATGCCGGGTTAACTTGGGCGTAGTCCCCGAGTTTCTTTTTCTTGTTCGTCCAATCTTTTGGCTCGTCTCGTGTCTACCTTGATTCGGTTTTACGACTTACGAATCCGAGCTTCAAAAATTGTCTTAACAATACTAGGAAACTTTTAGACTTGGCTCAAAAATAAAACAGCACAATAACTTGAGAACAAATACAAGGTTAGTCCGAAAACAAACGTCGGCTCGAATAAATTCTTTTCCTTAGTCGTTTTTCATGTGCTACGCAATTCCAAACTTGTTCCCTTGTTTGCCATGAAGCCAATTCTTGTTGGACAACAGGAAGTCGAAGAGTTGGGTTCTTGGTGCTCACACATTACTGATCCGAGCTAAGTAGAACAACTTATTCTAGCTAACGCACAAAAGACAACAAATATTATTAAGGCAGTCCTCGAGTTACTGCTCGAGGTGCCAACATTTCATTGATAAGCTCATTGCCGGCATACATACCGACACATGAGAAGACTCGGATACATACACTTCTTCGCTAAGTGTAGAGAGGACGAAGGAGAGCTATATTCCATGGACGCTTAGATTCCTCGCCGGACCTGTCCGCCTTGTTCTTTTCTTGTGGCTTTGCATCTATAAGATAATAAGAATCATTGTGCAATGCCTTGCTCACGATGAATGGCCCTTCCCATGGGGGGATAATTTATGCATGCCAGCAGTACGTTGTATCAACCGGAGCACCAGATCGCCTTCCCAAAAGACTCGGCGGCTTACTTTCCGGCTATGATAGCGTCGGAGATTTTGCTGATATATGGCGGATCTGGACAATGCCAGTTCTCTCGCTTCTTCCAGCAGATCAAACATCATTTTTCCAGGCTTCTTGCACTTCGGCTTCTGTGTATTGGGTGACCCTAGGCGAATCATGCTCTATGTCGGCTGGTAATACAGCTTCTGCCCCATATACCAGAAAAAACGGTGTATAGCCTGTTGATCGATTCAGAGTTGTTCTTAAACTCCATAGTACCGCTGGTAGTTCTTCTATCCAGCACCCCGCTGATCTTTGCAGTGGCTCAATGAGCCAGGGTTTTATCCCGGATAATGCTAATCCGTTGGATCTTTCCACTTGTCCGTTCGATGCGGGGTGGGCTACCGAGGCTACGTCCAGCCGGATCTTCTTATCCCGGCAGAAACGCGCAAATGCTCCTTCCACAAAATTTGTGCCATTATCAGTTATGATACTGTGAGGATAACCGTACCTCAAGATGATATCCTTGAGAAACATTACGGCCGTAGCTCCATCACATTTTCTTATAGGCTTTACTTCAATCCACTTCGTAAACTTGTCCACCATTACTAAAATGTGAGTCATATTTCCCCTTGCTGGTTTGAACGGGCCGACCATATCCAAGCACCATACGGCAAATGGCCAAGTAATTGGTATGGTCTTGAGTTCCGACATTGGCATATGTGTCTTGGTAGTGTACCTCTGACACCCATTACATTTTCTCACCAGATCTTCTGCTTGCTCTAAGGCACTTGGCCAGTAGAATCCGTGCCGGAAATCTTTTGCTACCAAGGCTCGGGACGAGGCATGGTGCCCGCATTCCCCTTGATGTATATCTCGGAGGATGTCAAGCCCTTCTTCCGGGTCAACAAATCGCTGGAGGACATTGGTCACACTTCTTTTGTATAGTTCGGAATTGATGATCGTGTACGCCTTTGCCCTCCTCTGTGTTTGCATGGACAACACTTCCTCTGTGGGTAACGTTCCATCTTTCAGGAATTGAAATATAGGTAGTGCCCAAGCTGGTATTGCTCGCACAGGGAACACATCCTCATCAATCTCCATCTGATCCACCGGCATAACTTCAATCGGATCACGCTGAGCAGTCCCCGGGTCTTGCGAAGCAGTCCCCGGGTTCACTGAAGCAGTCCCCGGGTTTGCCGAGGCAGTCCCCGGGTTTCGCGCACCACTTCCCATGTCAATATCCATGGGCATAACTCCGGATTCCGTGTCTTCTGGGACATAGATTGAGTCGTTTCTAGGGAGGGCCTGATGGATGGTTTCCTGAGGTGCTCTAATGCTACACCCGGTGGAACTGCTTGTCGGGTTGACCCGAGCTTCGATAGCATGTCGGCAGCCTCATTTTCCACCCGGGGTACATGGTGAAATTCGCATCCCTCAAAGTAACCAGATATCTTCTGCACATGAAATCTGTACAGTGCCATGTTTGGATCAAGGGCGTCCCACAGTCCCGACACTTGCTGCACCACCAAATCCGAGTCGCCAAAGCATATGACCCGACGTATCCCAATCTCTTTTGCCACCTTGAGCCCGTGCACAAGCGCTTCATACTCAGCGACATTGTTTGATGCCGCGAAATGGATCTGCAGCGCGTATTTCAACTAGTCCTTCTTTGGCGAAGTAAGTACAACTCCGGCACCTAGCCCAGTTTTGGTTTTTGATCCGTCAAAGTGCATTTGCCAATAGTTCGGATCTGGGAGTGGCGGTTCGTATTGCACCTCGGCCCAATCCACGAAAAAGTCCGCAACAGCTTGAGATTTGATGGCTTCTCTTCTGTCATATTGCGGCGCATAAGGAGCTAGCTCAATTGCCCATTTTGCAATTCTGCCACTCGCATCCTTGTTACTCATTATCTCGGATATGGGGGCCTCACATATGACCCTGATGGGATGCTCCTCAAAGTAGTGCTTCAGCTTCTTAGCGGCCATGTACATGCCATACGCCACCTTTTGATAGTGTGGATAGTTCTTCTTTGAGGCTGACAACACCTCGCTTAAGTAATACACTGGCCTTTGCACCGACTTACCTTCCTCGTCGTGCTCCACCACTATCACTGCACTTACAACTCGGTTGGTTGCGGCTATATAGAGCAACATTGGCTCCTTTAATAGTGGTGAGGCTAACACTGGTGCAGTGGCTAACATCTTCTTCAAGTGGGCAAAGGCTTAATTGGCCTGCGGTGTCCAAACGAACTTATCCGACTTTTTCATGAGTTGGTAGAGAGGCAATGCATTTTCTCCCAACCGACATACAAACCGACTTAACGAGGCCAGGCAACCTGTGAACTTCTGGACATCGTTAAGACATTTCGGCAGTTCCATTCGTTCAATGGCCCGGATTTTGGTTGGATTAACCTCGATACCTCGGCTAGAAACAAGAAAACCGAGCAATTTCCTAGCCGGGACACCGAAGGTGCATTTTTCCGGGTTAAGTTTCATCCGGAACCTCCTTAGGTTCGCAAACGTTTGCCTGATATTGTCAAGGAGCGTTTTGCTTTCCTTGGTCTTGATAACCACATCATCCACATACACTTGTACATTTTGACCAATTTGGTCGTGCAAACATTTTTGCATACATCTTTGGTACGTTACCCCTGCATTACGTAAACCAAACGGCATGGTGCGATAGCAATAAGCCCCATACAGGGTAATAAACGCAGTCTTTATTTGATCATCCGGATTCAGAGGTATCTGGTGGAAACCAGAATATGCATCAATGAATGACAACAATTCACATCCGGCAGTTGAGTCTATGACCTGATCTATTTATGGCAGCGGAAATGGATCTTTTGGACACACCTTGTTCAGGTTCGTGTAATCGATACACATTCGCCAAACCACTGCCACGTTCAGATCATCCTTCTTCTTCTCCACCAGCACCGGATTAGACAGCCAATCCGGGTAAAGAACTTCCATGATAAATCCTGCAGCTAGCAACCGAGCTATCTCATCCCCGATGACTTTCCTCCTATCTTTGGCGAAGCGGCGGAGAGGTTGCTTCACTGGCTTAGCTCCGGGTCTCACATTCAAAGAGTGCTCGGCCAACTCCCTCGGAACACCTTGCAAGTCCTGTGTGGACCAAGCAAAAATGTCCCGATTCCCACGGAGGAAGCTGACGAGCTCGCTTTCCTATTTATCACTTAACCCGACACCAATTGTTATGGTGCGCTCCGGGAACATGTCATCAACAGGAACCTTCTTGGTATCTTTCGTGGCCTGGAAGGAGACACTTCCATGCAGGTTACTCAGCGCGGGCATATACTGCTGCGCGGACTGAGCCAATGCCGCCACCTCTTGAATTTTCCTTTTTTCCTGCGCAATCACAAGTGACTCGGCTAAGTTAGACCCGGCCAACGCACACTCCATGGAACGTCGGAAATCCCCAGTAATGGTAATCACCCCGTTTGGTCCGGGCAACTTCATCTTCAAGTAACTAATATGATAGCTCTCCATGAACTTGTTCAGCGCTGGCCTTCCGAGTAACGCGTGGTATGCACTTTCTAAGTTCACCACCTCGAACTCCAAATTTTCGGTTCGGCAGTTATCCCTCGTGCCGAACAATACGTCAACCCGGACCTTGCCTATGGGCTCACAAGAGATGCCGGGCACAATACCATGGAAAGTTGTCCTCATGGCCTGTAGCATGTTCTCCGAGATACCCAACTTGCGCATTGTGTCCGCATACATGATGTTAATGCTACTGCCATTGTCGATCAGTACCTTTGAGAACCTTACGTTAATGCTAGGTCCAATGAATGTCGGATCCAGCACCAACGCATACGAACCAGGGCTTGGCATAAGCTTGGGATGATCCTTGATGCTCCAGGTGATTTCTTGGTCATACCAAGTCATATACCTAGTCACTGCAGGCATCACTCCATTCACCTCCATATGTCGGCGCTGCAAGCTCTTTCTATCTGTTTCCTCAGTGGTGAACACACAATAGCTCTGATGATGCTCTCTGTACTCATTTCTCCCCTCACTTCCGGGGTACCTCTGATCCGGCTGATGTTGATTTTCCACCTGATGCACTGCATCCCTTCTCTCATTGTTATCATACCTCCGCGGAGGGGGAGGCAACATTAGCTGTTGCGTGTTTGCTCCGGAGAGCAACTGCTGCCGGGGTAACTCCTGCCGAGGCTGATCATTCCGGGGTGCCTGAGCATTCCCCGAACCACCTTGTTCAATCTTGCGCATCCAGTCACATTGCCTCGTCGTATGACCCGCTGGGTTACTCGGATTTGGCGTGTGAAACTTACACGGCTGGTCCAACATTGACTCGTAAGTATACCTCGGATGGTCCTTCTTTTCTTGCCACTGTTTCTTTTGCTCTAGCGTCCAAGTTTTCTTGCCATCGTTTCTCGGAGTCCATTGCCCTCCAGTTTTCTGGCGCTGACTGCCCCCTACTTCGGGCTGATCTTGATTCACAGCTGCAACTTGTTGCGAACCGTATCGATGATCCGATCTATCATCTCTTCTTGTTCCTCTGTAGTCATTCCTCCGGGATGATCCAGCTCCATCCCTCTGGTAGTACTCATCGTTTGACTCGTTTGATACGAGCCTAGGTTGAGTCGGATCACCCAAAGCATACGAATTTGTAATCCGGATCTTCTCTGCCAACATAGTTGGCATTTTCCTTTGCAACTTCTGCCACAGCTTGCTTGCATATCTGCACCCTTGCGCAAACCATGCTATGGCCTGTGATTCTATCACGCCCTCACATGAGTTTCCCATGGTACACCACCGGGTTAAAAACTCCCGATCTGTCTCATTTTGTCTTTGTTTGCACATAGCTAGGGTCTGCGGCCTATTTGGCCTCTGATACGTACTCGAGAAATTGCTGATGAACATTTCCTCGAAATCTATCCAGCAGTTAATGCTTCCGGGCCGAAAATTGTTCAGCCATACCCTTGCTGGCCCCTCCAACATCTGGGGTACATATCGTACAGCCCATCTCAAGTTTCTAGTGGCAATTTTCATAGCTGTAGCATAATTTATCAGCCAATCCTCCGGCTTTGTACTGCCATCATACGTTTTCGTGCCCCTGGGTAACTGGAAGTTGGGTACCGAGGGCTCCTTCATGATCCGGGGTCCAAAACACGCTGGACCTGGTGGACCTTGACATTCGATTTGTTCCGATCATTATACCTGTCTTGCTCTCGTGGAGTACCTTTCTGTTGCATACCTCGGTCGGCACTTTTCTCTTGCCTTGGTATATTCCGTTGTTGCGGTTGTCCTGCGCCTGCCGAATTTCGCTGTTCGGCATTGCCATTGACGGTGTTCCCTTGACCGGCATTGCCTTGGTCGCGTTACCTCGGCCAGCTTCACCTCGGCTCACACTCCGTCGATCATCATTTTTCTATGCTTCTTTTCCTTTCCCTGCTCGCGTTGGGTCATACGGGACGATCTGTTTGTTCCGTCTGGCCGAGATTACTACCTCTTCTCTCCTTGGACCACCATGAGGAGACGATGCGGCTCTAGCAGATTTCTCCGGGTTACCCATCACCGAATGGACGATCTTGGAGGCTCCAACTCTCTCCAGGTTAGCTCTGAGTAGTTCTTCGTTTTGTCTGTTTGCGATCCGAATGAGCTCGTTAACCCTATCTTGTTGTCTTTGCCGAGCCTCACCCGTTAGACCCTCTAACTCGGATGCCGCTGTATCCGCTGCTCTGAGGTTCTTTGCCGGGGTACTATACCTCAGCAGCCCCACGGACAAACAGTTTTCTAATTCCTCAATTCCAGTATCACCTTCTTTGTTCATCTCGCTCATGAGATTTCTCCTCTTCACTTTTACAGCGTCAACTCTGTTCGCCTTTGCGTACTCACGCAACGTCATATTCAACGACTGCTGAGCCGCGGCTATCTTTTTTGCACCCTCTAGTATTTTTTGCCTAGTTTCTTCTAGCTCGGCCTGCACCCGAGCCGGATCTACTGCTGCTACCACAGGGTTTGCCAAGCTATCCATCGCTTCCCTCAACACATTCTGTAGCCTCTCTAGTGGAGGACCTCTACCTTTCCTCGGTACTTTAGGCGTTACCTCCGGATCTGGCGCCGGATCCTTGCTCGCGCCCGCACCAGGCGCAATCATCATCACCTCTGCGTGGTCCGGGGAGCGAACGACATGCGCCCCGCGAACCACAGTGAGGGGTGGCTCCCCTGCCTCGACGACGTGGCGCGAATGAACACACGGCACGTCAACAGCAATGTAGACCTTGTGCGCACCGAGCTTGACGAAGAGGCCATTGCGCGGAAGTGGGCGCGTGCCGAAGCAGCCAGCGTTGTCGCTGACGAAGTCCAGCGCTCCAAAGCGTTGAACAAGCCCGGAGACGATGCGTTCGCCGGTGCCGATGAAGTTTCCCGTTCGGATCTTGACCCCTGCTAGCGCCGGTAACCCCACGGTGGGCGCCAACTGTCGTGGTGGTGTCACGGCAGATGCCACGGATAGGCTAAAGGTGGGGACTAATACACGCTAGGGGAATCCAGGGAGGGATAATAAAGTGATTCTTCACACAGAAGTTTGTATTTGCTTTGCTTCCAAGATTACAAGTGCTCCTAGAGCTGTAATGGCGAGAGGAGGAAGAAGGAGCTCTCTTACTCTCACACACATATCACACTTATAACCCTAGCGAAATCAGAATAGCGGAACCCCCTCTACTGAAAACCTAGCCCTCCTTATATAGAGGGAGCTAGGTCTCTGCTTAGGGCATACGTGGAGGCATATTCCTAAGAATATGCCTCCTCCCAAAGTAGTAAGTCGACCGGGGTGCTTTTCCCCCGCATCACACATGCAGAGGCCACGTGAGCCTCTGCGGCGCCCGCGTCAGCCGACATGGGCGTCGTCACCCTTGTCGGCCACACCCCGGTGGTCCTGCCCTTGTCTACTTCGCTCAGGTAGTGCGTACCGGGGCTTCTTTTGACCAGCGAGATTCCTTCCTTCTCCTAGAAGCTTGACGTGACCCGGATCATAGTTGATCCGGCCACATCCGTTCCTGCATACAAGTAAAACATGCATTTCCGACTTACTCCTTAAGTCGTTTGAGACTCAGTTAGGCGAACGCCCCCTGGTCCGGGTTACCCCGTGATTCGGTCTGCCTTGAGGTGACCCAGTCAGCATCCGCTTTGGCCTTGCCGAACCACGGCTAACTTGGCCTTTATACCCCGGCGTGACCCTACCCAGGGATATCCCCCCAACACTTTTGAACCACCATGTCCATCACGACATTGACAGAGTACTAGGGTCCTCCCTCAAGTAAATTGTGTCACCTCCTCAAAGCTCAAGAGCTGAAAATGTAGCTAGAAAACTAAGAGAGCTCAAAGCGGGAGCACACATCGTGACAACATGGTTATATTTGAAATCTAAGATGGTGAGGATGGATCATCACCTCGTGCAAAACAAGGGAGGGGTCACCAACCACGACAAACCATTTCTCCATGGTGAATAAAAAAGGAGGACATGGCACTAGGGGGTTGCAGCGCATGCCATAGAGCATGGAGTAGCATCAAAATAGAGGTTTTTCTTAGTGGTTATGCAAGTGGATTCGGTGCACGTCTGCGACCTAGGAGACATCTTGTAAATGTATAAATAATATTTTAACTTGTAACATCTTGTAATTTGGTCCTCGGTTAGTTTTTCAATTTTGCATACATGTATATCAATAGACAGTTTTCAAGAGTGGATTTACATGGCTTGAGTTTAACAACTGACAAAAAACATTGTTAACAATTCTGTTTTTATGAATATAACCTACTACAACATTAAATGTTGGTACATTGTATTGTTCTTGGTGGATATATTTTTGTGCCTCTCTCTCTCTCTCTCTCTCTCTCCCCCTTTGCAAGTTTAGGAACACACTGTATTATAGTACTTACTTTATCCAATCACATGCTCTAGAGGAAGCCATTATTTACGAATCCACTGTTTTATATTAGTACACTTCCACCACACCCACTAGTAGAAAACAGACCTTTGGTCCAGGGGTATTAGCCCCGGTTTGGCTACAAACCAGGACTAATGCCTTGGTCCAACGGCTAGAACTGGCCCAGGAGGATGGCAGACACTAGCCCCGGTTCGAACGGGACCTTTAGCCCCGGGTCGTGTAATAAACCGGGGCTAAAGGGTTTCAGGCAGGCCGGGTCGGGCGTCAGACCCTTTAGCCCCGGTTTGTTACACAACCCGGGGCTAAAGGTGGACCTTTAGCCCCGGTTCTAGACACGAACCGGGGCTAAAGGTCTGGCTATATCTTCTTTCCCTGCCCGAGCCACCATTCAAGCTGGTGGCTCTCCTCTCTCTCTCTTTCTTGCTTCAAGCTCGAGTTCATGCCCTTTTTTCCTCAAGATTTGTCTAGATTTTGTGGTGCCCCATCTATCCAAAGGTTCTAAAAGGTGAGCAACTTCATCCTTTGAACTCTCATTGCTATATTAGCTCATTTCATGCTCTATCTTATAGATGGATTTGTGGATTTAGTTTGGTACTAATTTTTGCAGTGATAGCACGGTAATGATGCAACGATGGATGTGTACCCCGTGGATGCAATTAAGGAGAAGACTAGTTGTGAGCTGCATGTTGAACTGAAGAATATATCCATGAAGGTGGCGGTCGGCTTTGCTTTACCTTCTGCACCGGGAGCGACCTACCATTGCAATCCGATTCTAGCTGGCTATGCTCGTGTCGGTGTGGATGAAATTCTACCTATGTGTCAGTCACTACAGCTTGACATCCCTGGAGGTGAAGGGGAGACGACACTGGGAGAAGTCACGAGTGGCTTCATTCTTTGGAAAAAGAATACATCAAGTTTCCAGGCTCAACACCAAGGCAACCGTCTCCTCCTAGTGCACCATCTCCTCCAAGTCCACCTCCAAGTGCACCGTCTCCTCCCATTAATAGTCCAATCCATGACCCCAACACGAGTCCATCTCAATCTACGCAGCCGCCTCCACCCACTAAGGGGCAAAAGCGGAAGAATACCACCGCTCCGTCGAGCGATAACCAACGCTCGAAGCGACAGTTGTCGCCCCTCCCAAGAGTACCGCCGGTTCCTCCCAAGAGGGCTTACGACCTGACCGATGAGGAGACCGATGCGGTCGTACGTGCCGAAGTGGATGCTCATTTTAAAAAGAAACAACCTGAACCAGAGGTCCAAATAAAACCGGAAACCAAGGAGCACTTTAGGAAATTACTGACACAGCCATCCCAAGCTCAGTTAAATGCGCCAGATGACTATACACGATGTCTTCAGAAGACATTGAAACAAAAGAGATCAAGCGGTAGAGGAAGCAGCAAAAAAGAGGTTCCCCAGCAGGGGGAACAAGCAAAACAATCGAGTGGTAGCGGAAGCATCAGAACAGACGTCCCTCAGCTGGGGAAACAAGCAAAACAATCGAGTGGTAGCCGAAGAACCAAAAGAGATGTTCCCCAGCTGGGGAAACAAGCAAACCAATCGCTCCCCCCACTCCAGGTGAACATACCCAAACCTCAACTATATGAGGAAGAACCTATGGATCCGGAAACGGCTAGGATATTGGCCGAGCAATGTGGTATGCCTATTCATGAATTTATTCACGGTGTTATGCCCAAGGCTGAGGTAGTACCCAAATTTGTTAACGGGGAGCCTCTGGTCAGTTCTGAGAGGCTTCGGGATATGCCAACACAAATGCGACGATTCCATGAATGGTACATGAAAGCATCAAAAGAACAGCGAAATTGGCTCATACTGAAAGTTCGAAAATCGCATTACTTCATTGAAGACGAGGTCCCTATTGAATTTACAGAATTATTTCAATTATTCAATTTAAAGGAACTCGACAAAACTATCCTCAGTTCGTATTGTTTGTAAGTGATTACTTTATTTATGTAATTATGTCTCTATCTCAGCCTTTTCAATTCATTGCCGGTAAGTATACTCACTATATTCTTTTGTACGCTATATATAATGATGCAGAATGAAGATGCTCGATTGTAAAAGAAAGGCTATCAACGGATTTGGGTACATTGACCCACATCGAGTTCATGGGTCTATACTAAAGGATAAACCACTAGAGACCGAGCACAACTTGTTGCGGTTTCTCACGAAACAACATTTCTGTAACGAAATACTATTTCCTTACCACGACGGCAAGTGAGTTTTTATACACATTAACTTTTGCTTACTCGATGTTCAGTGTAAATAATGAGTTACTGACGTATGTAAACCTTGCGTAGGTACCACTGGATTCTTCTAAGCATTTCACTTGACATGGGAAGAGTTCACATCATGGACTCACTAAACAAAGACATTGAAAACTACCGCATCATTATCGATGCGCTCCAGAGGTAATTTCAACCATTATCGCACTATATCGGTTTCTTTCGTTCATTTTCTGGGATATCAAGTAGTTATTAACTCATACATTAATTTTCTTTGTCGGGTAGGGTTTGGACACAGTTCAAGAAACATGTCCACGGTCAATGGCGTGAGGAGCTATTTTTTAAATCACTCTCGGTAAGTAGTACGAGCTAAGTCCGCGCATCTATTTAATTCTAGTTTATGTGCATTTATCATGCTAGTGCTATTATTTGATTGAATTCTATTCTTGTAAAGTGCGCGAGGCAGCCACAGGGAACTAATCTATGTGGATTCTACGTGTACGAGTTCATTCGCATCAGTATTGAGAGGCCCTCGGAAAATGTTCGAGTAAGTAAACAATATATTCACCCTTTATTTTTATTACAAAAAATCGTGTTGGGTCTAATCCATACGATCTCCTTTTTACATAGTTGGACGCGATGCGGGACAAGCTCCTACCAGAGGACCGCCTAATAGCAATCCAAGAGGAATTTGCTGCATTTTTTCTCGACGAGGTCATAGACCCACGCGGAGAATACTGTATAAGTAGACCCTAAAGCATCCATGTAATCAAATAGACATGCTCTGGACCTTGTTGGGACTCCATATATAATTATATTATATATTGTGTCAATGTGGCCAAGTACTGTGTAGTAGCGTTCTGTATGTATACGAAAACTTGTTTCTAATGAAAACACAGAATGAAAAATAATTGAACACAAAACACAAAATGAAAAGAAAAACACAAAACCCTAAAACCCCATCCCCTGCCGCGGCAGCCAAATGGCCCAAAATGCTGCCGTGGCAGGGAAGCTTTAGTCCTGGTTCGTAACACGACCCGAGGCTAAATGTCCTGCCGCCCAGCGCGCCTAGCAAGCCACGTGGTTGGACCTCTAGCCCCTGTTACGAACCGGGGCTAAAGCTTGGACCTTTAGTCCCGCTTCTGCAACCCCGGTTCGAAATCCGGGGCTAAAGGGCCTTACGAACCGGGGCAAATTGCCCGGTTTCTACTAGTGCACCAACGATCGGTAGAAACAATGTTAGGACAAAGAAATTTGTATGTACACAGCTACTGACCAAGTGTATCCAATTCATACTTGAGAGCCATTGCGGTTCATCACTTTTCTCTCATAAACACCGGTTGTTAAAAAAAAGAATGTTAGAACGAGAAATATTAAAAATAAGGTGAGAATAGGAGATCTCAGGAAGGGAATGCGCTATGGCCTGCCGTGGTGCACTGGCTACCTTCAATTTTCAATGCCATGTCTTTCTCCACACGATTGCAGTGTGTATCATACAGCGACCCTGCCACCAGCCGTTCAAAGAATGCATGCTACATAGGAGGCGTTGAACAGACCTATAGCTGGTTGCCTCCCAATGGCGAAGAGGCGTATCCCGTCACGTTCGTTGTTTACACCAGACTAACGCACTCTTAGCTGGATGATTTTCTCCTAGGAACGATACCTCCACCGCATGACATGCATGGCCCTCAAGCTTTCTTCTTTGTAATAGGAAGTTGAACTAAGTACATTTGCATTTCATAGCGTGACTCATGTTGCTATGAGACTAATAACTGTGCCAACATGAAAAACTATTGGCTTTGCATGTGTTATGTATGAAATCACTTCTCATGGTTTTATTAGATCATTCATTTTGTCTAACACCATTTATTTCTTATATAGACATTTACTTGTGTGTCATTCTTTTATTCTCTACTCAAAAATCAAGCTAAAAGGAGGCTTGACACAACGAGGGTGGATCCGGCCATCAACAAAAAAACAGTGTTATGTCTGCACGTTCAAGCTGGTTTGCATCGATGATGATGACATAGGGAAGATAGTGTTTGAGGCATTGTGGGAGACAAGGGGACCAATAGGGGCCTTGCCCCCTCCCAAGATTGAAAAGTTTCCTATATACCCCTAGATTTGTGTGCAACCCCCCTCCCAAAATAGTGAAATTTAGTGTTTGGCCCTCACTAACAAGTTTAGTGCCTTGCTCTTTGTCATTGCCCCCACTTCCCGACTCCGCCCCTGGTTCGAGGAGAAGCCACTCCACAGTGGGCTATTTGGAAGATCTCGTCACCAAGGACGCCATGGTCAACGAGCATATCATAAGGGTTGAAGGGCTCCGTCTTGGTAGTACTATCGGCGTTCCTTCAATTGTTGAAACTGACTGTCAGCACGTCGTAGACATCCGACATCTTGACTATGGAGGTGCATGATAGGTCCCAAGAAAGCATTCCCCTCGAACAAGCAGAATGTCACCTTATAGAGGAAAACTTTGGAAACCTGAAGATTGAGAAGATCCTTAGAATAGCCAACAAAGTAGCTCATCTGCTCGCATCTTATAGTAGCTCTTCCATATTTAGTGGTGTAATGTATCTCTATGCCCCGGTCTGCGTACCAGAACAAGTGTAGTGGAAACAATAGATCCTTCCAAAGAAACCACCGAGACCATGTACTTCCCTAATCAAAAGCCATGAGGAATTTTCTAGAGGGAGAAGAGAACTTTCACGAGGAGGTGGTGCAAGTGGAGAGGAGGAGGCAACCTCCTTTTGTAGGGGAGGGGGAAGCCCAAGGTGGTCATGGCGCCAGCCACGGAGGGTGCCCCTACCTCTTCCCTCATTCATGTGAATGGCACTCCACTCACATAAACACCTCTTGCACTCACAAGCATTTAATATCCACTAAATTAAATGCATTACTCTATTAAATAAAACAATTTTTATTTATTTTATTCAGATTGTTAATTACTTTAAATAGAAAACATTTGCATAAAACCCCTTGCATTGTTTTGATATCACATTCGAAAACAATTTCAGCAATTTGATCTGAAGTAATTCCAGTGATCATCGAAATAATTTCAGCTCTAACAAAACTATTCTCGGATATGTTTTATCTGCCCATTAGTATCAATGTACCTTAAGTGTATGACCCTATAGTTCGCGAATGATGCTGACATAATAAAGACACATCTCTTATCAATAATCAGAAGCGGGATCTGGAGATCCATACTGACTCCCACATATTCAATAATGACTCTAGTGATCATGTGAACCATTAATGTTATAATCAATTTCTTTTGTCTCGCAATATTTTACTTGTCCCTGATCCGATCATAGGTACCATCTATACCCTAGTTCGATCTCATTCCCGACAAGTACTCTTACTTGTTTCGTGATACAACATCCTTGTGACCTAGTCACATGCTCGCAAGCGGTGTTGATGTAATATCACTGAGAGGGCCTAGAGTATATCTCTCCATCATTAGAATGGACAAATCCCACTATTGAGAGACTCTACATTACACTTTCAGAATACCTGAACCCATTTTTATAGTCACCCTGTTACTGTGTGACATTTGATGTTATCAAAGTACTCTTTTGGTGTTAGTGGTTGACATGATCTCATGGTCTGAGTACTAAGTCTTCTTCGTATATGTTTGATGTAGCAATGTAAACTTAATGACTAGATCGTATTTCTATATCTACTTTGGGTGTATATTCATCATAACATTCTTTTAATGATATGATCCCATTATTAATAACGTCCAATATTCATGATCAGGAAACCTTGATCATCTGTTACTCAACGAGCTAGTGTAATGAGAGGCATTACTAGGAACTTTGGTTTGTTTATTAAACACACATATATTAATGTTTCCTATTAATACAATTCTAGCATGAGAAATAAACATCGATTACAAACTTGGAATGAGATAATAACTTTTTATTATTGCCACTCGGGCATATTCCCTTCACGATGTTCCTTCAATTGTTAAAAATGACTGCCAGCATGTCGTAGACATCCGACATCCTGACTATGGAGGTGCATGATAGGTCCCAAGCAAGCATTCCCATGGAACTAGCAGAATGTCACCTTATAGCGAAAACCTTTGGAAACCTGAAGATTGAGAAGATCCTTAGAATAGCCAACAAAGTAGCTCATGTGCTCGCATCTTACAGTAGCTCTTCTATATTTAGTGGTGTAATGCATCTCTATGCCCTGATCTGCATACCGGAACAAGTGATGTTCAATTCTCAAGATAACTATATCTCTTAATATTTGTTGACACCGTTTTTTTAAAAGAGGATAGCAGAGGGCTTGTTGCTCCTCCTTGAGTAAGTGTGTGAACTTAGTCCATGGACCACTATAGTGAAATTTGTATTTCACCTTTTAACATATGCCAAGTAAGTGGATTATGAAAACTACACTCAAATATTTTAAAGTAAGTCTCATATAACTCTAGACACATTTTAATGTAACAAAGTATTATTAGGTTTTGCCAAAGATCATAGTCATACAGCTTGAGCTTGAAAATTCACAAAATAATGATAAACATCTAGCTAGAGAATGATCCAACACTTACGATAGCCTCATGTAATTTCTGTGCTTACTTTATTTCTCTTGTACAATCCTCTTGTACACGTGTAACCAAAAAATAAAAATATATGGATACATGCACTAGAATGCTATTTTTTCCCTTTAAAACAAATCTATAGTAGTTATATGGCACAAAAGTTCCATTCTTGGTCGACGTAAGCTCTGGGATAAGTCTCACATTTTTTTGAAACGTGTTACAAAGCCTGCATTGCACATTCTAGATCCGAGGAGAAATATCGATAGCAAAAACCATAGATATATAACTATTTTAAATCAGGTAAACCACTTGAAGATTATAGCGTATTCTCTCAAATATAGGTGACGATCTAGCCATATGACTTGTACTACTGCTTCCATCTTAATGGTGTAGAGTATTGGGAGGAAGAAGAACCAATCTCTCTCTCTCTCTCTCTCTCTCTCTGACAACTACCATTAATTGTGAAGATTTTACCGTGCAAAAATAGTGAAGATTTTTCCGTGCAAAAATAGCTCATACAATTTATCAGTGGCAGATGATTTTAGCAACCACACTCTGCGCGATTATATATCAGCACCGATGGTGAGTGTTCTCTTTTTCTTTTCTGCGAAAGATGGTGAGTGTTCTCTGCATGCTTCACGATCATTATATAACGATTTTGTACCAACCGTGAACACAAACCATTATGGAAGCAAAATCCATATAAGAACACCAATGATAGAGCACCTTGCTCTTATACATATCAGAAATCATTGAGGTTTATAGCACCTTGCTCTTCTTATATATATACCAAAGCGTTAGGGAAAAAATGGCGGAAGGAAGAAAAAGAAGAAGGGAGATTTAGTTGGGAGTAGGAATGGGAATAGGAGACACCAGGAACCAAATGCTGAACTGGAGGCTGAAATGAAGTACGATACACCTTGCAAGGCCTAGCACAACACCATACCGTCTTACACCTTCAGGCATTCTTTGTTAGAGTCAAGCTCCCCTTCCCTCTAACGACACGACCATGCTGAAGGGGTCGAACCTTGCTGGACTCACTAGATCGGTAGCTGTAAGGGTTCAACCATCGCGTTGCAGCCTGCTGCTTTCGTTCCTCAACGCAGACACCCTCGTCTTGCCAGCCGCTGGCTGCCTGGCTGAGAAAGCATCGTCAAGTTCGTACCCGCCATGGCCACGCTCACTGAGTTATGAGTGGTTTATCACTGAATTTTTCTTCTCAACGAGCAAATGCATTGCATTTATAAGTTTAGATCCCAAAAACTAGAAAAGGAAATAGTCTACGTTCAGCGTGTTATGAGGGCTTTATCACTGAATTTTGCTCTATCACACGGATCCAACGAGGCACCTTTCATCCACGGTCAGGGGACACGTTCACCGACGGAGGCTCACGAGCGTGATCATCATGTTCCAGAGAGGAGTCTGATTAGATCTTGTGGATCCAGGTGTGCGAGGCGGCGACACTACACCACAACCCAGAATCAGCGACAAAAAAAGTAGTCGGACAAACTACTTTGAGCAACCAACATGGCCGGTCCTGAGATTCTCTTAGACACGGGACGAAACTAAATATTAGGGCCCTTAATATAATCATTAAAATATAATGAATATTTATAATATATAGAGTAAATATTTAAAGTGCATTCAAATTACTTATTTGGATAGAAATCTATCTATTATATACCAAAAGCAATATAAGGGTGTTTTTTGAGGCACCTGATTGATCCACATCACCTAAATAATATTGGTTGTTAGATCTAATATTTGTGGCTCTGACTTAAAGAGAACAAAAGATTACGTAAAACTGGTTGGTACAAACAACAGTTAATATTGTCACGTTCAAAACGGCAAGGATACACAACCCACACGTGCATGGTCCAAACGCATTTGGCCACAGCAAAAAAAAGGAAGAACCGGAGACCTAGCTTGCCACGAAAGAAAAAATTTGATCCAAGTTAATGCGTTGAAGCACTCACGTAGACATGGTCCAGTTTAAAGTTATAGCGTGCTTTGCCATGACTACGTCAAGGATAGGTCATCCTTATAGATATATAATTAATGGTTGTTATTTAATAAAAAAAAATGTGTTAAACGCTTTGACCTGCAAAATATGCATAACACGTCCGATCTTTTTTTCCGAAAGATTCAAAAAGCCTGACATGTTTTAGATTGTTAGATGTATAATATTTCCATATAGTTGCGTTGCACTCTGAGCTTGTAGTAAATTACGTGACACGTTTCACGTCTAATAATCACAAAGCCATGTCGAAGATGACATGACAACTTGCAAGGTGGAGTACATGGAGTACATACTAGACATGGCAGGTACGATACATATTCGACAATACAAATGCTTATCTTATTTATTCGTAAAAAAATGAGTATACATATTACAAACTCTATCTTAAAAACAAAGGCGTGCAAATTTTGTCAAAAGCCAAATCAAGTAAAATTTTACTAAGTTCATACAAAAACATGATAATATGTTTAACTATATATCTTGACCATGCAATCGGAACGATCCGACACACGATTGTGAACTTACAAACTTATGATGATGACATGCATGTATAGTTTCTAACCAGACAACGATTCAAGTGTGGATCATATATAGCACATACAGAGGTAAGGAAAAATATTAATACCATCTTAACAATATATAGGGTTCTAGAAAACTCGCAATCCAAGATCTCTAACCTCGATAATCAATATTCAATGGTCAAACTGTGACCAAAGCATTTTTTCATTTTTTCATTTTATCATATGTTTTCTTATAAACTATAACCAAGCACTACTAGGAAACAGTCTATAGATAGACAAGATATTCAGTGTCGCATATGTGAAAATATGCGCCACAAATATATATCAGTGGCGCACTAGAAACATGCGCCACAGAAGTTTGGCACTTCAGTGGCGCACGAAACCAATATGCGCCACAGAAGTCCATATTTCAGTGGCGCATATTTTCGTGTGCGCCACTGAAGTGTCAAACTTCTGTGGCGCATATAGACGTATGCGCCCCAGAAGGTTGATGGGACCAAGTAGCAAAAAAAGGGGGAGAAACTTCTATGGCACATATGTCCATATGCGCCACAGAAAGTGATGTTTCTGTGGCGCATATAGGTGTATGCACCACAGAACAAGCATATATGGGGGAAAAACAGATCCCCGTGGATCGCCTTTTCAGTTTTGTAAAAAATAAACAAAAATGATAGAAACTTCAAAAAAATAATTCCTTTAAGTTGTAGTTAGATTTTAGGATATAGATCTAGACAAAATTTAAAAACATGAATTTCGATGTATTTTGCAAAAATAGGTCATGGCACGGTAAAACGGCTATAACTTTTGCATACTATGTCGGGAAAAAAATCTTTAACCTATTAAAATGATCGTCTCGAAATTTTCTACTCGATTTCAACTGCTTTGTAGATTCCCCAAATTCCAAAAGAGTAAAAAGTTATGGCAGACAGAAGATTTTTTCCTGCAAAAAAATAAAAAGGGGGAGAAACTTCTGTGGCGCATTTTCCCCATATGCGCCACAGAAGTCTTGGGCGGGATTCGAAATTTGAATCCTGCCGGCGCCCCTTCTCCTTATATTCTCCCCTTCTCCTCCACTTCTACTCCCCCTCCATACTTCTCCCTCCACTTCTCCTCTCCTCCATACTTCTCCACTTCTCCCTCCACTATTCCTCCCCTCCATACTTCTCTCCTTCTCCTCCACTCTCCGGCAACATCCACCTCCGGCCATGGATACCTCGGTGACCTCCTCCTCCGGCGACCTCCAACACCACCGGCGACCTCCTCCTCCTCCTCCACCATCTCAGGCGGCCTCCTCCAACCATCTCCGGCGAGCCCTTCCTCCACCTCCGGCGGCGGCCTCCTCCTCCTACTACTCTGACCACCTCCGACGGCCTCCTTCTCCTCCGACCATCACATCTGATCCACCTCCGGCGACCCCCCCACCTCCGGCCAGATCTGGCCCGGCTTTTTTTAAAAAAAATTGAAAAAAAACTTCTGTGGCGCATATTGGCCATATGCGCCACTGAAGTTTGAGATCTGGCCTGCCTTTTTTTTTTGAATTTTGAAAAAAACTTCTGTGGCGCATATCGGCCATATGCGCCACTGAAGTTTGAGACTTCTGTGGCGCATTTTGAAATGCGCTACTGAAGTTTGTTATCAGTGGCGAGGTATCAGTGGCGACTAAGAAATGCGCCACAGAAGTCCCATTTCCATGCGCCACAGATGGGCTGTTTTCTAGTAGTGAAGACATTTTTCATAACAAAAAAGGTCAAACTGTGACCAAGGCATTTTTCATTTTATCATGTGTTTTCTTATAAACTGTGACCAGGTGATTTTTCATAACAAAAAATGGTCAAACTTGCACACCGGATATTTCTAGTGTCTAGATGGCTAGCTTTTAGGAGAGAAGAATGTCATGTATTCTAGAACCACAAAATAAGTGAAAATAGTGAGATTTGAACAAAAGAAACAATTTCTTACTATTCAGCTGGTCTAGCGATTAACAAAGATAAGTTACTACATTATGAAATTATTTTGTTATTCGAAACTCATATGGCTATTCCTTAGGGGACATAGAATTATTACTTGGACGGAACAAAAAATAAATTGTGTATCTTTATATTTGATGCAGATGACTCGGAGCCTCTCATATAGTTAGTCAAGACTGCAACAAAAGCATCTGGCAGCTTACGGTCCAAATTTTAATTATAAGAGCTAAACTAAAATTATGTAAAAACAAAATATACGGTTAGTAATATTGTCTACTACTAATTTTCCAAAATCTTTCAATATATTCAATATAATAAAACTAAGAAATTTTTTCCCAATCACTTCAGTACTATAAAGCAATGCCCTCACATTTGCGAGGGCCACCATGCTAGTTACTTAAATTTTATCAATAAATATTTGTTCCCCTCAACTTGGTTTTTCCACTACTTGATGCCACTGTAAGTGAAGCATTACCTCAACTAGAAATTCGTGAAGGAGCGATATGCGGATAACTATAAGCGTAAAATAATAATATATATATGCATAGGCAAAATTATAACAATACACACTTTGAGCAATATTTATATGCTTTCAGTGGCAGATATCTGTCGGACACCAATCTTCATAAAAAGAAACTCCGGTTGCGGTTGCACAACCAAGGAGACATGGAGGTATTTTTTACACCGCCCGAGTGAATTGCCAAAAAAGACCACCAACTGAAAAAATTACCAAAACAAATACCACCTCTTCGTGACCTCAGGCCAGCCAGGCAACACATGGCGTCTGCCGCCATTGTCGGAGGTGGTAAGGTCTTGCCGCTTGTGCCTGAGGCAGCACGTTAGGCCGGCCGACGTTGAGACGGCAGCTAACGACGAGGTGGGGCCTATCACCCTAGCAGCAGCGACACACTGAGGTGGCACCTGTCGCCATGAGCCGATGTGATATCTTCTTGCCGACACGGTTGTCCCCTTGCACTGATTCCAATGCCGCTGATGGCTGTAGTGGATAAAATGAGGTAATTTCGAGGTGTTTTGGCTATTTTCTGCTTTTGGCACCAAAAGCATAGATTTCCGCCTCTTTTTGGTGTTCCATTGATTGATTTCCACACGATGTTTTCTACCGACACTCGTTTCATTTTTGAATAGTGTCTGATTGCCCTGATTTTAATGCGAACACCGTGTTCCTAGCTCTGATTTCAATGCAAACGTGTGTTTATTTCAACTAGCATGGTGGCCCTCGCAAATGCGAGGGCATCATTATTTTTTGGTTTTTTAGAGAGGAACCAAATGAATAATGCATAACTTTTTTTGTTTTTATCTTGTAAAATTAAGTTGTATAGTCAAATGAATAGTCCATGGATGGGTCTAGCCACCTCTTTGACGCTAGAATTCCTGTCGCCTCGAGCATCTTATCTGCCCTTTTTTGCTTTGCGTTAAAATGACATAGTTCTATTTTTTTAGTTTCCTTCACCTTTGACAATTAATTTTTATAGTTTAGGTATATAACATTTTCTTTGAATGGGTGGGTATATTACATTAGTGTGTTCTTGATGAAAATTTCTTGTTGGTGGAGCTGGTATAGTACAAAAAAAATGAGTCAATAGCTCCATCTAACTCTTGGTATTAGCCTTGAATATTATATGAAACTAATGGTTCGAACATGGTGTTTTGGCTCATAGGTTTAGATGCACCTATTATGAAAAACATGTTCTAAATGCATTTCAAAATATCAATGAATATCTAAAAATTGTCGGTGCACAATCCGTGCATTCTATGTTCAAACGCAAAGTTTTGCCAAAAAAAGACATTATGTGGACTGTGTAAAAATATAAAAACATCTTGTGAATAGCCATGTTGGAGCATGAAATTTGTCTCTTTTACATATGCCACAAAAAAATATTTTTTCATGAAACATTCTATGCAAACATAAATGTCTAGACGTACACCTGGATAATTTTTTGAAAACTTTTAGACTTTTTAGATATATTTTTATTGCAGTGGGTGAACTACCCTAGGAGCTAAAGTGGATTTGCACCACTGGTTCTCATCGCTCATCCTTTTGGAATTTTTTCTTGGCGGTTCGGACGATAAAGTGGATATTGGATAGTCTGTCTTGTGAGCACCACTATCTGTCCGCAATTTAGGATCCCACATCTTGAAGTCAGCTTCTCATACGATTTTCACAACCTATGTGGTCAATTTAACATTTGGAAAATATCTATGTCCTGCGATATTCAAACGTAGACGCAAACCATTACTTTGGAGACTGTAATTTATCTTTCCTGTCAAACCGGCACTACTTCTTAGTGTAGTGTACATTTATGTCCTAACATACACATGCCTAGTAACACTGAAATCAAATCATATTGATGGATCTGCCCTTTTTTGCTTTGCATTAAAATGACATAGTTCTATTTTTTAGTTTCCTTCACCTTTGACAATTAATTTTTATAGTTTAGGTATATTACATTTTCTTTGAATGGGTGGGTATATTACATTAGTGTGTTCTTGATGAAAATTTCTTGTTGGTGGAGCTGGTGTAGTACAAAAAAATGACTCAATAGCTCCATCTAACTCTTGGTACTAGCCTTGAATATTATATGAAACTAATGGTTCGAACATGGTGTTTGGGCTCATAGGTTTAGACGCACCTATTTGAAAAACATGTTCTAAATGCATTTCAAAATGTCAATGAATATCTAAAATATTGACGGTGTACATCCGTACATTCTATGTTCAAATGCAAAGTTTTGCAAAAAAAAGACATTTTGTGGACTGTGTAAAAATATAAAAACATCTTGTGAATAACCATGTTGGAGCACGAAATTTGTCTCTTTTACATATGCCACAAAAATATATTTTTTCATGAAACATTCTATGCAAACATAAATGTCTAGACGTACACCTGGATAATTTTTTGAAAACTTTTAGACTTTTTAGATATATTTTTATTGCAGTGGGTGAACTACCCTAGGAGCTAAAGTGGATTTGCACCACTGGTTCTCATCGCTCATCCTTTTGGAATTTTTTCTTGGCGGTTCGGACGATAAAGTGGATATTGGATAGTCTGTCTTGTGAGGAGTGTGTCGATGACACCACTATCTGTCCGCAATTTAGGATCCCACATCTTGAAGTCAGCTTCTCATACGATTTTCACAACCTATGTGGTCAATTTAACATTTAGAAAATATCTATGTCCTGCGATACTCAAACGTAGATGCAAACCATTACTTTAGAGACTGTAATTTATCTTTCCTGTCAAACCGCCACTACTTCTTAGTGTAGTGTACATTTATGTCCTAACATACACATGCCTAGTAACATTGAAATCAAATCGTATTGATGGATCTTTTTTGACATGCGATTGGTCAGTTTTGGAGTTTTTCTTCTAGATGACATGTATGTATATCTGTTCTGGACCTCTCGTGTATATGCATTAGCTTCACGTACCTTTATGTACCTTAGTGTATAGTATATATTTCGGTCAGCTTTTGATTTTTAACCACCGATCAGGTTTGGAGTCTGCTTCGATTAAGTCAACCGGAATCAAACATAAGAGTCCTGACCAATTAAACCATTAATAACGGCTAGGAAAAAAATGTATTATCATCAGATTAATTATTTTCTTCTAACGGCCGCAGATCAAATATGGAAGACGGGGGCAGATTAAACTGTAAATAACAGTTTTTGTTTTTGATAGAAGAATTACACCGTTCAGATAACCCGGACTACAAACCTAGCTAGCTAGCTAGATGGAATTGACCTGTTTGGATACGGACCTGGAGTCCTGGACACGGACAACGTGAATTAACCTGGACACGGACAACGTGAATTAACCTGGACACGGACAACGTGAATTAAACGTGCGACAAACATATAACTTGTCACGGTCCATGTGTTGCATAACTAAATCATATATGTTACGTAACTTCGGATATCCTATTAAATCCTAGCGGCAAATTATACATCCAAGTGTCCAAATAATTTAGGTGATGTGGATCAACCTGGTGTCTCGAAAAACACTCTTATATTGTTTTTAGTATATAATAGATTATTCCGAGCAGGCACTGTACTTACCATCGAAAGAGATTGATTCTCCTGCTTTTTGTTCCTTTTAAGCAGAGATAACTCTCGTGCACAACATTTGTTGCCTTCTCTCTTCCTCACTCACTACTCACTCTCACAGAAGAAGAGTAAAACAACAACAGTTAGCTAGTCTCACCACGATCTGCATCTACTAAGTGTATCCCAACGGAAATGATAGATGTACGGACGAATTCTTACGGAATCGAGTCTACAGACTGACGTGCTGTTGCCTGAATGGATCCGAGACCTGAAATCACGGAAGTGATAAAAATCCATGCAAATCTGGTGTTGCTATGTCATCCCGTAAAACCTGTCCGTAAAAATCCCTCTGTAACTGTAGCATTACTGGTATCCCAAAGTAAACGAAGAAGCTAGTAATGACAACTATTCACAACAAGATTTAGACGTCGTGTAGTATTTGTGTATATTTGTTATGTGAATGTTTTTTTAAATAGTAATCATGGTAGTAATGTTGTTAGATTTTGTTGAGCAACTGTACTATTTTTTTCAAAGTTATTGTATACTTTATTAATATCGTATGCGCAAAAAAAGTTATTATGGTGTTATTATTTATAAATGCTGATATAAAAACTAAGGAAGGATAATATAAAAATTAATACAATTAAACAACGATGTTACTAATTATTTTCTTATAATTTGGTTGTTCAGTAGTTACGATGGAAAACATGTTAGTGTTCTACATGGATGTCGTACGTGGCGATGTTTCCAGGGTCGATGTGTCGAACTGCGAGTCGATGACTGTCATAGTGAGGGACATGATCAATATAGGTTGGGTTGAAGCCAGAAGATGTATCCGAGCGGAGTTTGGTCATGGGATACGTGGAAGAAGATGACCGATGAGACCCTTGTCTATGTAGGAGGGTACGACATGACACTTCCTCACTAGGGTCTTAAGTAAGTCACAAGTGAACACTCATGGAGGACGTGCATGAGGTTTTCAATCACACCTGGTGCTGCTATGTATGGATGGCCGATGGTGCATGTGAAGTTCACATCTCCTAGTGATGATGCCGTTTGTAGTAGTGGCGTCAATGGGGTCGAGCTAGCTATCACCGAAGGCCCCATGACAAGTCCATCGGAGCGGATGACCGGCAGCCACCATTTGGCCGACCCAAGATATTCGTCTGCGGTCGCTGACCCAAGCGAACATGTGGAGGGATTGCCGGAGGCGCTAGACGAAAATGCTGGCAGAGGGAGTCACCGCCGCCGATCCCATCGTCATCATGGAGTAGACATCGATAATATTGTTCCCCTGGAATACGTGAAATAAATTTGGTAATAGCAATATATCTCCTCTCGTAAACCGTAAACCACTACATTGTGAGCTTGCATCTTACCCTCTACTTGACCTATGATTATTAAATCATAATAACATCGCTAGTAATAATATTTAATACATCCCACAAAGGCATAATACATCCGTAGTTACATTGTTTGTCACGATGGCTTGAGCTCAAAAAATTGCAATCATCCCAAACAAAGTTGTTCGTGAATATGGCAGTAGGTCACCTAATAAATACTCCCTGCGTTCACTAGTGCACAATGTTTTGGCAAACTAGTTTAGTTTGCTATGACATCTTATATTAGTGAACGAAGAAACTATACCTTGCAACATAGCACGTTGTTTGAATAATACTTGGTAGCCAGAATACACAATCCCCACACGCATCAAAATCACATTCACTACAAGCAGTCGTTATCTACGAAAACCTTGCTGTGAACAATATCTCAAAATATTTATCGGAGGTAAATGTTTTCAACAACCAAATATCTTGCATGACGAAGCGTTTATATATGCCAAAATTGAATGGTTGCATTCTACTTCTCTTCACACTTCACTATCCATTGCCATTTCAGCAACTTTTTTCTTGCACACCTACCGTCAGTAGAAACAACACAAGAACCACAAATTAAGCAAGAAGAAAGGAGAAAATGGAAAGGGAATGCAAGCCAGTGAGATTCAACACTTCCCTCTTACACTCCAACTCTTAGCAAAATAAATGCAATAAGAAAGAGAAAGTAAGGGTTAGTTTGAGAATATGAGACGTCGGGAAGGAAGCACTTAGTGTGGCATACTTTTACAGTACTCGAAGTTTTTAAGCTCTGCGTTGCCCATGCCGATTGACGCAATGGCCATACTTCCCATCCAAGCACAGATCGATCTGTAGAGGATTCCCTTTCAGGGAGGGCCTCAAAGTTATCATAAATCATGAAGCAAATCCATTGCATCAGTTCTGTACCTACTTATTTATTTCCTCTATTATTAAACTTGAATCATGTTTTTATAGATATGCGATGCTTCCAAGCTTCGCTAATGCAGTAAGTAGTGATTGGCTAAGCTCTCCAAAAGCAGTGAGCTGTGAATTGGCTCAATAAAGGCAATCATGCTGGGAGTAGCTGCCTCTGCTTGTTGAATATTGTCTTCATTTTCATCTGGTGGAGGATGAAAACGAAGAGATCTCTTTATTACCAAAATTAATAAATAGGTCACACATCTGCCAGCTATATTGTAGAAAACCCTCCTGCCTTCTGAGGTGCTCATGGTGCTCTGCTTCCCCAGATTGTTTTTCCTAACACATAACTATTAATATCTTCGAAATAGTTTTCGGTAGCAAAGGATTGAGCATAGGAGAAGTCGGTACGGAAACATTGTGTTGCGTAGCTTCGGAGATAATCAATCGGTATCTATAGCCAGTTTGTTCAAGACCCGTTTGATCTTGAAATTGATAAATCATTGCAAACACCTTGTTGTTGGCGAAAATTTGCATAATAAACTATGGAGTCTGATGTTTGGTGATTGTTCTTATGCATTCAAACTTTATTCAATCGCTGGTAGTATGAGTACAATGGTGTCATAGCAGTCATTGAGGGCCAGAGCACACAACATGAGAGACCTCCCACCGAAGGTGCATAGCACTGGACAATAGTGATGGCTACAGAGAAGATGAAGCCGCGTCAGGGTGACGAAAATGCACGCATACACAAGTGTGTAATAATTTTATTACACACGATTCAAATAACTGCACGATCTAGTCACTATTGAATAGTATGCTGAATTTTGATATTTTTGCCTTTCCGGCTCATGGCACCCGCTCGAGAACATTAAAACAATTGGACGCTATTGATTTCTTATCTAGATATATACTGCCATAACGTGTCATTCACTACTATGTCTTTGCTCTATGTCATGGGCCCGTGACATGGCTGCTTCAACTGGTTAGCACGGAAATACAATCCCTCAAATACCACATACACACAAAATTGTATAAAATACGGGGCTCTCGAAGCGGATACTTTGAGTGGATGCCGATCTCCAAAAGCGTGTAGTGTACATAGGGGGAGATTCCAGAAAGAAGTGGTCGGTGAAGAACATAAATCAACATTTTAGATTGCATGGTCGACGTTATTTGGTTGCTAGTAATTTTATATGTACAACCTAAAAGCCCATATATCAAAAATCAGTGCGTTGAAGACCATATAACATAGTTTCAGCTTGAAATTTGACCAAAAAACATCCACATCCAACTTCTGGTCAAAGAAAATAGCCCCCGCTACTAACCAATTGTTCTGTACTAGTTAGTGTGCACGTGCAGCGCACATATTTATTAAATCATTTTCTATGAGTTGCCTTCATATTGTTTTCCTTCTTCTCAATCTAGGATGATGCATGTGCACGCGCCTCTAACCAATAAAATTCATTTTAAGTCAAATCAAACACCATACAATCTCATTCAAACATAGAAAACATTTATTGAAAACATTCAAGACAAACAACCCAAGTACTTGCATGTCTAAAAAACAATGGATCTACCTTGCAATCCTTTGTAGCTCCAATATGCATGGCTTAGGGATTAAAAGCTGCTTCTCTATGATAAGGAAGAACTACCATCTAATCCATCATCCTTGTCGGCATCAGAACACCATCAAACCTAGGTCTCTACTTCTGGCAAATAAAACTGGACATCATCCTGTTAGGAGCAACAAACAAAACACTTTTATACTGCAAAGACTCGGGGCAGCTAATAGAGGCCTACAAAATCAAGACACATAAATGACATCTGAATAAAACTCAAAAGGGTTACTTCCTCTCAGAAATTCCAGAGTATTGAAAAAAGGTCATCATTCTTCAAGTTTCCATCTCAGCAATTCCAGAGTCTTTACACATAAAGATCTCTCACCTTTGTACAATAATAGTAATCTTGTATTCTGTAAGATAATCAAGAAAGAGTAATAATTGAGAAACAAGAGTTGCCTACTTGGGATATGCACATCTTCTCTTCACCTAAGTTTTTCTCATTCAAGAAGCAAGAAGACTATCAGAAGTGCTAGTGAAAAACTGCTCCAGATGATCCCACAATATGAAGCATGTATAGTCAAGTAATTTTTGCTATATTTCTAGCTTATTCTATACATGATGAGGGACATGCGGCATTCATGTAGGGAGTTAACTCCCGCTCGACAAAAATAAAAGATCAAGAGGAAAATGAGAAGATCCGAAAATGCTGAGGCCTGCCATATGCTGCATTCTTTCTAAAATGAGAGATGCAAGTAAAAAAAATATTGTTACACAAACAAGCTGATAAGAGAAAATATCAAAAGTTATGAAACACCCACAAAATTGAATTTGCGAGGAAGGGTGTCATCTAAAACTATACTCCTAATAAACATTTAGTGGAATATAGAGATTGAGCCTCTTACATAAAATCAACTTGGCTACAGAAATGGCAATTACAGTTAACAAATTCGGCCCAGTTGGCTTATACAAAATTGTCTAAACCCACAAAATTGTCTAACAGATTGGTTGTGAGAACAAGTTACCTAGACTCCTTGATCTAGTTCGTACTACAGATTACAATTCAAAATCCCCTTTGCAGCTTTAAATGATTCAAGTTGCAAGTGCATCCGCTTGTTTAAATTTGTGAGACATCAACCTGTTAAAATACACATATAAGACAAGTTTAACATCATGCTCAATTTGAAACCACAAGTAGTTTAATGGCAGGGATTCAAACAGTGCAGCAACACGTAAGGGCCTTGTAAACTGTGCCCGCAATCTTTTTTCAGTGATTTCAAGGATAGGCATGTAGCAGTAAAAAAAAGGAAGACAACGATTTTCAGTGTCTCAACTAATGAACTAAAAATGTTATATCAGAGAAAACGATAATACGGCACTTCCTCACATTGGAGAAGTTATATTTTATGCTTCTAATTGGAATCAACGAAGCGTAGAACTATTTGACAACAGGTAATGCAGCTCTCAAACATTTTAAGGGATTACAAAAAAAAATGCTACTATCAAGAATATTGCTTGTACAATCTAGCCTGGAAAAAGGATGGTCGTAAATTTACTTACCAGCTGCATCTCCATTTTGTCCGGGTGAACCTATTTATCAAAGAACATTGGTTAAACATGATTTTTATAAGTTTACGTGCAAAATTTTATTTGGTAACAATATCTAGTCTAGACTTAATAGCTAGTAAGTCTCTTATCACTGTCTAATAAATCCCATGACCCAAACCTGCATCAAACAATAGTATGTATCAGACATATTTTTGGAGTTGCATTTTCCTTTTAGTACAGCTTAGGCTAGCAGTAGCGAGAGTTCAGAGGCTAGCAGTAGCGATGGTTTAGAGGCTAGCAGGAGGAGCCGAGCCAGCTAGACTGGGGGCAAAACTAAAGCGGTGGTGGTAATCAGCGACATTAAATCAGCACTGACCAGATCAAAATATTGGGCTCCTGATTATCGTTTTATTACCATCTCCAGTATTAAGAGTTCAGATCACAGCCAATTGCAATATTCATGCCATCATGTGAATCTCCAATCAAGTGGCTGAACGCGAGATGGAATCCCTAAATTCCAAATCCAGTCATAACAATACCAACAAAGAGAATAACATATAAGTGCTCACCTACGTTGACCGTGATGGCACTGGTTGATCTCTGCCAGTCGCCCTTTTGTCGCCTGAAAACCTGAGAGATGAGGAAAAGCGGCATGCACGCGGAGGAGCAGCACCAGCGGCAGCAAGGCCTGGCGCTCACGCAGCAAGACTCGAATTCCCGCCCGATGAAACTGAGACAATCCCCATCGACCGACGTGGTTCCCCGCGTAGCTTGCCGTGGGAGAAGATGTAACACCCTCGCCTGATAAGGCTGAGTTCCTGTGTATAGTGCTAATCCCTGGATCGGTTCACTAGCACACACAGTATAAAATGATACCAAATATAACCGTGCATCATGAATATAACGAATATGATCCAGAATTTACATTATATTACAGCGGAAACAATACAAGGTAGATCTCCATCCTTCAAATGTGCCACAGGCGAACAGTTGTTGAGTGGAGTCTCGTGACCTAATACGATCACTCAGAATCGGTATAACCTACAACATAAAATGTAGCAGCCCTGAAGGGTCAATACTTGGAATGTATGGCAAGTAGAGCTAAGTAAGGAGATAGTATACCTAGCAACTACATGCTTATTTTGGCTAAGTGGAGGCTTTGGCTAGCTTGCATTTTCTTAAACAGTTTTACCCTATTTTTAAATCAAGTTTGATCACAACAACCCATTAAGTTCACCCATCAAGTTTTAGTAATTCTCAAATTGGAATGAACGAGAACATGTCATAGCACCCATAATTCAGCAACTCAATCATCCATTACCGGGGACACGGCTAAGTACTTAATTTTACACCCTGCAAGGGTTGCACACTTTACCCATATGACTTGGTCGACCCGCTCGTACCACGACACGCATAATGAGTCATGATAGGGAGAAGCAAGAAGAGACAATTCGGGAGGTAGCTCCCCAAGCCCATCCACGCACCGTACCAACCTATCACATTCACTACATCTCTGGATACGAAGAGCTCGGGTCGCCACGACCTACTAAGTCCATCCAGCCACCCATAACTCACTGGCATATGGCTGTACACGTAAGCTACCAAATCAAGACACTAATCATTTCTCTGAAACCTGGGTGGCCATCCACAAGTCAGCTACTCGGGTAAACCATAGACATGGGCCCGGCATTCACGAACCAAGCAATTACCAATTCCACCCAGAGAGTTCATTGATTAAGTTGTTTTAGTTGAACAAAACATACACAATACCATAGCATGGTGTAGACCTATCCCCGTCTCGATAGCATGGCTAAGCACAACTAGCATACGACAACTCAACTACAAGTGGCTCCTACCAAGATACACATGACATAGCATAGCGATAGTAATTCCTACTCATGCATCTACAAGAAATACACTACACATGCAGTAGGAAAATAGTAGGACAATTCATGATCAAAATAGCATCTACTTGCCTTTGTTATAGATGTAGTCGATTAGCTAATCCTCACAAATATAATGGTTGCACTCGTCGCACTCAAAAGACTTGCAATCACAATGCTCGCAATCATAGCTGCTGTGATCATAGTAGTTGCACTCCTCACAATTCTATCGTTCAAAAGTAAAAGACACAACAACATATCATTCAAACATTGCAATCATGCAACAATGCAACAATACAATAAAACAATGATGATCAAATGCATGCATGGTGATTTAATATGTCACAATGGTTGTAATTAGTTATCTAAACAATACTAGATCACATGATGCATGTAGAAGTGTTTTAATGCAATATAGTATTTGTTATCCAATTTCAATTGCCAATAAAGGGGTTTTAACATAACTGTTGTAGCTTCTGTACTAGTTGCCGAATTAAATTTGTATCTGAATTGTAATGGATGGAGGGCTTTAATACGAACCAATAGCAATTGGATTCACCCTAATCGGAGTTATAGATATTTTTCTAGGATTTATTTAATGTTTAATGGAGTTTAATTAATCTGAACAGATCATACTGACAACAAACAAAACCAAGTACAGATCTGAAAACTACGCAAGATTATGAACTCAGGGACATATTACTTATATTTTTTGGATCTGTAGATTATTTACTATGCATTTAATGATTTAAAAGGCCAATAATACTAATTAATTATTCGCCAGTAATCTATACAGCAAAACCCAGATCTAAACAGATATTATCAAACTACATGAAATTATCTTCAATTTGATATATTATATGTAATTTTTGAACATAGTATAAATTTTCTATGAATTTTACAAGGTAGATCTATAATCTGCAATTTTAAATTCGAACGGAATATTCCAGGAAATATTCCGCTGACTGGACAGGTTGACCGGGACTAGACGCTGACCTGGTGACGACGTGGCGGTGACGAGACGGCTGACCGGAACGATTGAATCTGGACCGTCGAGATAAGATCCGGAGGCTAGGAGAGAAGTTGGCTCCAAAACGGTTCTATTTTGTCTCGAAAAAGATTAGAAACATATCTGTATTAGAGAGACAAATTCATAGATCAAATCAAAAAGCTTACAACATGAAAGTTGTGCAGAATCATTGGATCTACCTTTTCACCAAAGGAATTTGGATTTGAAGAAACGAGCACGAGTAAAACTTGGAATTACACCGTCAGATCTGAAATATTGCGTTGCGAAATTCTCCGGCTGTGGTGGATGAAAAGAGGTGAATTTTGTCGGGAATGAAAGATTTCGATGAGATCTACAACTTTCGTGTTGGAGCCAAAGACATCTGACGAAATTTAGAAGGGTTTAGAAGCGAAATACGATTCCATAGGGTGTAGATTCGGGATTTCGAGAAGGAAAAGTGATATAGTTGTGACTCCGGAGGATTTTATAGACTTTTAGGATGGTAGGAAGATAGATCTTAAAGTAGAGAACAAGTAGAAACAAACGGAAATCAATTGGAGTTGTAGATAAAAAGATATAGGTGTTTGAATAGAGATAGGTTTAGAAAACAGATTGTTGCACGCTTTTTAAAGCAATCCGCGGGATCGCCCGTGCGCTGCTGGCTGGTTTGCTCGGCTGAGTGGGCCGGCCGGTGGCCCATTTCGTTTTGTTTTTTTTCTTTTTTTCTCTTTTTCTTTTTCTATTTTGGTATTTTCTTTATATCTTTTGCATATGAACTCTAAATGACATGATTTTTATTTCTAAATTTTTCTAAAATTCAGTAGATCATTATAGTATCATATTTGTAATATTTTTACTAGTTTGAAGATGGTTGCTTTATAAATGTCTATATATTATTTATAGGAATATTTGGGCAAAACAACTATCAGATTTAGATATTAGGATTTGGATTCAATTTTTGGAAACTTTGCATGGATTCAATGCAATGCTTATGAATGCTTCATGATTTTCATTTTTGCAAACATTCACACAAATACTAAAACTAAAACTCATTCCACGCCTTTTTGCCTATATGGCTACTTAGGTCATAACAGAGTGAGGTCTTTCCAATTCAAAAGGTTTGTTTTCCTTGAGAATTTTCAACAAAGTCAAACAATCAACCAAACTTATTTTATTTATTTCACATTCCAAAATTAGAAAATTTTGGGATGTGACAGACTACCACCCTTAAAAGGAATCTCGTCCCGAGATTCGGGAAGGCTAGAAAGAGAGATGGGTTGAGGGTCCACTATGGTGCTACCACACTTAAAAGGAAATTGACTAGATTGTTTATTGGGAATTCACATGGCTCCTATTGATTCTCCCTTGGACATTTATTGGTATAATGTCCCTACATTTTCTAAACTTCATGATTTATAGATTCTAGGCTAACAACTACTTGAACTAGCGAAACTCTCATGGTAGGCATGTAGGGAACGTTTGCTTCACGATACCCATTATACACGGTTGAGATTCATCCTTACCATACATTCCTACGCTTAGCAATGAAAGCTTTTGTAAAGGTTCAAAGTCATACCATCCTAAGATATAGGCTCAGCGCCGTCTCTTTTCTAAGGTTGGAAAGGCACTCAAGATTCGCAAAGCCAACAATACAAGAGCGAATGATAAGAGTATTCGGTATGGGGGCCAATCCATCCCGCACCCAAACTATTACTTTGCATGAGGATAGGCGAATCACATTTTTCTATCACTCGGGCATCCTCACTTTCCTTGTTGAAGTTTCCATGGGGAAGAACCAATGATCGATGTAGACTCCCATGTACTCAATCAATAAAGCTACTACAAAAGGTAAACTATCGATACTTCAACGCCTTTGGGTTGCGTAAATCTACTACATAACATCACTTGCAACACTTCATACTTCCATATCCTTTTGTTGCATTAGACAAACTATTCACACTCTTTGGGGCATCATCTTCCAAATATTTCCACTAACTCATTCTCCCTATATTAAACACATCGTTTTATCTTCAAGAGTTTAAGGTAGATAAGAATAGATTCTAGAGAAAAGAACTACTAATAAAATAGTTCTACCCGTGCAAACAAACTCATTGTCCAACAATCATACAAACATTTAACGATAAGCAATCAACACACAAGCAAACAATCATAACAAGCAACACTCAAGCCAAAATAATTTTGTTTATGTTACAAAAGTTTTTTTTAGTGGCATACCATCCACAAAATAGTTTTCATTTGATTAAAATTCGTTTGGGGGTGAGCCTACAATCATAAAAGCAATGGACAGAATCTGTCCAGAAACTACAGCAGTGTTCACGAATTTTTCTAGGCACCTTAAACTCATCAAGAATTTTAGCCAATGTTTGTGCAGGTGCTACAGGTAATTACCCTTCAGATCCTAAAATATGAGCGCAGTCCGAGTTACCAGTAAGGAATTAAAAATCGCGCGGTACAACTGGTCACGCAGAAAACTGCAGCAGTAATACCACGAATTTTTAATCAAAACCTTTATTAATTCATTATAAAAACTATCAAAAATATTCTGAAACTTTGGGGTATCAAGTATCACAACCTAAACATAATAAAACCACTATCACACAAGTTCTTGCGATAATCGATTACTAAATCTAAACGAAATCCTATCAATACTACATGGTGGACATCATCTCACTATTCTTGAATCTCGCACTTCTTCGCACGAGTGCTCATCTATAAGTTTTGAACAATATGAGATTAGAAAAGAAGGATAAAGGCTTACAAGAATCTAATAAATACAAAGTTTTGAGTTCATCCTACAAATAGTCTTCCTTCTATGTTTTAGAAGAGGAGAGTATGAGAATTGAATAGGTAAAAGATACTAGAAAAAATTGTAAGATGAGAATAGATAGGATGAAATAGGGTTTATATTCATATGGCTTTTCTATTCCAATCCTAGGTCACGATCCTACAGTCAACACACGGCTCTGATACCATCTTGTAACACCCTCGCCTGATAAGGCCGAGTTCCTGTGTATAGTGCTAATCCCTGGATCGGTTCACTAGCACACACAGTTCAAAATGATACCAAATATAACCGTGCATCAAGAGTATAACGAATATGATCCAGAATTTACATTATATTACAGCGGAAACAATACAAGGTAGATCTCCATCCTTCAAATGTGCCACAGGCGAACAATTGTTGAGTGGAGTCTCGCGACCTAATACGATCACTCAGAATTGGTATAACCTGCAACATAAAACGTAGCAGCCCCGAAGGGTCAATACTTGGAATGTATGGCAAGTAGAGCTAAGTAAGGAGACAGTATACCTAGCAACTACATGCTTATTTTGGCTAAGTGGAGGCTTTGGCTAGCTTGCATTTTCTTAAACAGTTTTACCCTACTTTTAAATCAAGTTTGATCACAACAACCCATTAAGTTCACCCATCAAGTTTTAGTAATTCTCAAATTGGAATGAACGAGAACATGTCATAGCACCCATAATTCAGCAACTCAATCATCCATTACCAGGGACACGGCTAAGTACTTAGTTTTACACCCTGTAGGGGTTGCACACTTTACCCATATGACTTGGTCGACCCGCTCGTACCACAACACGCATAATGAGTCATGATAGGGAGAAGCCCAAGAAGAGACAATTCGGGAGGTAGCTTCCCAAGCCCATCCACGCACTGTACCAACCTATCACATTCACTACATCTCTAGATACGAAGAGCTCGGGTCGCCACGACCTACTAAGTCCATCCAGCCACCCATAACTCACTGGCATATGGCTGTACACGTAAGCTACCAAATCATGACACTAATCATTTCTCTAAAACCTGGGTGGCCATCCACAAGTGAGCTACTCGGGTAAACCATAGACATGGGCCCGACTTTCACGAACCAAGCAATTACCAGTTCCATCCAGAGAGTTTATTGATTAAGTTGTTTTAGTTGAACAAAACATACACAATACCATAGCATGGTGTAGACCCATCCTCGTCTAGATAGCATGGCTAAGCACAACTAGCATACGACGACTCAACTACAAGTGGCTCCTACCAAGATACACAGGTCATAGCATAGCGATAGTAATTCCTACTCATGCATCTACAAGAAATACACTACACATGCAGTAGGAAAATAGTAGGACAATTCATGATCAAAATAGCATCTACTTGCCTTTGTTGTAGATGTAGTCGATTAGATAATCCTCACAAATATAATGGTTGCACTCGTCGCACTCAAAAGACTTGCAATCACAATGCTCGCAATCATAGCTGTTGCGATCATAGTAGGTGCACTCTTCGGAATTCTATCGTTCAAAAGCAAAGACACAACAACATATCATTCAAACATTGCAATCATGCAACAATGCAACAATACAATAAAACAATGATGATCAAATGCATGCATGGTGATTTAATATGTCACAATGGTTGTAATTAGTTATCTAAACAATACTAGATCACATGATGCATGTAGAAGTGTTTTAATGCAATATAGTATTTGTTATCCAATTTCAATTGCCAATAAAGGGGTTTTAACATAGCTGTTGTAGCTTCTGTACTAGTTGCCGAATTAAATTTGTATCTGAATTGTAATGGATGAAGGGCTTTAATACGAACCAATAGCAATTGGATTCACCCTAATCGGAGTTATAGATCTTTTTCTAGGATTTATTTAGTGTTTAATCGAGTTTAATTAATCTGAACAGATCATACTGGCAACAAACAAAACCAAGTACAGATCTGAAAACTACGCAAGATTATGAACTCAAGGACATATTACTCATATTTTTTGGATCTGTAGATTATTTACTATGCATTTAATGATTTAAAAGGCCAATAATACTAATTAATTATTCGCCAGTAATCTACACATCAAAACGCAGATCTAAACAGATATTATCAAACTACATGAAATTATCTTCAATTTGATATATTATATGTAATTTTTGAACATAGTATAAATTTTCTATGAATTTTACAAGGTAGATCTATAATCTGCAATTTGAAATTCGAACGGAATATTCCAGGAAATATTCCGCTAACTGGACAGGTTGACTGGGACTAGACGCTGACCTAGCGACGACGTGGCGGTGACGAGGCGGCTAATCGGAACGATTAAATCTGGACCGTGGAGATAAGATCCGGTGGCTAGGAGAGAAGTTGGCTCCAAAACGGTTCCATTTTGTCTCGGCAAAGATTAGAAACAGATCTATATTAGAGAGACAAATCCGTAGATCAAATCGAAAAGCTTACAACATGAAAGTTGTGCAGAATCATTGGATCTACCTTTTCACCAAAGGAATTTGGATTTGAAGAAACGAACGCGAGTAAAACTTGGAATTACACCGTCAGATCTGAAATATTGCGTTGCGAAATTCTCCGGCTGTGGTGGATGAAAAGAGGTGAGGTTTGTCGGGATTGAAAGATTTCGACGAGATCTACAATTTCGTGTTGGAGCCAAAGACATCCGACGAAATTTAGAAGGGTTTGGAAGCGAAATACGATTCGGTAGGGTGTAGATTCAGGATTTCGAGAATAAAAAGTGATATAATTGTGGCTCTGGAGGATTTTATAGACTTTTAGGATGGTAGGAAGATAGATCTTGAAGTAGAAACAAACGGAAATCAATTCGGAGTTGTAGATAAAAAGATATAGGTGTTTGAATAGAGATAGGTTTAGAAAAGAGATTGTTGCACGCTTTTTAAAGCAATCCGCGGGATCGATCACTCCCGTGCGCTGCTGGCTGGTTCGCTCGGCTGAGTGGCCGGCCGGTGGCCCATTTCATTTTGTTTTTTTCCTTTTTCTTTTTCTATTTTGGTATTTTTCTTTATATCTTTTGCATACGAACTTATTTTATTTATTTCACATTCCAAAATTAGAAAATTTTGGGATGTGACAGAAGAAGAGGGAGTTCGTGGGGTGAGGCAGGATCGGAGCTCGTGGTCATGGAGTCCGCCAAGGTGCCGTGGAAGGAGCCGGTCTGGCGGCAAAAAAAACCCTAATTGATGAGGAGAGTGGAATATGGTGGCAGCAGTTCGAGAGGGGGCACAAGTGGCTACAAGAGTGCCATGCCTAAGTGGGATAAGGCTGAGGCAAACCTGGCGGCTAAAGGGGTCACTCCAGCTATGTCTGGTTGTCCCTTGAGGTCAAGAAATTCGTTACTCGGGCATGGACATCGTATGACCCAGAAACAAGTGAGATTGTTGCAAAAAAGAAGTTGCTGGACCCAAGTATGATCTTATTAAAATGATAAAAGCGGTTTAAGAGGGAAAGTTTGTTTCCGACAGAGAGAATGATGAGCTGACAAAGGCCTGCGGGAATCCTGAAAAGGTTGGACGAACACGAGGCTTCGGACCTTCTTGTCCATGGGCTATCGGGTTTCTCGAGGACTTTGACACCTATAGAAGCCGATCGAGAAAAACAAAGTGGCGACAAGAGGAGGATGCAGAGCGGTTCACGAGGTTTGAATCCATGTTGCAGGAGCATCGGGAGGATCTTAATGAACTTAAAGGACTCCGACAGCAAGATCCTGCACTAGAGAGTACGGTCGGCCCATCTCAATGGAAAAGCAGTGTGACTTCCACAGAGGGCCACACTAATGATGCAACGATGGCTATGTACCCTGTAGATGCAATTAAGGAGAAGACTAGTTGTGAGCTGCATGTTGAACTGAAGAACATATCCATGAAGGTGGCGGCCGGCTTTGCTTTACCTTCTGCACCGGGAGCGACCTACCATTGCAATCCGATTCCAGCTGGCTATGCTCGTGTCGGTGTGGATGAAGTTCAACCGCTGTGTCAGTCACTACAGTTTGACATCCCTAGAGGTGAAGGGGAGACGACACTGGGAGAAGTCATGAGTGACTTCATTCTTTGGAAAAAGGAATACATCAAGTTTTCAAGCTCGGCATGAAGGCCAGCTTCTCCATCGAGAAACAAACCATCACCTCTAAGGCCACTGTCTCCTCCCATTAAAAGTCCACCACCTCCAAGTTCACCTCCAAGGCCACCGTCTCCTCCTAGTAAAATTCCACCACCTCCAAGTCCCATCCATGACCTCAGCACGAGCCCATCTCAATCTACGCAGCCGCCTCCACCCACTAAGGACCAAAAGCGGAAGAATAGCACCGCTCTGTCAAGGAATAACCGACGCCCAAAGCGACAGTTGTCGCCTCTCCCAAGAGTACCGCCGGTTCCTCCCAAGAGGGCTTACGACCTGCACGATGAGGAGACTGATGCGGTCGTACGTGCCGAAGTGGATGCTCATTTTAAGAAGAAACAACTTGAGCCAGGGGTCCAAATAAAACCGGAAACCAAGGAGCACTTTAGGAGATTACTGACGCAGCCATCCCAAGCTCAGTTAAATGCACCAGATAACTATACACGCTGTCTTCAGAAGACACTGAAACAGAAGAGATCAAGTGGTAGAGGAAGCACCAGAAAAGACGTTTCCCAACAGGGGGAATAAGCAAAACTATCAAGTGGTAACGGAAGCATCAGAACAGACGTTCCCCAGCTGGGGAAACAAGCAAAACTATCAAGTAGTAACGGAAGAATCAGAAAAGACATTCTCCATCTAGGGAAACAAGCAAAACAATCGAACCCCCGCTCCAGGTGTTACCCGAACCTCAACTATATGGGGGAGAACCTTTGCATATGGAAACGGCTAAGATATTGGCTGAGCAATGTAATATGTCTATTCATGACATTATTCATGGCGCTGATATCTCCAGGGCTGATGTAGCACAACAATATGTTCACATGGGAGCCTCCGTCAGTTCTGAGAGGCTCCGAGATATGCCAACAAAAATGCAATAATTGCATGTATGGTACATGGAAGTAGCAAAAAAAGAGCGATATTGGCTGATAGCGAAAGTTCAAAAAGAGCATTACTTCACTGAAGACGAGGTCCCTATTAAATTTACAGAACTCTTTCGGTTATTCAATCTAAGTGAACTCGAGAAATCTACCCTCAGTTGCTATGTTCTGTAATTGATTACTTTATTTATGTAATTAAGTCTCTAGCTTAGCTTGTTCAATTCATTGCCGGTAAGTATACTAACTATATTCTTTTGTACGCTATAATAATGCAGAATGAAGATTCTCGAATGTAAAAAAAAGCCTATCCATGGATTTGGGTTCATTGACCCACATCGAGTTAATGGAGCTGTACTAAAGGATAAGCCACTGGAGACCGAGCATAACTTGCTCTAGTTTTCCACGAACCAGCATTTCTGTAATGAAATGAAATACAATTTCCTTACCACTTCGAGTGAGTGTGTTATTGTCTTGTACACATTAACTTTTGCTTACTCGATGTTTAGTGTAAATGATGAGTTATTGACGTATGTAAACCTTGCGTAGCTACCACTAGATTATCCTAAGCATTTATGTTGACTTGGGAAGAGTTCAAATCATGGACTCATTAAGAAAAGACATGGAAGAGTACCACAACATTATCAATATGCTCCAGAGGTAATTTCAACCATTATCGCACTATATCGGTTTCTTTCGTTCATTTTCTGAGATATCAAGTAGTTATTAACTCATTTATTCATTTTCTTTGTCAGGTAGTGTTTGGTCATGGTTCAAGAACAAGGTCTACGGTCAATGGCGTGAGAAGCTGATTTTTAAACCGATCCCGGTAAGTAGTACGAGCTAGGTCCGGGCTTCTCTTTATTTCTAGTTTCTGTACATTTATCATGCTAGACTTATTATTTGATTGAATTCTATTCTTGTAAAGTGCGTGAGGCAGCCATAGGGGACTAATCTATGTGGATTCTACGTCTGCGAGTTCATTCGCATCACTAATGAGAAGCCCTTGGAAACTGTTCGAGTAAGTAAAGAATATATTCACCCTTTATTTTTATCACAATAAGTTGTGTTGAGTCTAATTCATATGATCTCCTTCTTTATAGTTGGACGTGATGCGGGACAAGCTCCTACCACAGGACCGCCTACTAGCAATCCAAGATGAATTGGCTAGATTTTTGGTCGACGAGGTCATAGACCCATACGGAGAATACTCTCTCGATAAACCCTAAAGCATCCATGTAATGATCTCCATGTAATAAAATAGACAGGCTCTGGACTCGGTTGAGACTCCATGTAATGACCTCCATGCATGTATGCTTGTAAGAGAAATTATATTATATATGCATCAACGTGTACAAGTACTATATAGTAACGTTGTGTATGTATACGAAAACTTGTTTGTAATGAAAACACAAAATGAAAAATAATTGAACACAAAACACCAAATGAAAAGAAAAACACAAAACCCTAAAATCCCATCTCCTGCCGCGGCAGCCAAATGGCCCAAAACACTGCCGCAACAGGGAATCTTTAGTCCCGGTTCGTAACACGAACCGGGATTAAATGTCCTTCAGCCTAGAGTGGCTCGTGGGGCCACGTGGTGGACCTCTAGTCCTAGTTCATAGCAGAACCGGGACTAAAGGCCGGACGTTTAGTCCCGATCTGGCAATCCCGGTTTGCAATCCGGGACTAAAGGTCCTTCAGAACCGGGACTAAAGGCCTGGTTTCTACTTGTGGGTGTGAATTGAAGTCATGTTCTATCAAGATACCAGGCTTCCTATCACCAACACACATTCCTCAGTCCCGGTTGTGGTACCTTTGTCTCAATGTCAGTCAAGGAATCCACCGATTACATTCGGACCTTCACTGTTATAATGAGCCTCAAGCTGCAGGGATGTTAGCCTTTTAAGAGGATATTTCATGGATTGAAGGCCTTCTTGCTTGGGATCAGGTGGTTCAGTTGAATAACAACTGAATAGAGGCTAAGGGCGATAGGAGTGTGAGTAAACTATTGATGATATGAACTAAATCTGGTTTCTATTCCATACACCCCCTTCCCTTTAACCTCTTCTCTATTTATCTCTTGCAAAAAACAACCTTAATTATCCCACGATCCTTTGTCCAATTTCCCTTCTCTACTGTAGAACGAAGCAAGACCACAACATTTGGTACGAGATCCATAGTGAGGGGATATTGATCGAATAGTATCTGGCATTCATCCTTGACAAGGATACGAACCCAAAATACACATTCTTGCGATGTCTAAATAAATTGGCGACTTTGGAAAAATACTTTCATGAGTATGCACACATTGCATATTTATGAACAAACCTTTTCCAACACTTGCGGATTGTTTATCTAGTCTTAAAGCATATACTACTTCTTGGCATTCCGGTTGGTGAAGGCCCGGTAACAATCGGGTGTGCGCTGCCGACTTTTTTCCTCTTGAATTGTCATTCTTATCGTCATTATCTCCATCAACCATTGCCAAGAGCTAGTCCTAGACCTATGGTGTTCCCACCCTGTCCTTTTTCACTGCCGACTATGACATTTGTGGAGTACTAGGAGCCTTCATGGAGCAAATGAAGTCGCCTCTCAAAGGTTAAGAGCTAAAAGTAGAACTAGCTAACTAAGACTGGCTTGGAATGGGAGCATACATCATGAAAAATGGTTATATTCGACATCTAATATGACGAACATGTTCCATCTCCTCATTCAGAACAAGGGACTCGGCACTAATGATGATGATAAAAATTCCATCATACAAAACCATTTGTCCATGATAATTAAGATAGGAATGGCAGTAGGGGGTTGCATCATGATACCTTCGATCCGCATTACAGATATAGTATAACTTATTTTTCCCTAGTAGACCTAAGTTATTGAATCCTCGGGAAGCATATGCATAGTGAAGTTACCTTAATGGACCTTCAGGAGTTTTAGAATTCCTTTTGTGTTTTTATCGGACCAAGAGTTTGCCTCTTTTTGTTGTTGTCGATGATGGAGAGAGAGGGCCTAAGGCGTTCGGTTTCACCTGTAGCTGTGCAAAACATATGATGGGAATAAAAGATAAAGTATGCATGTAATTGTTAGATCAAGATAAATTATATTGGGAAGTGCATCCATAATTGCTATTGCCTCCGCAACTGCTTATAGCAATAACCTACTAGTCTCATCCATAGAAGAAAGAGAACTAATGATATGCATAGTGATGTCACCATTAATTCCAAGTAAATCCCTCACATATAGCCGTACCACCCCTTCTGTCACTGGGGTTCCCAACCTGCAGATTAGTCATTACTCATACTCCCTATACCTGGCTCAATCATCGGGGTCTTGGGTACCTGATAAGTCCTTAAATTGAGGCAAGAGAGGATACAATAATCATCATGTCATACAAACTAATAAATGATCCCATCTATGATAAATAACATGCACAAACGCTACATGGCTAGGCCGAAGCCCTTAGCCCAAGAAGAATTACTCACACATAGAGATGAGATCAACAATCACAAACGTTGTAATGGAAATCATGAGATTGATAGAAAATAGTCTTACAATATCGCCAATCGAAGAAGATCTACTATTACAAGTGGTGGAATATGGCTATGGAGGTGGAGAAGGGCTTTGGAGATTAGATCTAAGTTTATTCTTCCGGCGGCTCTTCGGTGTGGTGGATGGAGATCTGGAGGCGGCTGATGATTTGGGGCAGGGACCCTCGAGACTCTTTTCTCGTTGCTCGAGGCTTCTTTATATAGGGGTCCCTTCATGAAAGTTGTTTTGTTTGACCTAGCGGCGTGGATGGCAACTATACGACCAGAACTATACGGCCGGAATTTTGTTCCGGTCATGTAGTTGGTCTTTAAAGCGTCTGCCTCCGACCCACGACTCCTGGTTTCTTCTGGTTGTTGAAAATCTCGTATATTTAACTTTAATATAGTGATTCCCAACATAAAACATCATTATCTGTGCAGCAAAAAATAGAAAGAAATGATTGCATACCCCTTTGAATATTAGGTATTAGTGGCAGGATTTAGAGAGATATTTCATCAAAAATATGAATAATATCCAGTTTAAATGTGGACGTAGATGGTTATATTTCAGAGCCATCAAATCATATGATCGAGGGCGTGGGGTAGTATCAAAAGAGAGGTTTTTCTTAGTGGTTTATGCAAGTCGATTCGGTTGCACGTATGTGACCTAGGAGATCGACCACCATCAAAGTGAGAGTGATATTAATATATTCCTTTTATCAAAAAAATCAAATGAGAGTAAATATATAAAAATCGAGGGAGTGGACGATTTTAAGTTGTAACATCACGTATTTTTCCCCGGTTAGTTTTTCAAAATTTCATACATGGACATCAATAGACAGTTTGCAAAGACTGGATTTGCATGGCTTGTGTTTGACAATTGATAGGAAATCATTGCATTTTTATGAATATAACATACCACAAAATGGATGTTGTGTACATGGTATGATTCTTGGTGGTTATGTTTTGATCTTCATTTCCCCCTCCCCCGTCCCCCCTCCCCCTTGCTAGTTAAGGAACACACTCACAATATAGTACTTACTTTGTCCAATCACATGCACCAGAGGTAGCCATTATATATGAATCCACAATTTCGGTACACTTCTGCTATGCCAACCATAGGTAGAAACAATGCTAGAACAGAAACTGATCAAGTGCATTCCATTCATGCTTGAGATCCATTGCAGTTCCTCACCTTTCTCTCATACACACCGCCTGTTAGCAAAAACAATGTTGGAAGAAGAGATGTTCGAAAGAATGTGAGAATAGGAGATGTCATGAAAGGAACGCGCTCAGTGTCTCTGACATGTCGTCCTTGGTACTGGCTACCTTCAACGGCATGTCTTTCACCACACGATCACCATGTCTCTCAAGTAGTGTGTAGCACGTAGAGACCCCGCCACCATCTGTTTAGAGAATGCAGGACTACATAGGAGACGTCAAACAGACGCATAGCTATGTGCCTCCCAATGGCGGAAAGGCGTACCCCCTCACGTTCGGCGTTGACAGTCTGGTGCACTCCTGGCTCAACTCTGGTTGTGTTTCTCCTTGCTACTATTCCTCCACCATGTAACCTGCATGGCAGCCAAAGCTTTTTGTTTGTAACAGGAAGTTGTACTAAGTACTCCTTCTGACCCAATTTTAAATTCATAAATTTGTCTAGATACACATTTCTCTACACTTGTTTTTAACATATAGATACATATGAAACTTGATAAATCTCTGTGACATCTAATTCATGACAGAGGGTGTGCCAGATGATACATGTGTTATGTATGAAATCACTTGCACATGGTTTTGATTAGATTATTCCTATTTGCTAACTCCATTATTTTTCTTATGTAGACATTGGTTTACTCGTGTTGTTTTATTCTCTACTCAAACATCAAGCTGAAAGGAGGCTCGGCACAATGAGGGTGGATTCCATCATCGACAATAGGAATAGTGTTGGCTATGCCTTCATGTTTGAGATGGTTTCTGGGAGTGATGATGAAGTGGGGAAGATGGTGTTCGAGTTGAAGGTGCTATATGGTGGGCTAGTTGGAAGATTTCATCTCTGAGGGTGCCACCATCGATGAATGATCATATGGTGGACCAGACGTTTGACCAATAGAGGATAGAAAAGGGCATGGATCACTATGGTGGAAAAATTGCTTTTCACCTTTTAACATATGCCAGAAGGTGGGTTATGAAAACTATACTCAATGTTTTTTAATATATCTCGCATCAATCTAGTCGTAATTTCAGTGTAACACGCAATTAGGTTTTGCTGAAGATCATAGCCATACAGCTTTAGCTTGATAATTTACAAAATCATCATAAACATCTGGCTGTTGAATGATGCAACACTTACCATAACTTCTTGCATCTTTGTTTTCTTAATTATTTCTCTTGTACAATCATAATGTACACATGTAACCAAAAATGAAAATATATAAATACATGTAGTGCAATGCTATTGGTTTCCTTTAAAAATCAATAGTAGTTATATATGGCACAAAAGTTTGATTCTTGGTCGGGATAACCTCGGCGATGTCTCAGAGTTCTCTTGTTACACTCCAGATGGATTTAGTACATATGTCTCCAGTAACCAATCAACAATCATATGGTGTACGGTTCCTGCGTTTCACACTCTAGATCTGAGGGAAAATATCGATAGCGCAAACCATAAATAAATATTTTAAATCAGGTACAACCACTTGAAGATTGTAGCACATGTATGTTCAACAAATATACATGACGATCTAGCAATATGACTTGTAATGCATAAACGTGTCATGTAACAATGTGCTTGGTTGAGCATGAGTTGATCTAGAGATTTTCTCCTTTTGAAGAAAAGCCATTTTATCCAAAACTTGAACGGGAGTCACATGGTATGAGCGAATTCACTGACTTTGAGGTGACATTGAGTCACTGACATGTGGAACCCATTATATGTAGGGCCCACATGTTGGTGACGTGCTCAAAGTCATGCAAAAGCCAGCGATCTAAAGTTAGCGAATCTCAATCGATTCCCGGGGAGGTGTGAATTCTTGAATTAACCGACTAACATGTGGGACCAGTTATATGTAGGGCTCACATGTCGGTGACTCAAAATCATCCAAAAGTCAACAATCTAAGGAAGACCAACCAATCTCTCTTCTCTCTCACTCATTCTGGCATTGAATACGAAGATTTTCCGTGCAAGATATATCATACAATTTATGAGTGGCAAATGATTTTAGTAACCACGCTCCGCGCACGCGATAATATATATCCACCACGATGGCAAGTGTTCTCTGCATGCTTCATCATTGTTATATAACCATTTTGCACCAACAGTGAACACCAATAATGGAAGAAAACCATTCCCACTGATGGAGTACGTTCCCCTCATGATTCAGAGTCATCGAGGTTTAGCAACTTCCTTCTATATATACACCAACCGTTAGCATAATATGGCGCAAGGAAAAAGGAAGGAGAAGGGATATTTCCTTGGGAGATGGGAATAGGAGACACCAGGAACCAAATGCTGAGCTGGAAACGTAGATGCAGTACTATTGCTTTCGATGCCTCCCAAAACACCATGCCGTCTCCCACCTTGATGTGCGCCTGACGGTCATGGCGACACGATGGAACCAGCCGGACACGATAGCTGTCTTTGAAGTGGCTTGCCCTCCCTATCTCTCCGCTCTCCGATGAGATGAGTATGTATCTGCTATCTCGCTGGAAGAAATGTATGGCCACGGCGTTTTAACGAAATCATCCTAAGCACGGAAGGCATTGAACATGGCCGTAGAGATGGAGTTCAGCGACGACTACTCCAGGTACAAGTCCTTGGCCTGGGGTGGTAGGGGAGGGTGCGGTGCTCAACACAGTGGCAAGACGTAGTTCCTCTCGCTAGAGTTTATTCGACATGTAATAGCATGTAGTATACGATATGGTGTAGTTACCATACTTTGTCAACCATGTGAGGGGATTTTCCTCACCTCTATAACACGCAATCGGTGCCCTCGGGCTAGAGAGGCAACACCGTTCCACCTAAAAATTCAATCAGAGACCTCTACTCTCCCTTCTAGCTAGCCACTGCAGCCTGAGTCCTTCTCCGCGCCACCGCCAGGAACCAGATCGCCAGGACCTTCCTCGTTGATGGGAGCCTAAATTCCTGGTCTCGATCCTTTTCTTCTCCATGTTTTCTCCTTGCCAGGACAGGATCTGATCTAGATCGACCTACATGACCCATTCTTGATCGCCACGAAACAAACAACCAAAGCCACGACTCAACCATCCCTCCTGTCAGGAACCATGGTGAACTCCTCGTCATCCGTAGCGTCGGCCTCCATCGGTGTGCCTCCTGCCATCAAACTCACTCGGGAAAATTTTCTGTACTGGCAGGCCCTTGTGTTGCCCACCCTTCGTGACACCCGTGTCATGGCACTCCTAGAGGGGACCGATTGTGCACCTCCCGGGAAGGTGGAGGCCGAAGATGAGAACAACAAGAAGGTATTGATTCCCAACCCATCCTACGATGCCTGAGCCACTAAGGATCAGTAGGTTGTGAGATTCCTCATCAACTCCCTCTTTGAGGATATGTTGCCCCATATTTTTGGTCTTCATCATGTCGTCGATGTGTGGAGTGAGTTGCATGCCATGTACTCCACTCAGACCAAGTCTCGAGTTTCCCCTCTCCATAGCGCCCTCACAAACACCAAAAAGCTCGACATGACCGACTAGCAATACATCACCAAGATGAAATGCTTTGCCTCTAAACTTGCATCCGCCGGGAAGATGGTTGACGATGATGAACTTAAGGCTTATATCTTGAATGGCCTTGATGGCATGTTCAACTCCTTCAATGCTACCATTAACGTTGTTCCTACTACTACTACCCTCAATGACATGTGCTCTGAGCTGCTATCCTATGAGAATCGTGATGCCATGCTTCTCTCTACTTGACAAGCACCCGGAGGTTTTACATCTCTTAATGTTGCATCTCGTCGTCCCTACCAACTATGGTGTCATGAATCCACACCCATCACCACCTCCACCTCAGCCCTACATGCTGCCTACACCCAACTACCAACAGCCCTACATGCCCCTGCACCCACATATCCACAGCCGTATATGCCTCCCTCCTACCCACAACATCCCCAATACTTCATGCCACCTACCTATTCGTAGCACCAATACATGCATCCATCACCTGTGCCCTACATTCCACCGCCTATGCGCCCTCCTCCCCCAGCCCAGCGACCACATCATCCTCCTCAGAACCGTGGTCTGCCTAAGACTGATCAGCGTTTGGCCAAGGGGGCGAGGGAAGAACAGGGATAGTGCTCATGTTGATGCCTTGGCAGGAGGGTGTTATTTGTTAGATATGCAAAAAGTAAGCACACCCACTAGTGATTGTTGGTGGCGTTATGGTGGCGATGATGATGATGATGATGATAAGGATGACACCCACTGATACTAAAGGTGCCTATGGAGTAGACTCCAACTGTATCATGGACACTGGCGCTATAGATCATACAATAGGACACCTCAACAAGCTCCAAGTTAAAGAAACCTATCAAGGGCATGATCAAGTTCACAAGGCTAGTGGACAAGGTATGGAAATTTCTCATATTGGTCATTTTGTTTTGCACACCCCACATTGTTCTTTACAACTTAAAAACATTCTTCATGTTCCTTCATCTTTCATGAACTTGCTTTTTGCACACAAAATTTCCCTTCATAATAATACCATTATTAAAATTCACCCATTCTTTTTATTGATTAAGGACTAGGCCATGCAGCAAATAATGTTTAGAGGTCCCTATCATGGCGACCTCTATCCTCTTGTTCTTGTTTCAATGGGGCTATCATGCAAACATGCTCTTGTCACCATCAAGCCTTCATCCTCCACGTGGCATCATCGTCTAGGGCATCAATCTTGTTTTATTGTTCATTAAGTTCTTAATAAGAATAATTTGTCTTACACTCTAGAAATAAAATCTTACATATGTGATCCATGCCAACAGGCTAAGAGTCACTAGCTACCCTGTCATGTTTCCACTAGGGTCTCTATAGTTCCTTTAGAACAAATGTTTTCTGATGTATGGGGTTGTGCTCCTTTGTCTGTAGCGAAATATACTTATAATGTAAGTTTTATCGATAATTTTAGAAAATTTACTTGGATATATTTTCTTAAGAAACATTCTGAGGTTTATAAAGTCTTTCTTAATTTTAAACAATATGTTGAACGCAAGTTTGATAAAAATATTATTACCATGCAAACAGATTGTGGTGGTGAATATAATTTTTTTAACAGTTTCTTTCAAAAAAGTAGGCATTACTCATCATGTCTTTTATCCCCATGTTCATCAATAAAATGGCTCTGTTGAACGTAAATATTATCATATTGTTGAAGTTGGTCTTGCCTTACTTATCAGTGCATCCATGCCCTTAAAATATTGGGATGATGCCTTTCTTCCAGCTACGTTTCTCATAAACTTGCTTCCATCAAAAGTTCTCACTTTTGAGGCTCCTACAGAAAAGCTTTTGCAAGTTAAGCACAACTATGAACCCCTACGTGCTTTTAGCTATGCATGTTGGCCTAATATCTGCCCCTACAATAAACATAAACTTTCTTTCCATTCTAAGCGGTGTTTTTGTCTTGACTATAGTTCCAAACATAAAGGAGTACGGTGTCTTGTGTGACCATGGGCCATGTTTATGTCCCTCGTGATGTTTCCTTTGATGAAAATATTTTCCCTATTGCTGAACTTCATCCAAATGCTGGTCGTCGCCTCCGTGAGGAGATTCTTCTTCTTCCACAAAATGATCTCTTTTCGGCATCAAATGATAGTGGTGTGCATACTAATGAACATTATCTACAAGTTGTTCCTATTGTTGATTCCCCACAGGTTATTGCCGAAGATTTTTATGCAGATACACAACAAGATTCTGCTCAAAATTCTGAAAACGCAACAACAAACGGTGTAGTAAATGATGACTCCATGCAGGAGAATAGGACAAATGCAGGTCGGAGCGATCCCGAGGTTGATAGCACCATAGAATCCTCCTCGGATTGGGATCTGTCAGGCGCTGACACCATTGCCGGGTCATCCTCTCCCGCCTAGACACGAGCGCACGAGTCCGCTCACGCCACGTCGCCCCCGCTCATGTGGTCTCTGGCGTAAGAGTCTGAGTCGCCTGGGACACATCACCCCGATGCTGGGACCGCGCCTTGGGTCATCGTTCCCACTCCAGCTCGATATCTCGATACCCTACGCCATCCGACATCAGCAGGGACAAGACGTCAAACGAGAAGCCAGACGAAGCCAGCGGGGCCACAACTGCTGATTCCTCTCCGCATCGGATCAACAACCACATGCGGACATCACACACATATGCATAACTCCGGATCTTCTGTGTCACTTCCTTCTGTCGGTGTTGAAACACGGCTGTAAAAAGGTATTAGACATCCAAAAAATATACAGGGGAACCAATGAATGTTTTTGAGGCTCTCACATATGAAAATTGGAAACATGCAATCCAAGATGAATATGATGCCCTTCTTGCAAACAACAGCTGTCATCTTGTGTCTCCAAATTCAAACAAGAACATCATTGACTATAAGTGGATTTATCGCATCCAGAAAAATATTGATGGCACTATTGACAGGTGTAAAGAACGTCTTATAGTTAAAGGTTTAAAACAACAATGTTGTATAGACTATGAAGACACGTTTAGTCCTGATGCTAAGGATGCTACTATCAGACTTTTGCTATCTATATCAGTTTCTAGAGGATGGAGTTTATGGTATCTAGATGTCAAGAATGCGTTTTTATATGATGTTATGAAAGAGAAAGTTTATATGAAGCAACCACTAGGTTTAAATGTCTTTAGTGACAGTTTAAGAAATGCCCCAAAAGCTAATTAGAGAAATAGACAACACATTGTTTTAAAAGTCAGAAACACATTTTGTTTCAGCCTTTCCTCAAATGGGTCGGCCCGGCTATACATTCGTAGAAAAATTGCGTTTTTTGTCTCATCTGTACCTGTGGGGAGGGAGGGAGTTGGCCCAAGGCCCACACAGCACCAACGGGTGTTACTCCCTGCCGCCCGGATTCGTTCGTTTCGCCCATACAGAGCTGGCGACCCAAGGGGCCATTCGCTCCTAGAGACTAGATAGCAGCGCCAACAGACCGATTTTCCCTTCCGACGCGGGCGTCACTTGATGAATACACGGTTGCTTATTTCACGGTATATAAAGCGGTGCAAACCGTATTAGGGCATCTTCATCGGGCCGACCCAACCTGTCTGAGCGCGTCTGAACGCGTTCGCGCGGACGTGCGGGACGTGCGCAGCCTCCCAGCGGCACGACCCATCCAGATCGACGCGTGCGGCTCGACCCATCCGTGCACCAAATTTGAGCAATAGTTGCGTCGGACTGGACAGCGCACGCGTCCTCCCATGTCCTCCCGCGAGAGTAGAGGGCCCGCCTGCCAGCGACCCAACGGCTTGCTTCCACTAGCCATCAATGGAGAGAGGAAGGAAGCTCCAAAGTCTAGCCGCGCTGCTGCTAGCGTCGCCCGACGCCTTCCCTCCTACCGCGACACTTAAATGTCGTCACTTCGGACTCCACGTCTGCATCCAATGTCAGGCCTTTTTAACAGGTCATTCGTGGCCATCTTCTTCCACACCACACCACTACCAGTAGCTAGCCAAGGCTGGTGGCATTGGATCGAGGGGAGGGCATCTAGGACGAACAATGTGTCCTGGCCGTGGGTGTCGAGGCAGGCGCTGAGGACGCGGCAAAAGTAGCACGCCGCCACGCTCTCCCTCACCACCATCGTTGCTCCATTCTATGCAGCACATTGCTAGGTCCATTCTATTGCCACGCTGCTCCATTCAAATATTTTACAAGCCTAGAACATCATTCTATGCACCACCTACGGCACTGGCGGCGGCGGCGCCGACGGGTCGGTGAGCCCCCATTCTTCTTCGAGAGAGCGGTAGATCGCTTCCTATGTCTACAAATCCTCTACATCTTGGTCGAGGCGGGCACATAGGTACGCGTCATAGGGGTTGGCCTGCACCGCATCTTGGAGCTCGCCACACACGTCTACGAGCGCTACATGCCGTCGGTGCTCCGGCAGAAAGACGCAGTCCACCACCTCCCACGTGAAAGGCTCGCCAGTGGTCTTGTTGTGGTCAAAGTGAGCGCGCCGCAGCCGGTGGTTGTGGGGCATACTGTATATCTGCGGGCTCCCCGAAATCGGAGGCGACAGCATGTCCGGTAACTCCGGCGGGTTCGGCCACCACGACGGAAATAGGTGATTAGGCTCTTCTACGCATATGCCGGGGTTGCCACGGAGGACAGTGCGGTGACGCGGAAGGCCGGACGTTGTGGTTTATGGTGGTGGTGGGGGGGGGGGGTCTGGTTGTGCCTACCTCGGCCGGCCTCCCCTTTTTATGGATGCACCTGGACACGGCGGGAAATGCCTAGAAGAGGCGTGAAGCAGTGGGAAAGAAAGACGGGCGGCGGTGGGGCGGCGGGAACATACTAGAGATACACCGGCACCCGCGTCGGTGAGGACCTATTTGCCAAGCGTGGATAGATAGGTCGCTCCGCTGGACACGGTTGGCCGGACAGGCCAGACCAGGGGCACGCTTTCTCGTTCCATGGTGAAGTTACCTTGCGGAGAATGTCATGGTAGCCGATATCTGAGGACTAGCAATGATGATTCGTATCTTTGTGGCGTTGAGAAATTGGTTTGGTGATTCGTGACATAGAGCAGCAACATCATAAGTGGGTCGATAGCACATGAGAAGTTCAAAGTCTTACGTTTCAAGGTGAAAATCCAAGGTCTAGCCTTAATTGGGTGTACCTAGCAATGGTCTTCTTGAAGGCATTGTTTTGTGAGTGAGGACATCCTCCATGATGAAAAACTAAGATCTATGATTGGGAGACGATGACACTTGTGCAATGTTCCCTTCTTGGATGCGTCACTTTTGGAAGAGCTGGACTTCTATTGTTGTTTTGGTGGTGTTACTACTGCTACAAAGAATAGATCACTGTAGCGAGTCTTCACTTTTTTTGTAATTCTTCATATTATTTTGGGTTGTGTGCATCAGTAAGGCTGCTAGGGCAATGCGTTGTTGCAGAGGCTGGGTATAATTGGTATTTTCACGATATTAGTATATGCTCTTTATCAAAAAAGCTATTGATGAAATGAACTAAGTATTGTTTCTATTGCGAGGAGCTACCGGAATTCATCCTTGACAAAGAAGCAAAACCATTGCACATACTTGCGATGTTTAAATAAAGTGGCAACTTTCGAAAAAATCATTCATGAATATGCACGCACTGCACATTTATGAACAAACCTTCTCCAACACTTATTGATAGTTTGTCTAGTCTTCTAGCACATACAACTTCGACTTGTTGTTGGTAAAGGCCCCTTAACAGTCGAGTGTGTGCTGTCGACTTGTTTCCTCTGCATTGTCATTTTTACCATTATGATCTCCATCACGACTCTGACTACCATTGGCATGAGCTTGTCCTAGACATATGTTGTTCCTACCATAGCATTGTCCACCGCCAACCACGACATTCATGGAGTACTAGGAGCTGAAAGCAAACAAAGACATGCTCGAAGTGGGAGCAAATGTCGTGAAAACTGGTTATATTCGACATCTAAGATGGTGAGCATGGGTCATCACCTCATGCACAACAAGGGACTGGTCACTAACCACGACGAGAAAAATTCCATCATACAAAACCATTTGTCCATGGTGATTAAGAAAGAACATGGCCGTAGGGGGTTGCAACACATGATCGGAAGGCGCGGAGTAGTATCAAAAGAGTGGTTTTTATTAGTCGCTTATTCAAGTTGATTCGGTGAGAATGACCACCGTCAAAGGGAGAGTAATATTAATATATTTCCTTTATCAAAAAATCAAACCGAGAGTAAATTTATAAACAAAACTCTCTCCGTTGGCTATGTTTTTGAGAAAAATCAAAATAGAAGATATATTGCGTTAAACAACTAGTCTGGACAATTCTTTTAGAAATTTAATTATGTTTCCTTATCTCATGCAAATTCATCTTTTATCATGGCAATTAGCCAAGAGCTGTCCCGCCTAAAACTGGTGTAATTTTTTCTCCGCATGTGTTTTTAGTTTCCGTGCCAGAAACTATGGACATCGTTGAAAAAACGAGGGAGCATTAATTTAAGTTGTAACATCACTTATTTTTGTCTCCGGTTAGGTTTTCAAGATTTGCATACATGTATGCATGTCGAACAGTCGAAGCACTTTCTGTACACATAATTATATGTATGCATTTCACGTGCATAACTGCTACAAATAAAATGTAAAACAAAACTTTGCTTACTGGTCGATACGTGCAGGATTATTCCTCGTGGCAAATCGTCAACAGCCCTTGAGTCCAGATTTAATGACATGGGAGTAGGTACCAACTAGCATCCCACAGATCGTCTATCTACCATGTTGAGATTCTCTCCATATGGGGTGGTTAGGACATGCGTTGAGCAGGGAGGATCGGTTAGAATTGTTACCCTGCCCCACCGTCACGCTTTTGTGTTCGTTTGTTTGCGAACCGAAATCTACTTTTGGTGGATTTTGATGATATCTGGGTGGACGATCAGAAACCGCAGTTGAAATACCGATGGATCCTAATCAAACTGTGAGGATCCTAATCAAACTCAGCCAGCTGTGAGGATCCTAATCAAACTGAAGGAGGAGGATTTTCACTAACATCCATTTTATTGACGCAGAAATATCTTGCGGTCACGCACTATACCTGGCCTGCACCTTTTATTGCTCTGCAGGCCCGCATGGCACGCATGTGCAGGAGATAAGGTCCCCGTTTTGCCCAAATCACTGCTAGTAGGACCGAATATAGAGATCGGGACTGAACGGGTACAAGAAGAAAAAGGAAAAAGAGAGGCGATCCCCGTGCGGCTAGGGTTTTCGTCCCTTCCGCCGGTCCCTCTCCGCCCTCATCTTCCCATGTGTTGGTCCTACCATCGGCGACAGAGAATGTGAGGTGCGGCCATGGTTGTTGTGACGATGGTGCTGTTTTGTGAGCGACCAGTCTGGTGGTATTGCTGCTATCGGCTATGGTGGGTGCTTGCAACGGCGTCGGCTGGTGCTGCCACAGGTTACTGCTAGTACTGCAAGCCGGCGACAGTGGCACCATGAGAGGATGGCGATGCTACCATGCGCCACGTCCAAGGTTGATTTTGCTGCATGCTCTTTTCTTTTTTGCTACATCGATGTTTTCCAAAATACTGCAATGCTTTCTTGTGCGTTTTTATCCCACCGTGGGAAAATTGCTGGAAATATGCTATAATAGCACAAAAATGTTGATGTGAACGGATTTTTTCTTCATTGAAGCATTTGAAGAATTTGGGAGGGAACTAGACTTGCTACGATAGCGCTTTTTTTTCTACGAACGAAACATTTTTTGCTTCATAGAACCATTACCAAGATTTGCGAGGGGAATTCAAGACGTGTCACCTTCTGGAGGTATCTCTGGGGACGCCCAACATTAGAAATTTGGATCTCTAGCGGTGCTAGTTCTACCGAGCAGACAACAGTGCTACCATGGGAGGATGGCGGTGCTACAATGGGGTAGAGTCGGGGCTGATTTTGTTGCATACTCTTCTTTTTTGCTACATCAATGTTTCTAAAATACTCCAAAGCTCTTTTTTTGAGTTTTAACCCATCGAAGGAAAAGTTGCAGGAACAATGCTACAATAGCACATAAATATTGATGTGAATAACAAGTTTTTTGCTTCATAGAACTATTTGCTCTGGAGTGAACTTACTACAATAGTATAATTTTTTTATACGGATGAAACTTTTTGTTTAGCTTCAGAGAAACATATTAGCTTCTGAAGGCGAGGCAGGGGATCCGGGGAATTATTCACGAGCCCTGCTCCGGTGCTCCGCCCCTGGTGAAGTTGAGGGGTTATTATCTTTCTTTTTCCTTTTTTCTATCTTAGGCCCGCCGAAACCCATATCCAGCCCGCGTATACCCTTATGTATAGATACGTACCTATACGGCGCGTTTGAAAATTAAAAAAAAAATTCACGTGACCAGATCGATCCTATCTTGCTGGCCCACATCGTGCATGAGGTGTTAGTCGCCGCTTGTCCCGCATCTAATTAGGTCAGGCGATGGCGCGCCGCCGGCGGACGGAGCATGCGACTGTCGTCTCTGCCATCTCTGGTGAGTTCGTGGCCGCATAAGGTTTCCAGAATCACGGAGGGTACCCTCTCTTCCCTGTGAGGCTAGTGTTAGGGGCAACCTAGGGTTAGGGGCTCCGCCCCACCGATCGATCGTATCAAGGGGCAACCTAGGGTTAGGGGCTCCGGCCACGGTCAGGTTCTCCCGACGTGTGCGTGGGGCGGTTCTTCATCCACTTCATCTGGCGCATCGACCAGTGCGGTGGGGTGGGCTTCATCCGCCGGCACATCTACCAGCGTGGTAGATTGATCCGTTCTTCTTTAAGTTCATGACATGGGCAGAAATATGATTAATATATCGTTTGTTTGTGTTCTTTGTTGATGTACTGAAGTAATGTACTGTTGTAGGAAATGGCGGAATCTACGTCAGGTATTTTTGAGGTAGAGAAGGAACCTGGGTTGGAGTTTCCTGCAGATGGGTCAGATGATTCTAGTGAAGGTGTTGGCGATTGGGTAGATGAATCTATGTCAGCTAGTGAAGAATTATCTATAGATTCAAAATCAAATGCTGGTGATAGCTCTGAGCATGTGAGCACAGATGTTATTAATGTAAGTTATTTTATTTGATTCAATTATTAGGGATAGCAAAATAATTATGTTAACGTTAAAATTACAACATTATTCATGATACCAATTTATGTAGATGGCCATAGACAATGATAAGGAGGAAAGAAATTCCGAGTCTCTGTTCGAGGAATACATTAATGAGGTACATAGAGTGTACTAATTATTTGTGAAGCAACGAAGTAAATGACCATTAGTGGATGAGTAATTCTGTTATTATTTTGTGCAGGAAATAGCTGGTCTTCAAAACATGTACGACTACTATGGTGAGTCGGACATGGAGAGTGGTATTTTTGATGGAACCGATTCTGGGGAGTCAAAGGAGGTGAACATTATGGAGGTAAGATTTATGGATATATTTGTTGTGAAGAATTATCTAGGACCCGGTTGATGAATAGAAAGTTATGTAGGTTTTCATTGCTTTTCTCTGCATGTGCAGGCCCCGGTTGATGATGGGAGCTGGAATGTCAATGATGTTTGCAAGGCTGAGGATAAGATGGACATGTTGATGAAGATAAATGATGACTTTTCCTTGCGAAGCAGCTGCTTTTGTATTCTACAACAGCTACGCTAAAGATAGTGGATTTAACATCAGAAAGGACAAGGTCAGATATAGCAAGAAGCATACGAAACATTTGGTTTACAGACGTTATTTGTGTTCGAGGGAAGGTGAGCGTGATAAGAGGTTGATGACCGGGGAGGGACGAAGTCGGAGGCTCAAAGCTTTGTCCCGATGCAAGTGTGGGGCTCATCTGACAGTGAAGCTTAATGCAAAACTTAGCGTATGGTACGTTGAAAGTTTTGAGCCCAGTCACAGTCATGTGTTAGCAAGACCGGGTGAAGTACCTTTTCTTTGGTCGCATAGAAAAATAAAAGAGTACCAGAAGGCTGAGATATTAGCTATGGGAGCCGCATGAATTAGAAAGCACATCATAATGGACTCCATGATCAACAAAAGTGGATGGTACGGCGGTGTTGGGTACGTCAGGAGGGATATGTACAACCTTTGCAGCAAGGAGAAGAGAAAACTACTGGCGAAAGGTGATGCTGCCACGACCATTAGCATTATGGATAGCAGAAAGGAGAGGGACCCCAGCTTTTAGTTTGACTATGACTTAGATGAAGAAGGACGGCTGAAAAGAATGTTCTGGTGTGATTCCCAGTCTATACAGGACTATGAGGACTATGGGGATGTCCTTGTGTTTGATAGCATGTACAAGATGAATCGATATGGTATGCCATTCATACCTTTTGTCGGTTTGAAAAATCACCGTAGGACTACTATTTTTGGTTGTGCCATAGTTTCGGATGAGACAGAAGAAACATATGTGTGGCTATTGCAAACATTTGTCAAGGCAATGTGTCAGAAGATGCCTCGGAGTGTAATCATGGATGCTGACTCGACGATGATTAGGGCAATACGCAGAGTATTTCCAGATGTCTGGCACCGAATATGTACTTGGCATATTGAGAAAAATATGAAGGTCCATCTTAGTAGTAAGTCCTTGGGAGAGTTTCGCTCTATGTTGTACTACACTACGTCGAAAGCCATATTTGAGCAGAGATGGCAAGCGTTCTTAAGGAAATGACAGTCGGAGAAAACCAAAACTTGGTTGAGAAGGATGTATAGGAAGAGGGGCATGTGGGCTGCAGCGTATCTGGCTGATGGTTTTTGGCTTGGTATGAAAAGAAACCAGCGAAGTGAAAGTCTAAATTCCTGCCTTCACCTGCACCTTGATGGAGAGATGAATTTAGTGGATATGATATTGCATTATGATAATTGCATCAACCGTATCCGTGAGAATGAGGCACGAGATGACTGCACGGCCTCACAACCTATACCGGTGCCCGTAACTAGATGCAGGGAACTGGAGGTAGCTGCTTCGCACAAGTTCACCCCGGCTAACTTCTATATGTTGCAGGATGATCTGAAGAAAGTTGGTGGCATACTGACTGTTGAAAAAAAGCTAGGATCTGGATCAGAAATATTTGCCATCGTATGGCATGATAACCGAAAGAGGCATTTCACCGTGGAATATACACCGGGAAATCCAAAAGAATCTATAAAGTGTAGCTGCAGAAGAATGATTAGAAAAGGTCTACTGTGCAAGCATATATTCCACGTTCTGAACGAATTGCATATAGATTGTTGTGTTCTTCGTCGGTTGACAAAAGACGCAAGGCACGGTCTTCCTGCAAGGCACACTAGTGATTTGTTCGGGGTAGGATGGTCAGGGGCTAGGGAAAGATTGAAATATAGCCAGGTCAGTATGCTAGCTTCAGAAGCTATGCATGCGGCATGCAAACACCCCTCCCTTTGGGACCAGTTGCAGGAAAGTTTGAAGGCTGTGATATCTAAGGCTATTGAGTACGATCAGAAGGAGGAGTTGGCAATTGTTTCCTATTTGTCTAAGGTCGTTAGCGGTTGAACACATAGAGGATCATGAAGGAAACATTGCTAAGGTTCAAGATCCTTTGAAAGTATCGAGCAAAGGTGCACAGAAGCATAGCTCGAAAGATGAGGAATACGATTATCGTCCAAAGTCTAAAAATGGGAGACCATTATTATTTGACGAACATAGAATCAAGTGCGGCGCTTGCAAGGAACAAGGACACAGCAAATGCAGCAAGCATTGCAAACTTAACCAGAAGTAAGTGTTACCAAACTACATTGAATATATAAATAATAAACTTGTCAAACTTATTGAAATTTTGTGTTTTCATGTGCAGGAAGGTGGTATAGGAACAACACTAGAGGACATATTTGAGTTAATATTGTTAGAAAATCAATATATTTGGTGGCACAGTTTTTAAATTTGTAATACAGTTTTGACGTGCACTATTATTTTGGTTACGCGTTGTTGTGTTGTACTGTGTCATTGTCTTACCACGTCTTCGTTTATTTTGGTTTATGATGAAATGTGTGCCATGTCAATTTTGTGACGATGATATGAATATATTTCAAGTTCGACCTGATGTAAAAAGTTTTATGATGTAAAAAATAAAAAGAATAACGTTGAAAATCTAGATGTTTGCATAAAATTGCAACGATTTTTATCCGTGGCTGGCCCACGAAGTAGTTGATTGTTTCCCCGTTAATTTGGGCTGTAATGCTACCCGGCCCATGGACTAGTCACGGTCCTGGTAGCCGGGCCTAGGGTTTGCAAAATTTTACTATATAAATGTGCATACCCTCAGTCTCATCTAGGGTTCGTCTGGGCTATGTCGTCTCGCCGTGTGACTGATCGGCGGCTGCAGGCGCGCACAAACTCGTCGGCTGGGATGGATCCGGCGGACGGCGTTGAGGGATGGGCGAAGCTTACATCTGTTGTCCATTACGACTGCGGGAAGATCAAGAAAGGCGCACCGCCAACCCTAGATGAGACGGTTAGTTCTTCAAAATCTTTCTTTCTGTTTCATTTCTACGCAATTTACACTGTATCTGATATTTTGCAATTTAGGATGTTAATGAGGTCCTGTTGCCCCACTTTGTTGATGCTTTGCCGCAATATGAGTATGATCCTGCGTATAATGGTATTGAGCGCAAAACCAAAAATAGGTGCGGCCACTCGGTGTTCCCTGCTCGTCGTGTTTACAAAGATGGTTGTGATGCTGGTAGACGGTCTCTGGGTTGTCCATATGAGGTTTTACCCTATATCCTTGTGTTATGTACATCATTGACAATATATTAAGATATCACACAACAAATATAATTTTTTTTATTATTACAGAGATTACATAAGTGCGGACATGTCGAATGGGTAGAAGATGAATGGAAAGGAAGAGAAATATATGTGATTGGGCAACTAGCCGAAAAGAACAACAAGATACTGATGGCAAAAGAAGAGGCTGAGAAAAATCTGAAGACACATTTGAAAATGCAAAATAAACTATTAAAATGTAAGGACAACATTATTTGTTTCCTTGTGACAATGTGTGTTGCAATGTTTGGACTTTTAGTAGCCATCATGTACAAGTGGCAAGATGCAAAGTAGAAATTACAAAAGAGGAGTTTTTTTACACTCTAATAATAAACAAGTGACGCATTTCGTACCAGCTGTGTCTTTTTCGTCACGCCGTTAGTACAACTCGATTTGTACAAACATTGTACAAAACATGAACTTCTGATTAATAAATTCGTCATATAACAATATATGAGTAGCCTTAAGTGCATATAATAAAACAAAATAGTTGAGGTCATTATGTTACATAGTGGATTGACAAAAACAAGATATAATGGCTAGGAAACCTTCTTGGGGACTAAAACCTAACCACTCTAACTTGAAAATTCTAATCATCTATGCTTTCATAACTTGTTCATCTTTGAAGCGATCTCGTGAACTTTCTTTTTGACGGCATCTAATTTGTTGGACGGCGACAACATCATTTCTGCGACGACACGTCTCCTCCTTGCGTTAACCGTGGCCTACAAATTAGTAGAAATCGCGGTGAGTTGAAATTTATTTAAAATGAAACGTTTAGTTGGTAATCATACCTGGGAAAATTCTCCTGTTATCCGTTCACCATCCCAATGCTCCATGCATTCGATGACAAATAATCCACAAGAGTTTATGTTGTAAAGGTATAAGAGTAGAAAGATTAATACAGTGATCATGTTCATTCCGTCGTACATAATATGATGTAACATTTACTCACCCATCTCGCTGCTGCGGCATCTCATACTCTTTAATTGGCCACTTTGAAACATCCGGATATCGACCATCTGTAGTTGCATTTGCCACTTGCATGTCTTGTCCAATTTGGCGACGCTGTAAAAAGATCATGGTTAAATGCGCAACACATTTTGACAAAAAAATAAGGACAATATATTCTTCACATACTAGTGCCTCGACAGTCTCCAAAGTTAAGTCCAGAGGATATAGCGAGTCCAGAACTTGGAACTCTTGCTTTGGCATGTGCATGAACACCATCATCCAGTGTGTATTTCCGATATTCAAGGGAAAATAAGTCTACAAAAAACTCATATTATTAAATATCCGATGGATTTTTAGATATATATTATTAAATATCCGATGAATAATATAACATAACTTTTTACGAACTGTATATTCTTCCAACACTCTACCAACTGTTTTAGATTTTTACATCTCATTAACCATGTTCATGGTGGACTCTTCTACTTTGTCTCTAGCAATTGCACGGTCTACTAGAAATTTAGATCTCCATGCTGGACATAAAAAACGGTCATGCCCAACCCGGAGGGCTAAATGTCCAATGTACCCATCTATTATCTGCAACATACATCATTGAATTAAGTGTTTGCAACATACAAAACATAAATTTAATGTATTAGCGTAATATTAAAGTATTGTCAGTAAGGGCAGTTATCACTTACATCATCAGACAACCATTTACGGTCTAGAACGACGCGTAGTCTTTCTGCACTAACTTCATCTCCACGGGAGTTCTTGTATAAGCTTTTTTTCTTGTGCTGATCTGATCGAGATACGATCTCAAGAAATACGACGGCGACATCTATTTGTTGTGGAGTCAAATTAGTACATGAATAAGTGTTGCAATTTGCATCTGGGCCTGGTTTATCATCGAAATTGAGAACTGCATATATAAATGAAAAACTGGATTAGTATATTTGAATGCAAGACATGTTTACAAGTTTTATTAAACAATTCAAATATGAACTTTACCTTTTGCAGTAGATCTACGGACTAAACGCTTTATGGGTTTTTCAAGAGCATAAGGAGACTGAAACTTTTTTGGGACTGTACGCTTCCGTTTCTCAGTTAACTCATCTTCCTTTCGGCTATTAGCTGCTTGACAGTCATTTTCTACACCTTTATTTAATTGTGCCATAGACATAAACTTATTAACAGAAACAGCAGAAATATCAATATCAGATTCTTTTTTTACTGGTTCTGCATTATCAATAATAAAAGGGTTATCCGGTGTGCTGCCAAGTGCACCAATCCTCTTGTCCGGTATACGATCATTCACACCATTCGTCTTGCTAAGTGGTGTATGGCCATTTACGCCATTATGTGCAGGTGCCTTCTCATGTGTGCCATGGTCAGGAACTTCGGCAGGCGATGTCGCACCAATGCACTCGACCTCTTCTTCGGAATCGCCATCTTTCTTGTACACGAACTCTTTTTTTTCATGAGGTCCATTCTGAAAAGAACCAGCATCTTCTTCCTCTTCCAATTCTGCTGAAGCCACTGCATCCAGAGGTTTGTACGTCATGCCTTCCTTGTTGAACAGTTCCAATGTTCTCTACAAGTCATAGAAATGTAAGAGCACAGCCAAATGTTCATCTATAATGACCTTAACTATGTAGTTTAGTATCTCACCTGAGCACATAAATCAGCTATAGCAGTAAACATTTTATGCAACCAAGTGATCTGTCACCCGCTTAAACAAAAGCTCCAACTGATCATTACCAATTTGTTGTGTACCATTGATCTTCTTATGCGGAACACTAACCAGCTTGGCCTTTTTCTTACGAGAGTGCATATGATCTGCCATCAATGGCTCTTGCATACGATATTCTCCAGTGATATTATCTTCTATCTGCATGATGGTACAAATATTACATGAGTACTTTATTTACATGAGTCATACGTACTTTATTTACATGAGTCATAATCTAAAAAGACAATATACGAGGGAAGCCAAAAAAATATAACCTTGACGTTACCACGACCACGCCCATTCTCATAGTCGAAATTGTCTCTCTTTGTGGCAGCGGCTTCGTTCCAATTCCTCATGAGGGAGCGTATGGACATTTTAGGATTAAATGCACATTCGCCTTCCTGAGGTAGCACTTTCTCCCAGTACAACTACTACATTTTAAAAAATATAAGTAAATTCGCTATAGCACAGATATCATAGAGTATAAATGCGAAAACAAATGAGTACGAAAATAAAACATGCAATAGTCCAAGATTTCCTTTCGGCCATTCACGGATTATTTTTCCTTTTCTCCCAATCCTGATGCTGTCCATTAGAACCCTCCTCGTTAAAGCATTCCAATTAATCTTGCACATTCTGTTAACATCATCAACTAATGCATAGTACTGCTTCGGAACAACCTTTGTCGCCATAGGCGCAATAACTGTTCCAAGTAGCACTAGCACCACCTTTCGCAGAAAGTCGTCATCGGCAAGTTTATTTTTAATGATGTCAGCGATTAAATCATCAATTACGATGTTTCCAGTAGATTTGCTTAGAAAGTGTGTGGGGACGCGATCCTTCACGTCCTCTCCTTCTTCAGTAAGTATGTCCGGTGCTGAAAAACCTTCATTCTCAAGACCAAGGATACACTCAACGTCGACATGCCCAATAGAGATTGCCCCATTTGTCTCTCCTCTGGCGAATGTACCTGTTGTAGGGTCAAAAGCCTCGAGCATGAACCTTCAACAATAGTTATCATGAATCAGAATATAGGAGAAAAAACATATGTACAATGGTAGAACAGAAATATTTGCATTAGTACCTTATTAGGATTGTGCGCATCTTTGTAGATGGCATCATCATCATACTACGCAGATTCGTTTGGGCTAGTCTAGCCCGTTGAGCGATGGAAAGACCCGCCACTAACTTACACCATTTTTCGATGTTGCAGCAAATATCTCCCTTCAGATCATCCATCCTAAAAATAAAAAACACAATTAATATATTGGCGGGACAGTAATATGTAGACTGTATTGCTGCATGCGATATGAGTTACTCACTACACACATAAAATGACGATACTATTTTCTATAAACATGTCTGGTCATATCTAAATGAACTAGTGAATCTAGAGGGCCTAAAAATATTGATAACAGTCGTCCTAGTTGGCTTGTCTCTTGACCGGCAAGCGTCCACTCTACCATAAACGACAAACAACAATGTACAGAATTTCCGCGCGATTCAATAGTATTTGAAAACGAGAAATCACTACAACCGTACAAGGATACAATTAAACATAAATGTAAGGGAAAGTAGTATCGGATCTTAGAGCTGTAAGTCATGAACCGACTAGCCTACCACTTTCGAGGATCAGAGGAAGATGTACCTAAAATAAAACTACTGATGCGCAGGATTAGAGGTTTACCTGAACGACCTCTATAGAGGAGGAACGACCACTTTGGAGGAACAAGGCCGTCGAAGCTGGGCCGCAAAATTAGGTGCACACGAGGTCAAAGGGGATGCGAGTCGACTGGCAGACTATGACGGCGTTTAAGGTTAGCAGGAGAAAGCGATCGTGGGGTTTAATATTCGGTTTAGTTAAAAATATTTCCACTTGGCCGGTCCTTCTTGGGCCAATAAAGGCCTCTGGACTCATCTCGTCCGACATATTACATGAAACGGGGCCTACGCTACATCAAGGGCCGGGCGAAGTTTTTTTTCGTCAGACCGAAGTATTTTGTTATCTTTTTCGATATAATTTTTATAAAATGCTTAAATTTTGAACTTTCAATTATAGGAAAATAACTATATATTTCACATAAGTGCTTGACATGTAACATGTATACAAAGTTTGAAATTTTTTATAGAAGGTCGGAAAATATGACAACTTAGAAACAAGTCGTTTCGTAACTTTGAACCATCTTTTCTAAGCATGTGATTTTTTCGACCTTCATTAAATTTTCTAATATTTTTTATACATGGTGACACAACCAATCTAAGACACATGGGCAAGGTTTTACATTTTTTTGAATTTTTTTGAATTTCTATTGCCCCGGTCAAATTTAGGTCAAATAATCTAAGACATTCGAACAAATATAATGCCTCATGATGTGCAAGCTCTTTTTAAAAGTTCTACCAATGTATAAACCGCATGCTATACCTCCATATTAACAGCATATAACTATATGGTATCAAAATTTGAAAGTTAACTTGCTCAAAATTCAAATTTGATTTGGAGGTGATTTAGTATTTTCAAATTTCTACATGCACCAAGTTTTGAATCTGAAAAAACTCTACAAATGAAAAACGTGGCCTCTAGAGTCCTTCAAACAATGGGAAAAACCTCATGCAATTCAGACATACACACCTCCTGAAATCCAAATTTGAATTTTTAGGTCAACATCGCGTCGAACGCAGAGGACGCATATGTATGAACCAAGCTGACCTAACAATATATCCATGATTAAACCACATCTTGTGGACCTAAAAATGATTTTTGCCAAAAAAAATTAGGTTCCAATGATGTAGACGTAGATCAATATTTCAATGTTTTGACCATATTGACCAAAGTTTGCCTTGAGGTAAAATTTGAGCAAACAATCATTTGACAATGAACAAAGTGGTCACATTCCAACTAAATGACCCCAAATACCATACCATGTTGGTGAAATAAAAATTTTATTCAAATTTTTGAACTACCTTTACAAAATGTAGTTGAATTTGAATTATTAAAATGGAAAATGGTATTTGAAATCATAGTTGGACAAAAAACCCAAAATATGAAATGTGTGCTATGCCAAGATACACCTACCTGCCAAATCTTAGACCATTCTGAAAAAGTATGCCATGGAGTTGGCCATCTCCTAGGTAATTTGGGTACTTGGACATGAGACTCACACTTGAAACCAAGTGTGAGAGAGCAACCTCAACTTTATTTCAACAAACTCAAGGTTTGTTAATTTTTGTGCAAACTAGGGTATAATCTAAGACACATGGCCAAGATTTTATATATTTTTTGATTTTTTTTGAATTTGTAGTGCCCTGTCAAAGTTTGGTCAAAATCATGTCAAACAAATAAAATGCACAAAGATGTGCAAGCTCTCTTTCAAAGTTTTACCAATGTCCAAACTACATGCTCTAGCTGCATGTTAACAACATATGAAAATATGTTACCAAAATTTAAAAGTTAACTCGCTCAAAATTCAAATTTGATTTGGAGCTGATTTAGTATTTTCAAATTTCTACATGCACCAAGTTTTGAATCTGAAAGAACTCTATAGATGAATAGTGTGTCCCCTACATTCCTTCAAAAAATGGTGAAAACCTCATGCAATTCAGACAAACACAGCTCCTGAAATCCAAATCTGAATTTTTCTGAAAATTCATATCAAAACCACCTATTTGTTGTGTTTAACTGATTTTTCAATTTTCTACATGCACCAAGTTTTGCATCTGAAAAAACTCTACAAACGAATAATGTGGCCCCTACATTCCTTCAAACAATGGTGAAAACCTCATGCAATTTAGACAAACATAGCTCCTCAAATCCAAATCTGAATTTTTCTGAAAATTCATGTCAAAACCACCTATTTGATATGTTTAACTGAATTTTAAAATTTCTACATGCACCAAGTTTTGAATCTGAAAAAACTCTACAAATAAATAATGTGGCCCCTATAGTCTTTCAAACATTGGTGAAACCCTCATGCAATTCAGACAAACACATCTCGTCAAATCCAAATCTGAATTTGTATCAAAAAATTGTCAAAACTATTCGGAATCTGCAAAATATTTAAAAATGATAAAAACAGTATAAAAAACCTAAGTACATAAAAATATTACAATTATTTTACATACAGTTATCTAATCTTTATTACAAGCTATATTATAACTTACAAGTAATATTGAAATAATAACAAATTGTTTAAAAAAGGAACTCAGCCCAGCCAGGCCTTCTGCCCAGACAAGCTACATACGACCGAACTGGGCCTCTTTTAGCCCATTATGTGCCCAACGCCGCACGACGTCAGACGGGTCGGACGGCTGGGAGTTTAATCCCACCTCGCTAACTGGAGAGGATTCCGACCAGCTTAAATAGCCGCACGTTCGGCTGCTATAACATCCTCTCTATTCTATCTTACTTGCTATCAGTCACGAATCCTACTTTGGGCCGTTGGTCCTACTGGCAGGTCACGGGCCTGCATCTTGGCCATTCATTTGGTTTCTAGTCGTATGCTGGCCATGATTCCCTTGAGGAATATCCTGCCAGTGGGTGGCCTTTTTTTGCTTTATTTGATCTTTTTTCTCCTATATTTTAACATAAATTCATACGTTTTTAATACAAATTTACATGGCATAGTGCATATACAGCACTATCTCTGCACTTTAATGACCCAAACCATTTCAAATTTTGAAACACTACTACAATTTGCTACACCTGTCAAAACCTTCCAATATAGAATTGACGCAATGAAATACATTTTTCTAACTGGCAGCACAGCTATCATGGCACAACACAGATACATGTATAAGAAACAAGCAATTAAGAGCATGTAACCATAACCTTACTAGCAGCATAATAACATAGTAGTCTTACGGGAACTTCACCCTACCATCATAAGGTTACCACTTATAACCATAGTACCAAAAGAACATAGTTCTCAACCACTTCTACCTAGTTAACCAGTTCGACATATTAACCATATATACATAAACATCATCGTTATACTGATGATGTGACCATACATACTAGCAGCTGATATCAATATTCACTCCTCTTCAGTCTCGGAGTCGCTGAACATAAACTCATCTGGCTGGAGGACCCTGAGGAGAGCTTCGTGCCTGCCACGATCACGTAGGTCATCCTGAAAGTAGTCCTCACCCAGACGTCCTCGAGTGGCTACCTCTCGGACATGCTGCACAAGCCCCACCTTCAGGCCCCCATGTGGCTTGAAGTGGTGGAATGGGCACCTGTAGAACTCGGTGCTGAATGGCAGGTAAGCAGAAATCCCCTTGCGCATGAGCTTCTTCTCTTCTTTCCTCACAAAGGACTTGTATGTCCATTGCTCCACTTCAACATCTGAACCAGAGAAGTACTACACAATAAATAAAACAAGAAAACAGTTAGTACTGCCTACTAAATATAAAAACCTACTACTTTTGTGCATGTCTAAATGCACTACAGCTGCTTGGAATAACATACCTCCTCATCGGGCCACGGGAGAGTACATCATAGGCATCACCTGGGGTTGGTGCCTGCCAGACAATTAAGATAAATGAACACTAGCATTTAAGGTAATTACTAAAAGCATTCAATATTAATAAATGAAAAACACTAGCAAAAATTAATAGCACAATAATTCGACTTCACAAATCTGATCATAAAAACAACAATGATTTAAGAAACAAATCATTAAACTACATCAATGCTTTTTATACTACATTCCATTAAATTACAATGATTATTTGGAGGTTGGAATTGAAGGTAAAGAAACTAGACTATACATTCAAACAAAATAATATCAAGGATCAATCAGTTTAGAATCAGGTTGCGTCAAGCTTCAGCAAGTCAAAATAGAGTAGTACAAAGTCTATAAACTAATTAGACTACACAAATCTGTTCATATAAGCATAAGCATCTAAAGAAATGTATCTTAAAATCAATTGCTACAAGTAAAGGAAAACAAAAGTAAGTACACAGATCACTGCTTTGCACACTATTATGAGGCATCACTACAATCAATCATTAACATACATGCCATATGGTTATAACCACATTGTTCAAATCTAGTGCTACAAGTAAATAAAATTCTATAAGTAATTTTAACACATTTCCCCTAAAAGCAATTAAAGCAAAAAAAGGAAACTACACAAGTATACTGAAGCTAGATAACCACATTATATCATAGCAGCTAATTCAGACTAGTTGAATAGTTGTAGCCAGCTAACCACATTATACCACATGTACCAAAAAAACAAGTCATATTGTTAACTAGTTGAAACTAACTAACCACATTATATCACAGCAGCTCAAATGAGAATTATGTAAACCATGTTCCTTCAACATAATACAAATTAACTACAAATTAAACTCTGTCAATTTAACAACAAATAAACCATCTTCCTACTAATTGGAAAAACTTCACCAATGGACTATCAGCATTGGTCATCTATACAAAATTACACGATGAATCTATAGACCCAGCCTTCCATCCAATAAATCCCTAAAGCCCGGGTCGTTTTACTTTGGATTGTCCTGGTTTGACATGGATTGATGTGGTTTAAATCCTATCTAAGTCAAAATATACTATAATCCAATCTAATCCAGTCCAATCTAACCTAGAGGTGGGTTAACCGAACATAGCCCAAAGGATATGAATCCCTAACACTGATAGAGCCGAATCTACAAAACACATCTTACTTCCAAATAATTTGAAGGGATTGAACGAAAATTAGAAGAAAATAATACTAACCTGCATCGCGGCGACCTGTGGAGACTGCACCGGCGCCAGATCCTCTGCGCCGCCAACCGGCACGTTCAGATCCAGCATTTCCACCTCGCTGAGGTCCGCATGCACCAACTCCTCCTCTCCGAGCGCTGCATCGACCAAAGCGTCCAGCGTGGACCGACGACCTCCGCTACCGCCATGGCCCTCCACCACCTCGACCGCATCTGGGCGGGTCACGGCTCCAAACCCCGCCCTTGCAGAACCGCCTGCATCGCTGCCGGACCCCACTCCCGCCATAGTCGGCGTCGAAATCTCGCAGTATTGGAGAGCTCAAAGGCCTCAGGCGGAGCATACAATGGGGAGAGCTAGGGTTTTCTCCCGCGCTCTTCTTTCCATATCTGGTGAGGCAAAAGGGGGGAAATGGTGGGGATGAGGCCAGGCGAAGCGGTCGAGGGAGCTCTTATACGTCGTGTCGGTTCGTTTCAGCTGACGTCACACGCGCACATGACACCCACCCGTACAAAACTTAATTTTTTCAGCAGATTTTTGTCAGAGCTACTTGTATTTTCTGGGTAACTGAATTTTCAAATTTCTACATGCACCAAGTTTTGAATCTGAAAAAACTCTACAAATTAAAAACGTGGCCTCTAGAGTCCTTCAAACAATGGGCAAAACCTCATACAATTCAGACATACACACCTCCTGAAATCCAAATCTGAATTTTTAGGTCAACACCACGTCGAACGCAGAGGACGCATATGTATGAACCAAGCTGACCTAACAATATATCCATGATTAAACCACATCTTGTGGACCTAAAAATGATTTTTGCCAAAAAAAATTAGGTTCCAATGATGTAGATGTGGATCAATATTTTAATGTTTTGACCATATTGACCAAAGTTTGACTTGAGGTAAAATTTGAGCAAAAAATCATTTGACAATGAGCAAAGTGGTCACATTCCAACTAAATGACCCCAAATACCATACCATATTGGTGAAATACAAATTTTATTCAAATTTTTGAACTATCTTTACAAAATGTAGTTGAATTTGAATTATTGAAATGGAAAATGGTATTTGAAATCATAGTTGGACAAAAAACCCAAAAGATGAAATGTGTGCTATGCCAAGATACACCTACCTGCCAAATCTTAGACCATTCTGAGAAAGTATGCCATGGAGTTAGCCATCTCCTAAGTAATTTGGGTACTTACACATGAGACTCACACTTGAAACCAAGTGTGAGAGAGCAACCTCAACTTTCATTCAACAAACTCAAGGTTTATTATTTTTTGTTCAAACTAGGGTGCAATCTAAGACACATGGCCAAGGTTTTACTATTTTTTGATTTTTTTTGAATTTGTAGTGCCCAGCCAAAGTTTGGTCAAAATCGCGTCGAACAAATATAATGCATTATGATGTGCAAGCTCTCTTTAAAAGTTCTACCAATGTACAAACTACATGATATACCTCCATATTAACAACATATAAAAATATGGTATCAAAATTTGAAAGTTAACTTGCTCAAAATGCAAATTTGATTTGGAGGTGATTTAGCATTTTCAAATTTCTACATGCACCAAATTTTGAATCTGAAAAAACTCTACAAATGAAAAATGTGGCCCCTAGAGTCCTTCAAACAATGGGAAAAACCTCATGCAATTCAGACAAACACAGCTCCTGCAATCCAAAACTGAATTTTTCTAAAAATTCATGTCAAAACTACCTATTTGTTGTGTTTAACTGAATTTTCAAATTTCTACATCCACCTAGTTTTGATTCTAAAAAAACTCTACAAATGAATAATGTGGTCCCTAGAGTCCTTTAAACAATGGTCAAAACCATGCAATTCAGATAAATACAGCTCCTGAATTCTAAAACTGAATTTTCTGCAAAAAAAATTGCTGGCTAACAGAAATTTCGAAATCCTAGATGCACCAAGTTTGGAATCTGAAAAAACTTTATATATACAAAATGTGGCCCCAAGAGTCCTTCAAACAATGGTGAAAACCTCATGCAATATAGACTAACACAGCTCCAGAATTCAAAAAAATGTTCTGTACAAAAACCGTCAAAATTACTATTTTTCTTATATTACCGAGAACTATTATAAACTGAAAAAAATATCTAGTCGCTGTTGGCCCAGCTTCGTGCGTCAAATAGGATGTCTGGCCCAGCTACTGCCTCAGAGCTGGACTTGTGCCTCGGAGCTGATGGGCCTTTCCGGCCCAATGGGGAGCCGCAACTGGCAAATTTGACGTGGGTGAGAGTTTAGTCCCACCTCGCAAAGCTAAGATCAATCCGACCAGCTTATATACCTGCTATGACACCCTTCGTACGAGCTTCTCTCAAATAAATAATGTGTCACATATCTCATCTATCTGCCTTGTGGGGCCTGCCAGCAGGCCAACACCATGCTTCACGGGCCTGCGTCCTGGGCCGTTCAGTTGGCTTTCTAGTCGTACGCAGGCCGTGAGTGTGTGATGCCCTGTTAGTTGGCGGGCTATTTTTTTAATTTTCATGGACAACAAGAATTCATATTTGAATAAGTTTGCACTACTTGTTCAAATATTTTGTACTGTCAACGGTTTACATATGAAATAGTGATTATTTGTTGAGAAGAGACTGTAGACGTGGACTAATACTTTTCAAATAAAAAATTAACACTTTGCAAATATTGTAACTTGATCTTCTTTTATCACATAGAACACTAATGTTTACAAGTTTTTACAAGTATACAATCACTGAATTAACACTTTGAAATGTCGAAGATAACCATTTTCTACTAGAGCATACATTTTTCAAACAATTGCACTAATGTATAATAACAAATAAAAAAACATAGTTGTCATATTTTCTATCTTGAACTAGTTTAGCTTCTCCTATATGATTACTGCCAACTTATATTCTATAAAAAACACAATATGACAGCATGCAAATATAGATTCAAGAAAAATATACATAATTAACTTATAAAAGTGCAATGCAGGCAAACATAAATAGCACATAGCCCAGTACCATACTAGTAGAGTTCATCCATACATAGCAAAATTACTTAGTAGAGTACTACATGTTCTTAACACGAAACATTCAGAATTCACATAACATCAGAACCCTTATATAAACTAGCCCAGGGACTTGCCCTTCACATCAACTTCAACAACTACTAGTCTAATTCTCCAGAACCCTAAGGAGGGCAGCATGGTTCGCCTTGTCGCGCAGTGACTTGCCCTTCACATGTCTGGCATGATGCACTAGTGCTGCCCTGGATTCATCAGCTGGAACTTGCTTGCTAGGGTGGAACTGGCAGTAATACTTGCCATTTGGTCACATGTAAGCAGCCAGACCCTGATCCCAGATCTTCTACTCAACCTTCCTCTTGTACGAAGCAAGGTTGTACTCATCAACAACAGCTTCCTCAGAGTCATCAGAGTCAGCATATGCATACTAATAAGAACAAAGGAAATTATAGAAACAAATAGTTACTATTCACTCATCCATCAATCTGTTACACAAATAAGAATGCAAAATATGGAACTCACCGAGGCGACATAGTCAAAGGAGTGGTCCGAGGGGTAGTAGTCATCATAGTCCTGCCCTATTTTCCTCTTCTGACCAGCAACAGACCCAGATGGCTGGCCAGAACAATAATGCAACACGAAATAACATAAGTACTTCACTTGACAAATTAAAACAAACTAGCTATGCTACAGGACATTCATTAATGTAATATGATCCGGGATATGGAGTAATACAAGGCCATTCTAAAAAACCATCCATGTACAGGGTAAAATTTGAAGTTTAAATCACTAATAGCATTTACCAGATCCTACAAAAAAAAGATTTAAAAGATAAACAGATAAAAATAACAGCTACACTATAACAACAGGCGAATATATATGACTAGGCATATCAAAAAGAAGTAAATCCATCACATATGCTACAAACCATTACTCATAAGCACATTAGTTAAATCCATTAAATATGCTAATACATACCATTAAGGAATTGCATATGAACTGGGATATAGGAACATTGACATTCTAGGTAAGATTGTGTGTGCATGGGTAAATTGCATGTTTTAATTACTACTACTTTTTAGCAGATCCTACGCAGGAACACTAAAACACAATAAACAGATAAAATTAATAGGTACATAGTAACAAATGGCAACTATATATTGTTAAGCTTGTCACAATAACACCACATCCATAAATCTGATACATTTCCACAGTTTAAATATTACAAAATAAAAACATAAATGGACAAACATATTATGAAAAATAACAGAAGGCAAATGACTAATGCATCTAATGCTGGTTAATGCAGCGCATTCATATTATAGAACATGCATTATATATTAATTACAAGATCAGCTTATGTTTTTGCAAACACAAATATTATTCTGATTTTCATTAACTAAACTTCATTAAGTAAATCATCCTGTAATGATTCAAACTGCACATAGACATAGGTTACACAATAAACAACATTAATTTATCTGAGCCATTAATATTATGAAAATTGTTTCACTCCAATTATATTTTACATGTCTCAACATGCTCCAGAATCATAGCACTGATTACTATACTAATCTAATTTTATATCTAACAAAGATTACAGATTAATTGCACATTACAAGTACACTCTAAAAATATGACTAATAACTGAGTAATTATCAGAATCATCAAACAAATTGTGCATACCTGCACAATAATTAAATCTAACTAATCAGTCATGCTACACATCAGATTATTCTAACTGAATTACTAGTAAATGCACAATTGAAGGTTCTATCCACATCATGCTAACCCTAAAATCATTTGCATTTGAACCTACACAACAAATACTCGAACCCTAGCAACCTAAACTAACAACTATTACAGACGAGATAGTGAAATTAGGAGAGAGCGAAAAAATACTACCTGCTCCGGCTGCCCTTTCGGAGCCTCGACGGAGGCGTTATGCACCCCTAGATCCAGCACCTGAGACTCTCCCGCCGACAAATCGACCGTCTCCTCCAGATCCGGCACCGCCTCGACCACGCCGCCCAACGCGGCCGGCCCCCCTCCTCCTCCGCCATGGAGGACGACAACCACCTCGACCGCTTCCGCGCCGACAACGGCGCCACTCTCTACATTTGCAGTAGCGGCCGCATCCACCTCCTCCTCCTGCTCCGGCGACGGCATGATCAAGCCGCGAAGCCCGGCTGTCGCCCCGCCACCACTGCCATGGAGCTCGCCCTCCTCAACCACTACTGACGCGGTCAAGGCTGTCGTCTCCTCCAGAGCATCAGCGGCCGCTGCAGCCACGGAGCCCAGTCCATCCATCGCCGGAGTTCGACGGCGATTGATCTACAGTCGGTGTAGCGGACGAGCCCTGTCGAGTAGGGTTTTCTTCTTCCCAATCTTGTGAGACAAAAGGGGGGAAATGAGGAGGATAGCAGCGGCGAAACTGCCCGAGAAGCTATATATACGCCTGTCCTTTCGTTTCCGATGACGTCAACAAACACACGTCACCAGGCCCGTATAAAATACGTATACACATCATCGTACTAAACACCGCGGGCCGTACGGGCCTATACCGGGCTCTACGAACCTGTCAGATTTTTTTATTTTTACGATCGTGCCCTTGCTAACGAAGGGGTATGGGGAAATCTGCACCGTCCTTGTGTTTACGGAGACCCAACTTTTGCCAAGGGTGGAGCACTGGAGCAGAAGTGATTATTCACGGTGGGACGTCCAGCTCTGTTCGAAAAGAAAAGGCAAAGTGTGTGACAATTCCCATGTTGATGGAGTGGTCAAAGTACTATCCATGGCCAGTTCTCACGCGTCTTCATCAATACAACGTTGCTATTCACAACGTTGGCGTGAAGGGGGCTGATGGCCGTATAAAAGGAAGAGGTAGTCTGAGGCTGAGGGTATGGAGTTTCTCAAATCTTAGATAGATTAGTTTAGGCTCAAGAATTAGTAGTTCATTTCCTAGCTGATTGTGTATATGCGATGAGATATTAGAAGAAATACTGACTATTCGTGGGGATGGAGGAGTGGTGTTGCTGAAACAGGTGAAGTTCCACCTCTCGACGCTGGCTGCATGAGCCTGAAGAAGCTCTGGATGCAGAAGTAGTTAGTGTCGATGGATGTGGAGATCCAGTGCGCCACCTCCCGACGCTGGCCGCCCAAGACGCCGGCCTTCTCGCAGTCGCCGCACTCCCCTCCAGCCGGCGGCCTCCAGCAGAGCTCGGCGCAGCACCCAACGACGTCCTCAACCAGATTCAGGGCTTTCGTTGTCGACCATCTGCTGGCACAGCTCGGCGTTGTCGTACGGAACACGGCTTGTTCCGTTGCAGAAGACGTAAGAGCGCATCTGCCCGTTCACGGTGTGCAACCTCTCGCAGCCATCCAATGTGCTCAACTCCGACATCATGTGTACACTGTGAAATGAAGTGTATTACAGTCTATTGCAGAGAATCGATCTTCCTTCCTCTGAAACAAATACTAGTAGTTAGCTAGCTGAGAGGTAGTTATTCCACTAGTACGAGAGGTTGGAGCGAAACAAATAAGACCCTTGAATTGCACGTCTTGTATTGATCCTGCGTACATTTTGTGTGTTACACATCCAAAAAGATCACACAACACTCTAGTAGCCAACTCGTTCTCATCACGCAATTCCCATTCCAACTCCATAATAGCACTGTATGAGACAGCAGCGCAGTCGGTAAAAGTTATTTTGGAACGTTGTACATGTTGGTCTCTGAAATATGGTCTCTGGAGACTATCCACGGCCACTTTCTCACGCGCCTTCATCAATACAACGTTGCTATATTCACAACGTTGGCATGAAGGGGCTGATGGCCATATAAAGGGAAGAGGTAGCCTGTGGTTGAGAGTACGGAGTTCCTGAAATCTTAGATAGAGTAGCTGAGGCTGAAGAAGAAGTATTATTCCCTCCGTCTCAAAAAAGATGTCGCAAGTTTTGCTAAATTTAGATGCGTCTAGATTTTTCTAGATTTAACCGAGAGTAGTTCATTTTCTTAGTTGACCGTTTATATGCGTTATGCGAGATGAGATATTAGAAGAAGGGTTAACTATTTCTGTGCCCCACTATGGCTTATACTACCCATTTCCGTACGGTGCTCGAAACACTCCTCACTTTTCTCTCCCCACTGTGGCCAACTCGTTCTCATCACGCGATTCCCATTCCAACTGTGTAATAGCACTGTATGAGACAGTGCCAGTCGGTAGAAGTTATTTTGGAACGTTGTACATGTTGGTCTCTGAAATATCCTGCCTGGTTGGTCTCTGAAAATTATCCACAGCCAGTTTCGCACGCGCCTTCATCAATACAGTGTTGCTATATTCACAACGTTGGTGTGAAGGGGCTGATGGTCATATAAAAAGAAGAGGCAGCCTGAGGCCGAGAATATGGAGTTCCTGAAATCTTAGATAGATTAGTTGAGGCTCAAGTACCATTTCATTTCCTATCTCATCGTGTATATGCCTTATGCAAGATGAGATATTAAAAGAAAGAGATAATTATTTCAGTGTCCCGCTATGGTTTCTCAGTGCCGCCCAGCGCTCGAAACACTCCTCACTTTTGCCCTGACCGCTCTAGCCCAGCCTTGTGACTATCCACACAAAGCGTTTTCATCCAGTCAAGACCTTTGACCATTATTTCGCTTACAAAACCTGACATCGGTGGAACCGGATAGCACTTATAGGTGGAACCAAGAGATGTGGCCATGCGTAAAATAAAAAATTGCAGACAGTGGGACCAACTATTACAGGTGGGACCGGATAGCACTTACAGGTGGAACCAGGAGATGCGGACATGCGTAAAATAACAAATTGCTGACAGTGGGACCAACTATTACAGGTGGGACCGGATAGCGCTTACAGGTGGGACCAGGAGCCACAGACATGTGTAAAATAACAAATTACTGATGGTGGGACTGATTATTACAGGTGGGACCGACAAATACCTGACAGTTTGGACCGGCTAATTGCTGAAAGTGGGGCCATTTCGTCTAGTAGCCCATTTCATTTGCCATTGACTGTCGGCGTTCCGTCAATATCGAGCCCCTGTCCTCCGCGAGCCCCTTCTGTGGCACCTACATCGACACCCCACATGCCTAGTGCCCACCCACATTGCCTGGTTTCCTTTCTCGGAGAGACATATGAAACTTTGGTTGCAAACCAAGGGCCTTCCGAGCTACCGACCGCGATCAGAAATAAGGTAAAGCCGACACATCGATCAGTCAGTGGCACAATCAGTTTCGAAGAGTATCTTCAGCATCCAATAATTCCTTCTACCTGCGCATATATCTATTTTATAAATGAAAAGCCCACCTACCTCTTAATAATACAGTCTGCCTAGACTATATGCTCGGCAGGCGCGAATTCATTGATCTTCAAATGACATTCAGTCATTGGCATGTGAGACCCATAGTATGTAGTACCCACATGTCGAACTAAAATTCACCCAAAATCAACAATCTAAAGTTAGCGAATCTCAATCAATTCCCACGGGAGTGTGAATTCTTGACTTAACTGATTGACATGTGGAACCCATTATATGTAGAGCCCAAATGACAGCGACTCAAAGTCACCGAAAAATCAACAATCTAAGGAATAATAACCAATCTCTCTCTCTCTCCATTAAATATGAAGATTTTTCGGTGCAAAATATACTAGTGGCCAATGATCTTAGCGACCACTCTCCGCGCGATAATATATATCACCACGATGGCAAGTGTTGTCTGCATGCTTCACGATCATTATATAAAACATTTTGCACCAAAGGTGAACACAAACAATGGAAGAGAAAAAACTACCCCTAATGGAGTACGTTCCCCTCATGACTCGGAGTCATCGACGTTTATCAACTCCCTCCTATACACCAACCGTTAGCAAAATATGACGAAAAGGAAAACAAAGGGGAAGGGATATTTCCTTGGGAGTTGGGAGTAGGAGACACCAGGAACCAAATGCTGAGCTGAAATCATAGATGTGGTACCATAACTTTAGATGCCTCGCAAAACACCATGTCGTCTCCCACCTTGACGTGCGCCTGACGGTCATGGAGACATGATGGAACCAGCCGGGCATGGTAGCTGTGTTTGCAACGGCGTGTCCCCCCTGTCTCTCTGCTCTCTCTGGAAAATGAAGACATTTTTAAACGATGTCTGACCGACTCTGGTTGTTTCACAACGAGGTCGATGTATCTAGATCTTCTTAATGGGAACATGGGATACTTGAAAAAATACATTTGGAAGATTAAAGTACGTCGGAAAATTAGAATATTTATGTGGTTTCTCCATACAAAAGAGATCCTCGCTAAAGATAATCTAGTTAAATGGAATTGGCAAGATTGTACAAAATGTTTTTTTAATCAAGAGGAGACAATACAACATCTTTTTATTTCATGCCTCTTTGCAAGTTTATGGCGGATTGTGTTTACGACCTTCAATATATCTCCCCTGTTAATTTTACAAACTCATTTGGGAATTGGTTGAATGGGGTTCCAAAAAAGATAAGGACCACACTAAAGTTGTTGTGTGCTCTTTATTATGTGTTATATGGAATATCCTCAATAATTTTATCTTTAATGGGACAAGTTTTCCATCTTTCTACAGGTTATACCCATGGCTACTCACTGGATGCGTATGTGGTCCTATCTATAGCCTGGGGACGAGCGCCTAGCCATGGATATTGGATGTAGCCATTTGGCGATGGTAGCATGGGATTTCTATAGCCGGAGAGACATTTGACATAAATATGTTATAGTTCAGCCCGTTTACTAATTGGGCTTCGAGGTTGGCTATACGTGAAACTTCTTTCTACTGAGGCATGTTCTGTCATAAACCGTTCTAGAATGTTATTTGTTTCATAGAAAGATTTCAAAAACACTTTGATGCCGAACTGTTTTAGTCACTTTTATCTGGCTTATCCATGTTGAGACTTCGAGTGATCCTTAAGCTGTAATAATGTGTAAAACTTTTCAAATAAGTATACAATAAAGAGGTGTATGTCTTGATAGATGCAGAGGCTGGGGCTCCCCGTTTAAAAACACACACACACACATATGCAATTGAATGCTATTGTTTTCCTTTAAAACATCACTAAGAGTTATATGAAAAAATGTTGATTCTTGATCGGCATAAGCTCTGGGATTGTCTCAGAATTTCCTCGTTACACTTCAGTTAATTTTTTGGTACAATCCGGTACCAATCAACAGTCGTATGGTGTTTACACTCTAAATCTCAGGAAAAATTGATAGAAAAAAACCATAATAAATATTTTAAATAGGTACAACCACTTGAAGATTGTAGTAAGCGTGTCATGTAACAATGTGCTTGGTTGAGCATGAATCGATGTAGAGGTTTTTTCTCCTTTTGAAGAGAAGACATGTTATCCAAAACTTGAACGGGGGTGACATGATATGAGCTTAATAATTTCCACCTTCATCGGCAGATAACTAATTTATGAATGAAAACCCTGCCTACCCTTAATGATTCCATCTTAATGGTGTAGATTATAACCGGTATGAATTTGCTGACATTTAAGGTGACATTGAGTCTCTGACATGTAGAACTCGTTATATGTAGAGCCCACATGTCGGTGACATACTAAAAGTCACCTAAAAGTCAGCGATCTAAAGTCGGCGAATTTCAAACGATTCCACAGGTGCAAATTCTGGACTTAACCGGCTGACATGTGATACCCGTTATATGTAGGGATCACATTTTGGTTACTCAAAGAAACCCAAAAGTCAACAATCTAAGGAACAATAACCAATCTCTCTTCCCTCTCACTCATTTTGATCTGACATTGAATATGAAGATTTTCCGTGCAAAATATAGCATACAATTTATGAGTGAAAAATGATTTTAGCAACCACCACTCTCCATGTGATAATATATATCACCACGATATCAAGTGTTCTTTGCATGCTTCACGATTGTTATGTAACCATTTTGCACCAACGGTGAACACGAACAATTGAAGAAACAACTCCCACTGATGGAGTACGTTCCCCTCATGATTTAGAGTCATCGAGGTTTACCAGCTCCCTCTTATACACCAACCGTTATCAAAATATGGCGCAAGGAAAAAACAAAGGAGAAGGGATATTTCCTTGGGAGTGGGGAATTGGAGACACCAGGAACCAAATGCTGAGCTCGAACCATAGTTGCAGTACTATACCTTTAGATGCCTCGCAAAACACCATGTCGTCTCCCCACCTTGACGTGTGCCTGACGGTCATGGCGGCACGATGGAACCAGCCGGACACGGTAGCTCTGTTTGCAGCGGCATGCCCTCCCTGTCTCTCTGCTCCCTCTAGAAAGTGAACACATTTTTAAATGGAGGTTGACCGACAATGGTTGTTTCACAGTGAGGTCGATGTATCTAAATATTCTTAATGGGCACACTAGATACTTGAAGAAATACATTTGGAAGATTAAAGTACCTCGGAAAATTAGAATATTTATGTGGTTTATCCATATAAAGGAGATCCTCGCTAAAAATAATCTAGTTAAATGGAATTGGCAAGATTGTACAAAATGTTTTTTTAATCAAGAGGAGACAATACAACACCTTTTTATTTCATGCCTCTTTGCAATTTTATGGCAGATTGTGTTTATGACCTTCAATATATCTCCCCCTATTAATTTTATAAACTTATTTGGGAATTAGTTGAATGGGGTTCTAAAAATTATAAGGACCACATTAAAGTTGTTGTGTGCGATTTCTTATGTGCTATATGGAATATCCTCAATGATTTTATCTTTAACGGGATAAGTTTTCCATCTTTCTTCATGTTATACCCATAGCTACTCAGTGGATGCTTATGTGGTCCTGTGTATAGCCCGGGGATGAGCACCTAGCCATGGATATTGGATGTAGCCATTTGGCGATTATAGCATGTGTTTTTATAGCCGGTGCATCTGGCGGCCTAAGAGACGTTTGACATAAACAGTTCATCCTGTGTGCTAATTGGGCTTCGAGGTTGGCTATACGTGAAAGCTCGCTTTCTAATGATGCATGTTCTATAATAAATTGTTATAGAATGTTATTGGTTTCATAGGAAAATTTCAAAAACACATTGATGCCGAACTTTTTTAGTCACTTTTATGCGGCTTATCCATGTTGAGACTTTGAGTGATCCCTTAAGCTGTAATAATGTGTAAAACTTTTCAAATAAGTATGCAATAAAGAGGTGTATGTCTTCATTGATGCAGAGGCTGGGGTTCCCCTTTTCTGAAAACACACACACATATGCAGTTGAATGCTATTATTTTCCTTTAAAACATCACTAGTAGTTATATGACAAAAGTTGGATTATTGGTCGGCATAAGCTCCAGGATTGTCTTAGAATTCCCTTGTTACAGTTCAGTTGAATTTTTGGTACATGTGTATCCGGTACCAATCAACAATCGTATGGTGTTCACACTCTAGATCTCAGGAAAAATGGATAGGAAAAACCATAACAACTATTTTAAATCAGGTACAACCACTTGAAGATTGTAGCACATGGTATGTTCAACAGATCTAGATTCTAGTAGTACGACTTGTACTCCATAAGCGTGTCATGTAACAGTGTGCTGGGCTGAGCATGAATCGATGTAGAGGTTTTTTCTCCTTTTGAAGAGAAGCCATGTTATCCAAAATTTGAATGGGAGTCACAGGGTATGAGCTTAATGATTTCCACCTACATCCTCAGATATCTACTTTATAAATGAAAACCCCGTCTACCCTTATTGATTCCATCTTAATGGTATAGATTATATCGGCCGTGAATTCACTGACTTTAAGGTAGTATTGAGTCACTGACATGTGGAACCCATTATATGTAGAGCCCACATGTCGGTGACGTACTCAAAGTCACCCAAAAGTCAGCGATCTAAAGTTAGTTAATCTCTAACGATTCCCACAGGGGTGCGAATTCTAGACTTAACCGACTGACATGTGAGGCTCACATTTCGGTGACTCAAGTCACCCAAAAGTCAACAATGTAAGGAAGAACAACCAATCTCGCTTCTCTCTTACTCATTCTGACATTGAATATGAAGATTTGCCGTGCGAAATATATCATACAATTTATGAGTGGAAAATGATTTTGGCAACCACTCTCCTCGAGAACACCACGATGGCAAGGGTTCTCTGCATGCTTCACGATTGTTATATAACCATTTTGCACCAACGGTGAACAAAAGGAATGGAAGAAAAAAACTCCCACTGATGGTGTAGGTTTCCCTCATGATTCAGAGTCATCGAGGTTTAGCAAGGAAAAACAAAGGAGAAGGGATATTTCCTTGGGAGTTGGGAACAGGAGACACCAGGATCCAAATGCTGAACTGGTACAAGAAAAGCAGTACTATACCTTCTCATGCCTCCCAAAACACCATGCTGTCTCCCACCTTCACGTGCGCCTTACGGTCATGGAGGGAAGATGGAACCAGCATGAAGTCGGGTGGCTGTCTATGATGAGATAAGCATGTGTCTGCTTTCTTGCTGCAATAAATGTATGGCCACAACAAATCATTCTAAGCGCGGAGGGCATTGAACATGGCTGTAGAGACGGAGGTAAGCAATGACTACTCAAAGTCCCTGCCCTGAGGTGGTAGGGGAGGCTGCGGTGCTCAAGACAGCGGCAAGACGTAGTTCCTTGCCAGAATTTCTTTCATGGTAACCTGGGATGGCTATGGATCGTCGATTTCAGTTGATCTAGTGGTACACATTACTCTGTACTTTACCCGATGATGATCGTCCAATTCTCAATATATTAGCTCGCAACATTTTACTTGAAAATTCAAGCTAAACTGTAACTTTGTGTTGCTCGACTCGTGAGACACTGCTAACTCTCATTCCATCGACAGGACAGCAGGTCAGATCGACTTCATACAAGCATGTCTAGAACTTTAGATTAGTAAAGGTTTTATTATGGAAAAAGGAAGTGGAGTAGCTGTTTTTTATCTCTGTTTTGTCCGCTGGATCTAGTAATGACATCAGTGTTTTGTTCTAGTGAATAATGATGGACAATTGGTAGTATAGTTTTCTTCGTTTCTGTTACTAGGATCAAATCATGAGGTAAATTCAGTGAGTTTTTAATTGGCTTTGGTAAAGGAAGTTTTTGCGGGGATAAAGGGGGTTATGTTGAGAGTAGCTACCCTATGTTTGATGAACTAATCAATTGCTTCAATTTTCTTTTCTTTTTGAAATTCCACCGATCTATCAATAATCATTAATAACAATACAAATAAGTCTAAAAGTAATAAAAATTATAAATAGGCACTAGCACAAGCCGAAGGCGCGCCGCCATCCTTGCCCCTCTATCACCGGAGTCAGGCAAAGCTTGTCGTATTAGAGTTTATTGTAGTAGTCGAATGAGAAGTCATTGTACTAAGGTTCCAAAGGACCAGCATGCCAGAGCAGTAACCATCGTCGAAGATGACAACCGTAGATTGTAAGAGACTGGCCTCAAACCATACCAACGAATACGAAAACAAACCGGATCCCAAGAGATCCGCCAGACACACGACTCCACGCGCCCTCCGTCGGTGCTAGACGCACCACCGGAGCGAGAATAGGGCAGGGAGGACCTAATTCTGACTTCAGGACGTAGACGCTGCCTCAACATCCCGAAAAGACCCCGAAAACAGTCTTAACAAAAAACATGAACCTTCCCGTCGGCGAGAGACCGGGTCTGGCACACCTCCAAGGCACCAAGTCCAGTGGAGACGAAGCGGACCGGCGGCGATGCTGGTAGGAGGGACGAAACCCGAGATCTATGTAATCAATCATTGTAAAAGATGCATATAAATATGGCCATTGATTCCATATCAATACAAGGGTCGTGAGTAAATAAATCGGATGAGACCGGGTCTATTGATAGACCCTCCCCTATGCCTGACACGTGTCCATTTTTTCTAGTTTTCTCGTTTTTTTGTCTGTTAATTAGATTTATTTCCCCTGAGGTGGGTTATCCCGCAGGATGATAGACCGGGTCTCATAGGATTTATTGCCAGGCCGTGATAGGCTACAAACAATAAAAATTATACATTATCATACTATATGTACTATATTTATGGAAATGAATCATTTCTTAGTACAAATGAAGTCCATAGCGTGCATTTGGAAGGGAAGACAAGCCTTGTTAGCTTCATTGATGAAGCCATGGTCTTCCTTTTAGTTTTCGACTTCGTTGGTAAAGTCGAGGCCTTTCACAGGTGAAGTCGTTTTCTTTATTTCAAACCTTCGATTCTTATGATGAAGTCAAAACCTCTGCCTTTGGATCACTTGGTTTCTCTACTCTAGCTTTTTTGGTGAAGTCGCGAAGAGAGTTGCATTAGTCGTCGGCCCACTCGAGCTGAAGCCCCAAGTTGCCTAAGCAACTACACCCTCCATTCTGTATTATAAAATGTTTCAACAATTTTCTGAACTGCATGTATATAAGCACATTTTAGTGTGTCCGTTCACTTATTTCAATCGGTATTTACTCAATATTGAAATATACAAAACATCTTATAGTTCAGAACAGTGGTAGTATCTTTGGTCGGTGTTTGTCACACATCGGTTGGTTTCTCTACTCTAGCTTTTTTTGGTGAAGTCGTGAAGAGATTTGCACAAATTAGTTGTCGGCCCTCTCGAGCTGAAGCGCCGAGTTACCTAAAGAAGTGCACCCTTCATTTCATATTATAAAATATTCTAACTTTTTGTGAATTCCATTTTTATAAGCATATTTTAGTGTATCTGTTCACTTATTTAAATGCGTATTTAGTACATACTGAAATATACAAAACACATTATAGTTCAGAACAGTGGTAGTACATTTGATCGGTGTTTGTCACACATCCTGCCACCAACAACACGCCGGATGTTGGGAAGTTTTCTACAGCAATAGAATTGACGTGATCGATATGTACATGAATGTTGCTGCCATGCCAAGAAGCAACTGATAGAGAACCATGTCGCCACCAGCTCAAATCGCCTCCAAGGGAATATCTTGCTCTTCATACCAATTTTCCAGGTTCTACATGGGCGACGCCAGTCAACTCACTCAAACTATGAAATCAAAGAACAAGCACGGTAATTGGATCAATTTATAGGGGAGATTCCTACGCCATGATACCCCTTACTAGGTTGCAGTACAAAGTGTATTTGGTCTAGGGTTTGCTTGAAGCAGAGTGATTGGAGATTGGGGAAAGTTGCGGACGCAGCGAGAGCATTTGAGGACATCACTTTTTATTAGTATTATATATAAGTATCTAGCATTATGAATATTAAAAATATTATCTCAAAATACCGATTTACATATTAATTCGTGCACATATCGATGTTTTCTAATCAATTAGCATATAAAAAGTCTTCTATGGGCATTAGGGGCATTATAGGCATTTCTAACCTAACCCATAGTTCACAGTTGCTACACCTAAACAACATATGGGAAAATCCACAGTTCTCAGCTCACAACAACTTTTTCACAGTTCACAACATCATTTTTAAAATCCACAACTCAATCAAACAAACCCTTAAGCAAGTCCAGTGCGGTGGAACCTATTGGAAGGAAGGAAACCGATGGCCTGTTAGGGCCTCGGGTTGCACGTTATATAGTCATAGGAAGAGCCCCTATGGTGGCAGTTACGAAAGGAATATGAGTAGGTGGTGTACTACACCATAATGCCCATATTAAATCTAACACCCCCCTTAATCTAATCCTGAGGAGAGGTTTAGATTACGCTTAAACTCATCTAATTTCTTTATAGTCAAGGTTTTGGTGAAGCCATCAGCAAGTTGATCTGCACTTGAGATGAACTTGATATCTAACATCTTGTTCGCAACACGTTCCCGAAAAAAATAGTAATCAATCTCAATATGTTTCGTGCAGGCATGAAAGACTGGGTTTGCAGAAAGGAAAGTAGCGCCAAGATTGTCACACCAAAGACAAGGTTTCGTGTTGAGAGAAATCCCAAGTTCACGAAGTAGCGCTTCAACCCAAATAATTTCTACGGTGGCATTTGCTAATGCTTTGTATTATGCTTCAGTGCTTGATCGAGACACAGTTGCTTGTTTGCGAGAACTCCAAGAGATCAAATTAGGGCCAAGTAAGATAGCAAATCCACCAGTACACCGTCTATCATCAAGATTTCCAGCTCAATCTGCATCTGAAAAAGCACTAAGAAGTGTAGACGAAGACTTTTGAAAAGTAAGTCCAAGTCCCATTGTTCCTTTTACATATCGTAAAATTCTCTTTGCGGTTGTCCAATGTGTAGTTGTTGGTGCATGAAGAAATTGACACACTTTGTTGACTGAGAAAGACAAGTCAGGCTGCGTTAATGTAAGATACTGAAGTGCACCAGTTATACTACGATATTTAGTACTATCCTCAGGGCCAAGTGGTGTCCCATCATGCAAGGACAAGTTCTCATTAGTAGATAACGGTGTAGGACATGATGTACAGTTACTCATGCCAGCCCTTGCAAGAAGATCCGCAACATATTTTTGTTGGGTTAACACCAAACCATTTGATGTTTTATTGACTTCAATACCAAGAAAGTAATGCAAGTCACCAAGATCTTTGAGAGCAAAGTTGTTAGGTCTCGAAGTAGAGCAGAAATTGCTTGATCAGATGATCTTGTCACAATGATATCATCAACATAGATGAGGACATACATAGATATACCTGACTTGTTGTATAAAAATAGTGAAGTATCAGCCTTGGAGGGAATAAATCCAAGTATATGTAATTTTTGCACTTAGACGAGAATACTAGGCTCGAGGGGCTTGTTTCAAGCCATACAAGGCTTCGTCAAGTTTGCAGATATGGTGTGGATAAGAAGGATTTTCAAACCTAGGTGGTTGTTTCATATAAACATCCTCTTCCAGAACGCCATGTAAAAACGTGTTCTTTACATCTAGCTGCCGCAGACTCCAGCCCCTAGATACAGATATGGAGAGAACCAGCCTAATGGTAGCTGCCTTTACAACGGGGCTGAATGTATCTTCATAATCAATACCATATCTTTGTTTGTACCCCTTAGCAACAAGACGAGCTTTGTACCTATCAATAGTGCCATCAGCCTTTTTCTTGATGCGATATACCCACTTACAGTCAATTAAATTTCGTGTAGAGTTGGAAGAAACAAGATGCATGTCTTATTTTGTATGAGAGCATTGTATTCATCTTCCATTGCCCTTTTCCAATGTGGATCTTCAAGTGCCTCATGAATATTACGAGGTTCTTTTGTGAAAGTTAGCATCCCATAACGAATCGTACCATCAGTGTAGATTTTTGGTTGTCTAATACCCTTTTGCAAACGAGTACGTGGTTCTAGTAAAGGCGGAGGATGCACGGGAGAGTGTACAGGCGGCTGCACAATGTTGTCCGTAGAGGATATGTCAGCATTAGATGCTGGTGTGCTTTGCGCAGAAGATCCAGGGGAGCTACTGAGATCTCCCGTCGCGTCGCTGTCCAGCAGAGGACCACGTCGTGGCCTACCAGGAGTTCCCGGGAAACGCGGGATGGCGGGATCAGCGTGAGACGCCAAGCGACTGCCAGGTGATCCGTCGTAATTAACGCGTGAAGATGCCGAACGGTTGGATGAATTAATGGGCGACCGGTGGGCCCCAGGCGACGTGTCCGGTTGCGGCTGGGTGGACGTGCGCCTGCCGGTCTGCTGCGGTGGATCCAAGGCCGATTGCCTGACAGGAGTAGTAGTGGACGCGGAATCCAGAGGAGAATCTGCTCCATAGTTTGTGCCAGTCAAGGTTTGATTATTACCAAATGATTCCTCACCTGTATTTGATATTTCATGTACGTCCGAACTGATATTTGTGTTGGTCATTGTATTGTTTTCTTGAGGAATCTGGAAGGGTTCAACAGTAGGTACGACAGGAACAATATGCATAGGGTCAACAACATGCAACCCCTCAATATGAGATGATGAATTTGACAAGTTATGTGGTAGTAAAAGAATTTCTTGACGAAGTTGAGTATCAGCATTAGAGTGAAGAGATTTAAATGGAAAAATATTCTCATCAAATACGACATCACGAGAGATATAGACACGGCCAGTGGCTATATGTAAACATTTGACTCCTTTGTGGCGTGGACTATAGCCCAAAAAGACACACATTTTTGAACGAAAAGATAATTTTCGTGTATTGTATGGACGAAGATTAGACCAGCACGCGCAACCAAAAACTCGAAGAGATTCATAGTTAGGACTGACATTTAGGAGTTTTGTGGTAGGAGTTTCAAAATTGAGAATTTTAGTGGGTAATAAATTGATGAGAAATGTGGCGGTAAGAAAAGCTTCATCCCAAAATTTTAGTGGCATGGAGGCGTTGGCAAGTAATGCAAGACCAACTTCAACAATATGTCGATGCTTACGTTCAGCGGAACCATTTTGCTGGTGAGCGTGAGGGCAAGATACATGATGTGTGATGCCTACTTTTTGAAAGAAGGCATTAAGTTTTTCGTATTCACCACCCCAATCAGTTTGCATGGTGATTATTTTACGACCAAATTTTCGTTCAACGAGTTACTAAAAATTAAGAAAAACTAGATAAACATTAGATCATCGTTTGAGCAAATAGATCCAATTGAATTTGCTAAAGTCATCAATGAAACTCACATAGTATGAATGTTTCCCAATAGAAATAGGAGCAGGGCCCCAAACATCAGAAAATATTTGATCCAACGGTCCATTAGACACACTAGTAGATATAGGATATGGCAGTTGACGACTTTTTGCTTGTTGAGAAGGATCACAAACATAAGGATTTATTTCAGGTGAGTACGAGAGTTTATTTTTCCGAAGCACTTGTTGGACAATGAACGATGATAGATGTCCTAGACGACGATGCCATGTGGATGAAGAGGGCTTGATGGTGAAGAAGGCATGCTTGTAGGACTTCATTGACGTTGGTACGAGAGGATAAAGGCCTCCATGACAAGGACCCTCAAACAGAATGTGCTTCGTGGCTTGATCCTTTATAAAAAGAAAGAAGGGTGAATTTCAACAAAAGTGTTGTTGTCAATAGCAATTTTATGTGCGGATAATAAATTTTTTGGACGCACTAGGCACATGCAAAATATTTCGAAGTTGGATGGAACTATGAGGGGTATGCAATGTTAAATTACCAATATGCTTAATTGCCATACCTTGACCACTTGCGGTGTGAATTTGATCATGCCCTTTGTAGGTGTCATGAGTAGACAATTTGCTTAACTCACTAGCGACATGGTTTGTAGAGCCACTATCGAGATACCAATTGGTATCAACACCATAAGATGCGATATTGGCATCTTTGCGGCCGGTGGAGGAATCATCATCATCATTGTTGTCCGAATAACGCCACCAACACTCGCTAGCGGGATGGCCAATTTTCTTGCAAATTTGACAAGTTATATCTTGAAAAGGGGATGACTTACGACCACGTCCACGACCACGATTATTATTGACGGGGGACGCCGACCTTGATCACGACCATCCATGCGCTGATGTGGACGCCAATTTTGTTTTCCTTGGTTACCACCAGGACCTTGAGGTTTGTATGTGTTTCCTTCGCGACGAACTGCAGCATTAGCCGAGGAGGAAAAAGACCCAATATTTTGACCAGATTCTGAAAGCATCTTTTGACGGTAATCATATGCGGTAAGTTGTGAGCAAAGATCACTAAGAGTGGTGCTTGGAACAACATTTACCGAGGCCACAACAGAATTGTATTCACCATCAAGCCCATTTAAAATATATTCCTTCAATTCTTCATCATCAATCATTCGCCCTGCTGCAATAAGTTCCGAGGCAAAACTTTGCATCTTGGAAATATATGTATCTGCATGAAGATCATTTTTCTTTGTACTTGCAAGAGAACCACGGAGCATAGATATCCTGGACTTGGAGACGGAAGAGTGCATGTCCTCCACATAAGCCCAAACATCAGAAGCATGCTCAAGTGCCAAAACATGAGCCAAACTTCATATGATATCGATTTGAGTAGCCATCCAAGAACATGCTGATATCAAGAGACCTAGCTAGCATAGGCCGGATTTTGCATGGTGGTTGCTGATCCTTCAACTTCAACCTCCAAGGTCTTGGGCGGACACTGGTCGGATCTGTCTAGCAGATCCATGACCATCGCGCCACGAAGAGCAGGAAGAACCTGCACCTTCCAGAAGAGATAATTTGCTCGTGTGAGCTTCTCTGTCGGTGGGGCACCAAGAGAGGCCGCGAGCGACGCCATCGTCGGGGATGAAGATGACGCCATGCGAGAGAAAGAGGACTGGTGGTTGCCGATCGCTAGATCAGGATTTTTTTCTTGGTGTTTTTCCAATCGTAACTGATCGGAATTGATTTGGGGATCCGAACGGCAACGTTTAGGAAAGGAAGAGCCAGCTCGATACCATATTGGAAGAAAGGAAACCGATGGCCTGTTGGGGCCTCGGGTTGCACGTTATATAGTCATAGGAAGAGCCCCTATGGTGGCAGTTACAAAAGGAATATGAGCAGGTGGTGTACTACACCATAATGCCCATATTAAATTTAACAAAACCCACACTCTAACTAAAACCCGAAATGATAAGAAGCAGACAGTACTATAGTTAATGTCTTGATCAATCTTCGTTGTTGATGAACAATACGCTAAGTGTTCTCCTTCACATGACACCTTTAGGTTCAGTCATAATGCAGACGATCAGAAAAGCATGGGCCATGCACGTGCCTACCTCGGCCGCCTCTTCAGCTCCCTCCACCCGAAGGACATCACCATTGTCTTTAATCTAGTCGAACAATGACTGGCCAGGTGTGTGACCACCTGCATTGCCATTCATTCAGTCAGATTAAGCAATTATTTCATTAGCAGATTAACTAGTCAATGGCGCACTCTAGGTTAGGCATCACTGTATAACGTCGCGCCTATCAGTTTAGTTTAACTACACTTTTTTTAACTTCCGGATGGTTGTGCCTGCAGTATATTCATCCTAGTTATTTGTGACAATCATCCAAGAATTCTCATGAAGTACACATTGAATTTGGGGACAGATCCGAGACGTTAGTTGCACTTCAAAGCACAAGACATCGTGTTGAGGAATTAGCACACTCAAACGTGATCTGAAAATATGCAGCGGGATAAGATGTAAACTTCAGCACCACTCATGTACTAAATTCACGGATCGTTGCTCAATACGGAAGAAAATATATGCATCAAACATATATAGAGAAATAGATATGTCCCAACTGAGGACAAGTCCCGGATGCTCTCAGCACACAAGTAGTTAAAATATTCATGTAGTCATGACAAGTCCTGCAACTACGAAAAATCAACACATAGGGACACCAATCATTTTTATGTGGAAAACCTCTCAACTTTAGAGAAAAAATCATGGCTTGAAGCCATCTAAATCTTCTTCCCCTATTTTCAAATGGGGATACAATTTATTCTTCTCTAGAAAGTACTAGAGGATCTCGTACATCAAGATACACATGAATATTAGATGCCAATAACAATATTTTGGACACAACAGGAACAATCTCACCAAAGATGATGGAACCATAGTTTAAAGGAGACAAGGTAGTTGATCTGGACATCACGACCTTGTGGGAAGAGACTGGTGCTTGATACAGTCTTGTAGATGAATGGTGTTTTCGTAGCAATATTGCTACACCATAGTTTCCTCTACAATTTGACGGGAACCTCTCATTTATCTCATCACCAAAAATATAAAGGGGCCCTTCTCCCCTCCTACTTCCTTATCTCTACAGTAGCCGAGCGAGAACTTCCAGCGGCCGGGCCTCTCCCGGCACCTCTCTGCCGGATTAGCCGGCTAGAGCAGGAAGGGGCACGGAGCCGGTGTAGGTGGGGTAGGTTCCTTTGGCGAATTGCGAGTAGTGGGCCTTCTGCACGGCGGTGGAGCTATGGATCTTGACGACCAGATCCTGGCAGTAAGATTCGTCTCCATGGTGTTGGAGCTCCGGTGGTTGGAGTTCGGCGCGGCAGCGGCGGTCAACACCTCCTTCAATAAATTGGTCTTGTTCTGTCTCCTCCTAGCCGCCTTCTTCGTGTCTTCTCATCTCCCTTTGTTCGGCAGTGGATGCAAGGGGGTCGAGATGGATTTCGTGTTGAGGTGGATTGTTGGGGTGGAGGGAGTGATTCCAGTCTAGTGGGTGTGAGCGCCGCTGGGTGGTCATCCAGGTCGTTGGTGTTGTTCATTCTTCCTCTGTTGTCCGGCCGTGGTGGCAGGGGGTTAGAGGAATAACGGCTGACGCGAGCTAGTGGCTCCATTATCCTCTCATCAAGCACAGCCATCGACAACCTCCTGCCTTTCGGATTTCCCCCATCTTCCTGGCCAGCCATGGCGGCGAGGGGGAGGACGGTGGTGGCTCGATGCATCTTCTGCGGTGTTGGTGGCATCTTCGTCTTCATCGAGCAAATAATGTGGCCGACATCATATCCACCGCGATCTTCGACCGTAGAAGCGGCATGTGTTTCTTCCTCCATTGAGAAAGCCCTGCAAGCCTTGCGTCGGAGCTCGACGCTTCTTCTTCTTCTCCAAATGGTTTCAATCCCGGAGTTTTTAGGTGGCCGGAAGCAGGGGTTCTTCGTTGGATGCGAGCGTTCGAGCACCTCCTCCCTGACCGCGGCGTTGGCTTTGCCCGGAGGTCGCTGACGCGTGGTGGCAGAGACACCGAATCCCTGGATTGTTGTTTCTTCTTTTGTGCTGAGGTGTTTTTTTTGCAAAGAAAGTGGCCTTATCTTTGAATTGCTGGTCGTTTTGGGCGAGTGTTGTAAATGCCCTCTTTGTAAATTGTACCTGCCACGATTATGAAGACTTGGGTGCCCTACATCCTTCCCATTTTCAAAATAAATAAATAAAAGGTCTCCTACACCATCTTGTCTTGTTACATTGAAGTTCTTGTGAAACTGATGTGAGATAAATGCTCTTAGCAACCACTATACGTAACCGCCTCCAGGCCGACGTGCCCTAGCCGTGCCTCCCGCGCGCGGGGAAAGGCCGAGCCGCGACCGCCAGCCACCCAGCACCGCACAGGCAACACCCGGCAGCACCCGCCGATGGTGGCAGGAGGGGAAGAGAAGGGAGAGTTGCTGGAAGGAGGAGGCGGCAGGCCGCCCCGGTCGCCTCACAAGGGGAGGCGGCGTGGGGGGTTCTTTTCGCGAGGGGCTAACACAAACTAAACTTGATACAGTTCTGCTAGTGCAAATTTTGACAGCATCTATACATGGGGATAACATGCTTCTCTGAAGGTAGAAATCAGGTCCACCTATGTTTCCTGTGGATGAAATGAGAGTTATGTTTCTCTCACGAGTTGAGCAACACAAATTTACAGTTTAGCTTCATTTTTCAAGAAAAATGTTGTCATTTAATTTATCTTATCAAGAATTGGATGGTCATCGGATAAAATTAGTCTCCCAGTTCATTGTCTAGTGCAAAAATGTCCTTTGTTAAGTACAAGTATAACTTTATTTTGGAAAAGCTAGCATTATTTGCAACAATATCTTGGTGATAACCCGTCCTCTACATAAGCGCTCCTGGAAAGTCATCTAAGTAAGTTCCAACCTGAAAAATTATCACCTAATGAATTAAAGAATGTGCACAATCTTAGCTCATTTGTCTTTTTTTTTACAGAGAGAATATATTAATATCGCTAACAGTAACATACCAATTAACCCCTTAATTTGTCTGACAGAAGAAATCTTTGTACTACCATTGATGATTATTAATAGATCGGTGAAATTTCGCAAAAAAAAAACAAGAAAGTTTCTGTAACGATCAATCCAGAAATTTCCAGTTGTGAACAGCTAAGGGAACGACGGATTAAATTGCGGCAGATAGTCATGGACGAGTGGTGGGGGACTAGCGGTACTCTAGTGGGATGGTCCGCATGCATGGATCATGGACGGAGCGCACACCCGTTCCTCTAAAGAACCAGAAGTAAGTACATGGCCCTCCAGATGGTCTAAGTATTTCCCTCGTGATGTCTCCTATTCTCAAGCTAAATGCCCTATCATCGTCTTCTCTATCTTTTTCTAAGAGTTTAATATAAAAGGAAGGCATTGCACGTCAATGACTCGGGAGCATGGAAGGAACACAATCGAGTTTCCATGCACTGTTTATGCTCGAGGTTCGTGTAGGATAGAACAGTGATGACTGATGAATAATGATCCATGAAACATATATAATAGCACCCTCCGTCATTGGGTGGTATAGTAATTGTTAGCTGTGTAGGGTCTAGGGTGTGGTTGCTAAGAGCATCAATTTCACAAGATACTTTCACAAGAACTTAAGGGTGTGTTTGGTTGGGATTCGCTGCACGGAAGCTGAAATCCGAACCAAACTCATACCAGTCCGACGCAAATTCTCGGAACACAGCAGATTCTCATAGTGCAAAACGAAAGCTGGTCCAGCCTCGGATTCCACTGCGTCGCGTTGAGGAAAAAAGAAGGAAATTACCCGCTATGCCACTCCTATATGAAATTGACCGGTTCAGTTTTCTTACGTTCTTCTCCAACTCTCTTCTCTCTCCTCCCGTACATCTCCTTTTTCCCTGACTGGCACCAGGAACGGAAGAGTCCATGGTAGGGTTCCCCTCGCCGGCATATTCCGGCAGCCTCCGACGGAGCGCCGGCCGGTATTACATCCCCTGATCCGTCCCCTACTTTTCCCGTGATCCGTCCCCTACTTTTCCCTTGATTGATTTGCCCAACGGTCGACCAAACAACAAGCACTAGCTCCTGGCCCGCCATCACCTCCATTGTTAGATTTGCGACAAGTAAATAACGAAGAACGAAAACAAAATCACAGCAAGGGGACACAGATTTAACGTGGAAAACCCTCTCCAACAAAGAGAAGGGAAAAACCACGGGCGCCAGCCAGCGAAACTTCACTATAACGGAGAGTGTTTACACAACGCCGGGGATTTCTCAGATGCAACTTATCCCAGCCGGCGGCTTACAAGAAGTATATATAGCGGTGGTAACCTAGGTCATCAATGATCCGTACCAAGCCTCCGGCGACGGGCCAAGCCTCCGCATCGGCCCAAGCCTCCGGCGACGGGCCTCGCTCCGCTCCGTCAGAAGTTGGCCTCTACTTTGTAGAATTTGGATCAACATATAACATCCATTGCTCAGTCCATCGCGTCACCGCCTCCAAGAACGACGCTCGACACCGTCCAGCAGCGCATCGACTCCGCCTCCGTTAATTATCATTCTCCCCTCCTCTCCTTCCTCCCCCTCCTCCCTCACGTCCCATGTAGTGTATGGCCTTCTCTTCTTCTTTTTTCTGATTTTTCTGTCATTCACCTTCAATTGGTCTGTGCAAAATTTCCGTGAAATTGGCCTATACAATAAAGCAACGATTTTTGGGTATTTGGTCTGCGAAATGGTCCATATATAACATCGTTTGGAGTTTGCGTGCAAGCTGTTTGTGAAAATGCTTGCAGGAAGAAAACCGATTGCTATGTGTAAATATGAAATTCTGGTGTTATATTTTGGAGCATATTATTCCATGAGTGATGAAAATTAGGACTATATGTTCGAGGTGGCACAAGCGGCAACCCACCCCATGAATACTATTCATCATAGTATATCTTAATGCTTTGTTTAGTGAGCAATCAAGGATAGTTATGTGGACGGTGAACAACATGTTATGAACCATCTATGTAATATATATGTCTTTGGTAATTTCATGACATCACTTTCCACAAGAAATGAAAAATCCTTCCCAAAACACTCATTTCGTGTCAATTAGCATATAAATGATGTATGAACGCCTTGGTGGCAATACGGATATTTCTTATCGAAATCCACAATTCACAGTTATTCCAACCAAACAATTTCCAACTTCCCTGCAGTTGTCGGCTCACAACAGATTTTTCACAGCAGATTTCACACAGCCGATTTTCAAGAATCTACAGCTCAACCAAACACACCCAATATAACAAGACGGGATGGTGTAGGAGACCCTACATTTGTAGAGGAAACTATGGTGTAGCAATATTGCTATAAAAACACCATTCATCCGCAAGACTGTAGGTTCAGAAAGGGCAAGTGAGAGTAAACTTTCTGTAGTACTCCCTCCTTGCCAAAATATGGTACATATAAGATTTCGTAGTATATCCTCAGGGTGATAATAAAAACTACAGATAGACTCTCAAATAACATGTAGAAAATCACCATATAAGTAGAAATCTAATTGCTAGGTGTCGTGTGATAAAATATTGGACATTAACTACCTCAGTGCCTTGTTGGCGTGCCTGTTAGCACGTAGTTATTTGGTGTTGGGAGCGCTCTGATCATCTTATCATAACACGGGACAAGGGTTGCCCAGGTTCGACTCCCTTTGCTCGGGTACAAACCTTCCTTCAGCCTTAATTGGAGTATTATATAGGAGATTACAATGGACTACTACGCGTGGAAACTTACTGTCGCATGTTTCCTCAATATGTTGTCACTCTCTTGATGCTTGGTGAATAATCAGACTTTAGTTGGGTAAGTCGGGCTTTGGTAGTCTTCCCAACATCATTAGTGAAGTGGAGGCTTTTGTAGGCTCTGTTGACCAAGTCACGGTCTTCCTTACAACAAAGTCGAGGCCTCCTAAGCGTGAACTCGTGTCATTAATTTGTTGTAGACTTCCGACTCTTATGATGAAGTCGGAACCTCCGATTGCCTTTAGATCACATGGTTTCTATACTTTGCAGAAATTAGCCGTCGACCCACTCGAGTTGAAACCTCGAGTTACCTAAACAACTACGCTCCCGGTTAGCTTGCTAAACGGTCTTATATTATGGAACAAAGTGAGTACCTTAGATTGGTCTTTTCTACACATCCTGCCACCAACAACCCGGCACCGCAAAAGTACACAAGTCTAGCCGGATGTCACAATTTTACAGTTTTGAAAGTGTTTTGTAGCAGTCGAATCGAAGTGATCGATCTGTACCCGAATGTTGCGGCCACGCGAAGCCGCCACCGATAGAGAACCAGACTACCACCAGCTTAAATCACCTCGGGGGAAATAACTTGCTCTTGATACCAATTTGTCAGGGGATCGACGTCGCTCAACTCACTCAAACTATGAAACCGAAGAACAAGAGAGCTAGTTGGATTGATTTAGACTGAAAATTGCCCTGCCATGATTCCCCTTACTTGTGGAATAGAGAGTATATTTTGTCTAGGGTTTGATTGAAGCAGAATGATTGGAGATAGGAGAAAGTGATAGGCGAACCAAGTCCAGAGCTGAAACCCACGCTGTAATAAAACAGTAAAACCTATACCGCACGTTCAGTCATAACGCAGACGATCAGACAAGCATGCTCTAGTTAGTCATCAAGGTCTCATGAAGTACACACCAAATTTGGGACAGCTCTGAGAAGTTATCATATCAGCAGAGGACAACACTATCAATGCACACAACGGATACCATTCCAATAAGCTCAACTCGTCCCAGGAAACCCCATCCATGTCAAAGAAAGAAATATAGGCATACATGTTAAGGTAAGGTGCCAGGGGATACAACTAAACACGACATTACTGTCTACGCTCCATTTACTGGGTTGCAGCAACCCAAAATTAGCCGATAACACATGATACAACAACAACAAAATCGATTACAGTTCTGGTGCTTAGTTTAGTTCCCCATGACGCCTTCCGCTGCCACCCCCGCCGCCGGTCCTTTGTTCTGCCAGTATTGATAGGCGTAATAGACGGAAGACACAACTAGGGCGCCAAGGACGACGTAGGTGATGATCTTGGTCACACCGATCTGGGTAGGGCTCTTCTTCTGCTTGCTCTGTGCCAGCAGTGCCTTTGGCTTGATCTTCGCCATGGTTCACGTCTGGAAATGCCAAGAAAAGAATCAGCACAGGGAAGTTTTACAATTGCAAGGTATACAAAAGGATTACTATAATTTCCGTGTATATCACAAAAAACAGTTTTTGCTTCATGCGTAATAAACTGCAATATAAGCTTCTGAACAGCTGGATTTTTTTTTTATATCAGTCAGTAATAAGCACAAGGTTGCACAAATGAAGTTCCGGGTTCTACATTATTATATGGTGCCTCGTCCATGTGTTGCATAATGCTCACCTTTCTAGTTAAACAAGCAAATGGCTAACAGTGGATACACAACTTGGCTTGAAATCAAAGTTTTAAATAGCCGGCTATAGCCAGGCTATAGCCCCGCTATAGCCGCCAGGGAGACATCCCGCTACAGCTAAGGCCTTCAGACGCTAAACCAATGATAGCCGCTTTTAGCCTCGTTAAACAGCTATTAGCGCTAAAACTGGACACAATTTTAGCGGCTATAAGCTCCCACTCAGGGGCCCTGAACTTTTGGCCCACATTTTTTCTTTGTGCGGCCCAAATTTTCAGCAAAACGACACAGAGCATAACCCTAGCCAAAATTCACTTTCCCCTTCTCTCTACGAACAGAAAACGAGTAGCGAGTCGGCGACCATGGCGGCGCTAACTCTTGCTGCCGGCCACGCTTGACCATGGCGGCGCTAGCTCTTGCCACCGGCCGCGCTTGCACCCGCTCCTTGGCCGCCCTAGCTCTCGCTCTCGTTCGGCGTCGACCCAGGCTGCATGCGGCTGCTGCCATAGATCCCACTCAGCGGCGGCCCAGCTGCGCATGGCGGGCGCGGTGCTCTTCTTGCTGCTGCAGTGATGTGTACTGCTGGACTGGATCAAGCACTGCCTTCCCAGACTGTTTCTGCAACCCCCGCTGCCTCTCCAGTATAGTGCTCCCGGCAACAATGTCAGGCAAGCCTCTAGTATCTAATCTCTAGTAGTCAAAACGCTGATTGGGGACGAGGAAGGCCAGCTATACAAGTTGCTGTTGCTCCATTTATGAAGATTAGATGTAAATCATAGCCAACGCCTATCTGTGCTGATCTCTTGTAGATGTAAAGATTGAACCTCACACTGTCAGATTTAGCAAAACCGCTAAATGGACTTAGCCGGCTATAGCCTTTCATAGCTGCTCGAAACGCCGCGGCTAAATGCAATAGCCGGCTATTTTAAACTTTGCTTGAAATAGATACTAATGTATGATGAAACTAAAAATTATTCCTCAGGTTGGATTGCCTTGCATCTGCAATCTGAAGGTTTGAGCACATCACTTTCTTAAGTAGTGTTGTACTCCCTCTGTTTCAAAATATAAGATGTTTTAGCTTTGTGAAAGTAGTGTATCTAGACCTCTTTTAGTGTGTAGGTTCACTCCAAATCAAGATGAACCTACACACTAAAAAGAGTCTAGATACACTTCTTTCACAAAGTTAAAACATCTTATATTTTGAAACGGAGGGAGTACATCACATAAATAACAGCAGCACACACAGTGTGACACCATAAATAAAACAGAAGGTTTGATAAAATGCTCTGTTCACAACTTCAGATTGCATATGCCATTTGTGGCTTCAAATGATAGCAAAATGAGGTCTCATAGGTTTGATACTTAATTCTATCTACATTGACTTAACTGACATTGGATAATGGCTAATTACAGTCTCAAGATAGGACCGTGTGTGTGGTGGGGGGGTGGTTGTGGGGTGGGGGGGGGGGGGGGGGCAGTTTTAACAGTCCCTGAAAACATGATCATGTCATGCCCACATGAAGCTACGGGACTTGCAGTGGTGAAACCGTGATAGTAATGTCTTCTATCCTTCACATCTTGCAAAGGAGGAGCTAAAAGGATCGATGCTTTCAATAATGATATCTGATAATTTTCATGCTAAGAGAGAAAATTCAGCTAACGATATTTACTTGTACTACTTGGCATATGGGAAATTCTCGTAGACTGACAAAATTAAGAGTTCATTATCCTTCTATCGAGCTTCATGTATGAATTCCACTATCTAACATGATACGTAAACCATAATGACAATCGCCAAGCAAAGTTATTGACTGTAGCTCATGGCTCAGCATAAAAGTCTTTGTCTAACGTTTTCTAACAGAAAAAATATTTACAGGTTTAAAAACAAAGTTGGTCAAGTTGGCAGTTATTATAGATGAGCTTCTAACAGGCTAAAAAATATCTAAAATGAATCTGATTGTCCAGATTGCCGAACAACACAATTCAACCAGAAAGTGAACAAACATAAGTTTGGACACAGCATTTACAAAATAAACTGGTCATGTTCTAGTAAATTCTAGCTGGAATCAATATGAAAAATACCCATGCCATTATCATCCAAAGAATTTATAATACTACATTAAATTAATTCTCACTTGCTCCTTCTGAATGTCCTAAAGTCTTGCGGATGAATGCTGTTTTCTGAACAAATATTTTAAAGCTATACTTTGTTCTGCCCTTTGACCAGACCCACTCATTTAACTTAGGGCTTTCTTCCATACAACAACAGCTCGATGTAGCTTGACAATTGTTAGCAAAAATACTGAATTGTGCGTGCCCAAATCTTCACCGTAGCAAGCAAATCAACGGAGCGTCGAGGATACACGGACGCACGATCTTCCCAGGAGCACATCTACCGCAGCATGATCTGTGATTTGCTCGTGTGATCTGGGCACGCGACGGGACCAGATCGGGGCCGTACGACACGAGCTGAACAGGGAGACAGATAAGCCGCACGCGAAACTACATCTGGGAGAAGGCGAGGGATAGGATCTACCGCATAAGACTAGGGCAACCATGATCCCAAATCGATCCCCGAAAATTCACAAGGATTAAACCCGTTTTTGCGAGCGATTTCCGCAGCAACCAGCCGGATCTACCGAGTTACGGACACAGATCGAAATTAGATTGCGCGATTAGGGCCACGTACCTTGGTTTGGCGACGGAGAGAAGCCGGCGGAGGAGGAGGTGTGTGCTTGGAAGGAGGGAGACCAGGGGGAAGAAGATGCTTGAGGAGCGCGCGAGGAAGAAGACGAAGGAGAAGACCGGGACGTGGGAGCCAGGAATACGTATACTTTGACGTGCTGTAGTAGCGAAGAGTGCCACATGTGCAGCTTACCTGGCATATGTCAAGTTCATATGTCTCCTGCTGAGGTAAGGACGGCTGACCCAGGCCCAATTCCGACAATTTCTTTTTTCTCCCGAAAACTCGCCTGCCCTAGGGCGTACAGCCTTCCAACATCGGCCTCCGGCGGTTCCGGTGACCTAGGTCAGTGAGGGGAGCCGCCGGATCCACGCGTATGGATAGTTTTAGTCAAAGTAGTCTCGTTTTTAGGCTGTTCGTCGTCGTGGTTTCGGGGACGGCGATGGCGGCGCTGAATAATTTTTCTTCGGATCTTTTTCCAATGGATTCGAAGATCAGTCTATTCAAGCAAGGATGGTGCGACTGTGGCAGCATCCTTGTGGTGGATGTGTGTCCTCAGGATCCACCACTACGGTGGCGTTCGCTCCAGCGCCGACGTGGAACCTGGGAGGTAGTCAAGGAGCGGATGCAGAGGCAGGCGAGTTTGGGGGAACCTGGGAGGTAGTCAAGGAGCGGATGTGGATGCTGTTGTGGTGCTAGAGGCAGGTTATGGGCGTTGGCGTCAAGCTCAGAGGATTTTTCGGTCTAGATTGTATTTTTTTTCTTGGTTGGTGGTCCTGTGTAAAGGCTTGCGTTCTGCTATCTTTTCAGTTTTGTCAGGTCAGTGTGTACGTGGCTTGTACTATGACATTTATGATATAAATGACACACGTATTACCATGAAAAAAAAAGTAAGGACGGCTGAGTTGCCATCTCAGAAAAAAAGGATGGCTGAGCTGGATGCCACGTTGGAGAACGACTCTGGATCACATTAGGAAATTCCTTGTATCTCCAAACATGGCAGTGCCTAGTAGCTCTTTCTTTTTGAAGGCGAGGTGATTGTGACTTTGCGAGTAGGAAATTCTGATCATTTGGTAGATTCTAGTTAAATATTTTGTACTTTGGCTGAATCTTACTTCACACCTTAACTTTCAGTTTGTCATAGCTCACGGGCAAAACCATCTAGGATCAATCAACATCGAAGACAATTGAGCCGAGGGAGAGTACCATCTAGCTTTCTGTTGAATTGAGCATTAGAAGATTAGCTCTACAGGTCACTCCCACGAGCGACCGGGAGAAACCCTAGCCACCGGACTCCTCTCCCCTCACTTAGTCCCTCCCTCCTCGTCGCCGCCAGAGGGCCCGTCCAGGCAAAGCCCGATCGGCGCTGGCGCCGGCGGGAATCTCTCACCCCCTCGCGAGGATGGGTCTGGTGTGGGCCGGCGCCACCGAGCTAGGGCGCTACGCGGCACGGGTCGTAGCGGCGTGGCGGCGCGCTTCCGTGGCGACGCGGGAGTAGCTGGCGACGGTGCGTGATGACCCACAAGTATAGGGGGTGTATCGCAGTATTTTCGAGAGAAGTAAAACCCAATTTATTGATTCGACATAAGGGGAGCCAAAGAATATTTATAAGCCTTAACAACTGAGTTGTCAATTCAGCTGCACCTGGAAACAATCTTGCTCACAGCAGTTTATTAGTAGCAATAGTTTTGTAGTAGGAATATAGTAAAGTAACAGCAGTAGCAAAGCAAAGACAGTAGTAACAAAAGCAGTAAACAGTGGGATTCGAGTGCGGTAGGCATAGGGATGGATGGACGGGTGTTGCATGGACAAGACAATTCACATAGCAATCAGAACATAGGGCAATTGCAGATAAATAAGATAAAGCACCCAAGTACTAGATAATCCTAGGCATGTGTTCCATATGTAGTCATACGTGCTCGCAATGAGAACTTGCACAACATCTTTTGTCCTGTCAGCCCGTTTGCAGCGGGGCCTCTAGGGAACTACTGGCAATTAAGATGCTCCTTTTAATATAGCACCGGAGCAAAGCATTAACACTCCATGAAGACATGTGATCCTCACATCAAAGCCTTTCCCTTCCGGTTATCCCGATTTCTGTCAATTCAGGGCCATAGGTTCCGGACAATAACGTGTGTATACAACTTGTAGATAAGACCAAGAACAATACTATCATAATGAATCAATAACATGTTCAGATCTGAAATCATGGCACTCGGGCCCTAGTGACAAGTATTAAGCACAACAAGTCGCAACAAAGTCATAAAGCACTAATAAAAGATACTAGGCACCATGCCCTAACAATCTGATGTCATTATATGAACGATCTCATCCAATCCCTACCATCCCCATAGCCTACAGCGGGGGATTACTCACTCATAGATGTGGGAAACATGGATGGTCGATGGAGATGATGGTGAAGATCGATGGAGATGGTGGTGGAGATCGATGGAGATGGCTCCAGGGCCACTTTCTCGTCCCGGCAGGGTGCCGGAACAGAGACTTTCTGTCCCCCAAATCTCCCCTTCGGTGGCGGCGGCGCAGCGGAACTTTTCGTGGAAAAACGTCGAACCCCCCGGAGTTTTTAGGTCAGAAGGCTTCTTGTAGGCGAAGAGGGAGACCGAGGGGGTGCCTAGGGCCACCACACCATGCCCTAGCGTGGCCAGGCCCAGCCCGCGCCTGGGGGGTGGCCAACCCTTGGCCCTCCTCCGTCTCGTATTCGGGCTCCTGGAGTCTTCTAGAAAAATGGGCACTTTGGCTTTTGTCCCGTCAAATTCCAAGAATATTCATTTTCTGACTTTCCTGGAACCAAAAACAATAGAAAACAGGCAGCTGGCACTGTGGCTCTTGTTAATAGGTTAGTCCAAGAAATCATATGAAAATTACTCCAAAGTGCGGACAAAACACAAGAAAGTGGATAAAACCAAGCATGGAGCATCAAAAATTATAGATACATTTGTAATGTATCAACATCCCCAAGCTTAACTTCTGCTCGTCCTCGAGTAGGTAAGTGATAAAAAGAAAAAATAATTTTTGAGGTGACATGCACCATCAAAGACTTGATCAAAGTATTCATAAAACATTCAAAGCTAGGATCATAGTACTTCAATCATAACATGAAAGACAAAGTTCTAGCAATAAGACAAAGAAACTATGATGCAACATGAAAAGGCACAAACAAAAGATTTATGAATAACAATGCTTTGCAAGACGTTTGTTTGTTTCACATAAAGAAAACATAGCATAGTGGCATTCAGCTTGTCCCTCAAAGAGTAGCAAACATAAATGCATAGGACACCTTCAAAGTTCACAAGAGTGACTAGATACAAATATTTTAAAACAAGCAATATCAAGGAATGCATCAATCAACAAGTCTTGGGACAATGCACATAGAACTAAGAATGGCCACTATGCTCTCAAGAAAGTGCTCATAGAATGTGTGGAGACCCAACAAGGAAATGAAAAGGTTTCGAATAGTTTGAAAGGCTTCCAAATGCTGAAAGTATGGTACTCGTTAGCTTTGAGCTCTCATTGCCCCTATCATAAGCATCTTTAATGTGGTTAAGGTGAAAGTGAGGTCCAATCTGAGTTATATGCTTGACAGACTATAAACTGAAAATCCCAAGTCCCTTGAGTACGAGGGTCGCTCCTCATGCTACTCAACTTTAGTTACCGGTAAGTTCTTGTCATCGTAAGTATGTGCGTATCATTGAGAACCGCCAACGGGGTACCCCTTGCCCGATGATACGGAAGAATCCCCATATAAAAATGACAAGACAAGCAGACAATGAGTATCTTAGCAATCTTCTTATTTACCATGGGAAAATGGTGCTTTTTTCTCTCTTTCCTCTTTTCATAAATCTCTTTTTTATTCTCAGTAGCTATCTTTCTCTTTTTTTATAAGAAGAATGCTTCATAGATATCATTATGGTTATGCTGCAGGTTTCCATCATGTCAGTATGGATTAGACCAGCGGCTCAGGCGTTTCTCTAACACACATACATAACTCCATCGACTTATAAGCTCCCCTTTTATTTCACACCGACGACATCCGCAAATAAAAGAGCAAGGTATCAACTGGCTATATATTTACAAGTGTTGAAAGCGTTCCCCGTGATAGCACGGTTCTGCTAATCCCCAGCCTATAATTAGCAAGCATATAACTTTCATGGAGAGTTCACAATGGTTCAGGTTTATTAAGTGCAGGAAATAAAGTGTGCCATCAAGTTCGTGAGAGCTTTACTAACTAACTTTCTCAAAACAAGCAAACATTTTATTCGGAAGAAAACAAGGCATATTGAATATGCACGGAAGTAGCAAATGATGCTAATAGGTAGGTATGGTGGACACTTTGGCAATATTTGGTTTAGAGAGTTGGAAACTTGAGTAAAACATACTCAGTAAAAGTGAAGGCTAGCAATAGTAAGGGAGCGACAAACGAGAGAGCAATAATGGCCATAATCATGCAGAGCGACAAAACATCATTGATCAAAGCATAAAGTGATACTACAAGTTGAAAACTAAAGGATCATAAAGGCTTATGGTGACTTGAGATAGTCATAACATGGTGTGAGCATGTGCCAAGTCAACCCAAATAAAGCATCAAAGGAGAATACCACTATATTATGCTTTAATATGCTAAAACAACGCATGATTCATCCAAGGCACATTAAGCAATCTCAATTGTTTATAACAAGTCATGCTACAGCAAAGAATACTAAGCATAAAGCCAAAACAATATCAAACATGGCATGATAGAGCATAGGCCACAGTCAAAAACAAGCTCTCTTTACTACTTAAGCATGAGCTTTCCTACTCTTTTCCAAACCAAACCAAACCATTTGAACACCAATGTATGAAAGGGGAGGTCCAACCAATTTATTCAGCAAACTAAGAAAACCACGCAAACTAAAAACCAAAATGAAAACGAAAAAGAAGACGCTTCAAGAAAAACACAACTGTGCATGAAACAATAAAAATGAAGCGTTTGGAAGAAACCTGGGATTTTTATTGATGAAGAAGGGGATGCCTTGGGCATCCCCAAGCTTTGATGCTTGTACTTCTTGGATATTTCTTGGGGTGACACGCGTGGCATCCCCAAGATTGAGTTTTAGTCCATCCTTCATATCATTACTCATTCCTTCCATACACCTAAAATTTTCCTTCATACAAAACTTCACACAATCTTTATTAGCAACATTAGTGTACTCAAGATAAATAAGTCTTAAGGTTCAGTTCTAACACCAATAAACTTCCATTAGAACACTAGATACTGTAGCACTTCCCTCAAAAAGCTCAATTCCCCAAAAGAACTCAAAAAGGAACCAACAAGAAGCAAATGCAAAAAATGGCAGAAATCTGTCAAAACAGACCAGCAGGTAAAGACGAATTTTTTCGAAGACCTTCTGTTGCTCAAATCAAAAAGTGTTGAACTAACGAAAGTTATATAACAACCTGGGGTAGAAGCACAAACAATTACAGCTCAATCCGACATACAGAGATCTCTCACGAATTTTTACGATGAAGCACAGAAATCTGTTTCGGGACAGCAACTTTCCCAACCATTACTTCTCTCTCATTAGAGGTTACTCTTGGCACAAAAAGCAAATAAAAAGGATAAGGAGCGGTTATTACTGAAGTAATAACTTCCAAGACTCATCTAAAACTTTTGGGTTATCTCCCAATAAATACTTTTCTTTAACGCCTTTAAGTTAGGCATAAGAAAAAACTAAAATGGATAGAATAGAAGTAAGCGGAGATAATCATGGTGAAAACATTGTTTTGTTCAATGAAATCCTTTTGTTAACAAGGTTGATCATGTCTTGTTACCAAAGCAATTTCATATGAGACAAAACTTTGTATTCCACTAATGATTATGTTACCTCAACCTTGATAGCAATGGTCCCAATCATAATAGTTTCAAATTTTTCTCTTGGTATGGGACAATATATTTCTCCAACTTGAATGCCCTCAACATGTTCAATTGAATTCAAACCATAAGTCCTTTCAATATTCTTGAGGAAATAGACAATGTGTTCATTGAAGGTCACCTTCCCTTGATTACAATTAATAATAGCTCCTGAAGTATTTAAGAAAAGGTCTCCTAAGAATAATAGACATATTATCATCTTCAGGCATAAAAGTTTGAGAGGATGCTCTCATAAGAAATATGAAGTGAAGTAAAAGAGAGCATCAAGAAGCAAATCCAAAACACATTTAAGTCTAACCCACTTCCTATGCATAGGAATCGTGTATGCAAATAAATTCGCAAAGAACAAAGTGACAAGCATAGGAAGATAAAACAAGAGTAACTTCAAAACTTTCAGCACATAGAGAGGTGTTTCAATACCATGAAAACTTCCACAACCACATTTTCCTCTCTCATAATAATTTTCAGTAGCTTCATGAAGAAACTCAACAGTATAACTATCACATAAAGCATGCTCTTCATGATCTACAAGCACTAGAGCTTTATTATAAACATTTTCAGGAGAAACCTCAGGAACATAACATTCATTCTTCTTTAGTAAGAAAGGGGGACAATCAAATAATGTAAGGGATAAAGAGTTACTCTCATTAGAAGGTAGGCATGGGTAGCTAATCCATTCTTCCCCCTATTCTTCATTACTCTCCTCCTCTTTTTCATCTAATGAGATTTCAGGTTCATCAATTTCTTCTTCCATAGGATCCTGCAAGGCATTAGTCTCTTCCATTTGTGGAAAGCATCTATTAAAATATTCAAGAATATAGCCATTTTCATCCTTGTAATTATCAAAGCAAAATTTAAGTATACCATACACCTCATATTTGTAAGGTGAATCATCAATATTTTCAAGCAAACTAGCAAGTTCAAAAGCACCCTTCCAAGCAATAAATTCTTCAATTTGTTTCGCATCATAAAAGTCATAAATTCCTTTAGCATATGAAGATATGGTATCATTATCACTATACTCACATTGAAAAGGGAGGTGTTTATACCTCTTTCTGCAACGAGACTCATCACAGCAATAAGTAACATTATAAGTAGAGCACACATTCCTAGCAATGGTATACAATCTATCAATTTGTTCCCATAAGTGTTTCCCTTTTTGTGACAAGCGGTATTCCTTATAATAATATTTTTGATCTTCCGTGAACCCACCTTGCCAGTAAGCTTCAGTTTCAAAGAAACCAACCATTGACAACAAGCATGATAAAGCAAGACAATAACAGACCAACAAAAATAACAACTAGAGTAGGAACCAATTTTTTGTATTTTTGATAAAGAAACAAGCAAACAAGGAGAAAATAAACTTAGCTTGAACAATAGTGAATCCAAGTGAACTTGATAAATAAAGCTATGCTCCCCGGCAACGGCGCCAGAAAATAGTCTTGATGACCCACAAGTATAGGGGGTGTATCGCAGTATTTTGGAGGGAAGTGAAACCCAATTTATTGATTCGACACAAGGGGAGCCAAAGAATATTTATAAGCCTTAACAACTGAGTTGTCAATTCAGCTGCACCTGGAAACAATCTTGCTCACATCAGTTTATCAGTAGCAACAGTTTTGTAGTAGGAATATAGTAAAGTAACAGCAGCAGCAAAGCAAAGACAGTAGTAACAAAAGCAGTAAACAGTGGGATTCGAGTGCGCTAGGCATAGGGATGGATGGACGGGCGTTGCATGGACAAGACAATTCACATAGCAATCATAACATAGGGCAATTGCAGATAAATAAGATAAAGCACCCAAATACTAGACAATCCTAGGCATGTGTTCCATATATAGTCATACGTGCTCTCAATGAGAACTTGCACAACATCTTTTGTCCTGCCAGCCCGTTTGCAGCGGAGCCTCTAGGGAACTACTGGCAATTAAGGTGCTCCTTTTAATAGAGCACCGGAGCAAAGCATTAACACTCCGTGCACACATGTGATCCTCACATCAAAGCCTTTCCCTTCCGGTTATCCGATTTCTGTCACTTCGGGGCCATAGGTTCCAAACAATAACGTGTGTATACAACTTGCAGATAAGACCAAGAACAATACTATCATAATGAATCAATAACATGTTCAGATCTGAAATCATGGCACTCGGGCCCTAGTGACAAGCATTGAGCACAACAAGTCGCAACAAAGTCATAAAGCACTAATAAAAGATACTAGGCACCATGCCCTAACAATCTGATGCCATTACATGAACGATCTCATCCAATCCCTACCATCCCCATAGCCTACAGCGGGGGATTACTCAGTCATAGATGTGGGAAACATGGATGGTCGATGGAGATGATGGTGAAGATCGATGGAGATGGTGGTGGAGATCGATGGAGATGGCTCCGGGGGCACTTCCCCGTCCCGACATGGTGCCAGAACAGAGACTTTCTGTCCCCCAAATCTCCCCTTTGGGGACGGCGGCGCAGCGGACTTTTCGTGGAAAAACATCGAACCCCCCGGAGTTTTTAGGTCAGAAGGCTTCTTATAGGCGAAGAGGGAGACCGAGGGGGTGCCTTGGGCCACCACACCATGCCCTGGCGCGGCCAGGCCCAGCCTGCGCCTGGGGGGGGGGGGGGGGTGGCCAGCCCTTGGCCCTCCTCCGTCTCGTATTCGGGCTCCCAGAGTCTTCTGGAAAAATAGGCACTTTGGCCTTTTCCCGTCCAATTCCGAGAATATTCATTTTTTGACTTTCTTGGAACCAAAAAAGCAGAAAACAGGCAGCTGACACTGTGGCTCTTGTTAATAGGTTAGTCGAAGAAATCATATGAAAAGTACTCCAAAGTGTGGACAAAACACAAGAAAGTGGATAAACCAAGCATGGAGCATCAAAAATTATAGATACACTTGCAATGTATCAGTGCGCGCCCACCATGGCTCCCTAGTGGGCAGCGCGGGCCAACAGGCAGCCGCCTCTACAGTAGCAGGTGAAGGTGGCAGCGCGGTGGAGGTGGTGTGCTCCCTTTGTGTGGCAGCTGCTGCCACCGCACAACGGGTGACATGGGCGGTGCGGTGAGCTCCAGGTTGACGCGGTCTGGAACTCCTCTAGGTGGGGTCGGGCGGCGTTGCCTTCGACAACAAGGCAGGGCAAGGCGGCATCGAGCGGACACGACAGTGTGGCGTCGGGCTCTCCCGGTCCAGATCTGGGCCCATCGGTCCTGATCTGGGCCTTGGCGGGCCGTCGTGTCTATAGCAGCTCACCTCCTGAGTATGGCAGCGATGATGGAGCTTTGGTAGGGGATGGCGGTGTAATGGCCTGCCCGTTGCAGCAAGGTGGCGAGGGATTTACAGGCATATCCGGGCCCGACCGGGACTGCCAAGGGCCTGGTGTGCCCCTACTTCTTTGTTCGGTCGATGGGGCTCCTTCTGCATGGTTGTAATACTGCCGTCCCTAGCCCAAGAAATATCATTTTCTTTCGTCCTGCGGGTTGCTTGACGGTGTCCATGATGAGACGATGACTAGGGTGACTACAAGATCGTGGTGGCACGTGCTGGTAGGCGGTGAGGTTGGTGGTGGTGCCCTGAAGTGCCCAGGGTTTTGTGTGGATGGAGTTAGAGAGAAATCCTTGTCAGTATGTTCGACTCCGACATGGTGTCGTCTTCGGGTGGCACCTTCCCTTCCGAGAGAGCGTTGCAGATATCCCTAGTCCACTCTACTCCGAGTACCGGGGGAACCCTAGGTCTAGTGTGCTGGTACAGGTAGAAAATATGCTTGGCTTATACAAATTTCTATCATGCGTGAACAATGTAGGACTCCAATTATGACTTCAGCCAGTCTCTAGTGCCCATGGGTGAGTCACAAATCCCTTCGTTTGTGGAGGATTCTCATCCCATGACACATCATGCATCGATGGCGCATAATTCCGACATACCTCAGTTTGTATAGCTTAGATTCATGTCGCATGATCTTGTGCATAGTATTGTGAACTCTATTACTTCAAACATGACCGCAAGGCTAGACAAGACGCAGAAGGCTCCTATCAAGGGAACCATGAAATGTCTTCCCTTCATGTCAATCTTTGTGCTGAACTATATGTGCTTGATCATTAAGAGCGGTGTGCGCACTATCAAGGCTTCAAAGAATTCCATCTGACTGCTTGTGCCAAAGCTCTACTTGAGCACTATGGTGGTATGTGTACAACCACCTACATGATGGAAATATGTCCTATAGGCAATAATAAATGTTTTATTATTTCTATTTCTATTTCATAATTAAAGTTTATTGTTCTATGCTACAATTTTGTTAGTTCCAAATAATGAGTATTTGAAGGAAAACTCTAATACATGTGTGGGATGATAAACACCAAACAAAGATATCTCTAGTCATGCCTCTGAGACTAGTATGTATGTCAACGATAGTTCTGACTATGGGCAAAGTGATAACGTGATTGTAGTGTTGTCGGTGACATATGTGATCGGAGTTGTTGGAGAACAAGATGATGGATAGACCCGAGCATGAGATACCGTGAAACACATCATCAATATAGTTATCATTTTAATCTCATAAACATTGTGTTGCCTTTACTAGAAATCGTTGGACCATGAGACACATATGAACTTGGGTACAATATGGACATGGCAAGATTATCCAAACGTTGTTCTTAATAGAGCAATTATAAAGTTGATGTTTATTCGTACCAGATGGTTCGCCAATTATTCACATGTGGTGCTTGTGGGAATTGATACTCCTGACGATGGAGAGATACACTCTGGGCCCACTCATATACTATGATGTTCGTCATCGTCTAGCCAAACATGTGATCAAGTTGTTGACCACAAGAACGTCGATAGTACGGAATGAGTAAAGAGTACATGACAGGAAACGATAATAACCTAGTGTTTCATCTCGGGCAATATAAAGTATCGATGAATCAATACAATATGTATCAGACTCAATACTACGGTTCACACGATAAAGATCTTTGTGTTATTTGTGGGGGGTTGCTACTTTATCAAGACACTGATAGTAATCATTGTCTCGGAATGAGTTCCGGACATTGATGACCCACAAATATAGGGGTGTATCGCAGTATTTTCGATAAGTAAGAGTGTCGAACCCAACGAGGAGTAGAAGGTGCTGGCTAGTGGTATGGATCAGGAATTCTCTGCAAATACTTAGCAAACAGATTTTTAGGGGTTTTCGATAAAGCAAGTAAACAAAGTACGAGTAAATAAAACAACAGTAGGAATAAATGCAGCAAGTGGCCCAATCCTTTATGCAGCAAAGGACAAGCCGGTTGTATTTCTTAAGATGACCAAACGTTCTCGAGGACACATGGGAAGACTACCAAGTGCTTTCGCTTCATATAGTTGATTAATCTTCTTTAGCTTGCTAAGTGTTGTGTGGGTGAACCTGTGTTAATGTACCGCCCCATCCAAGACTAATACATACTTGTGATTATACCCCTTGCAAACATCCGTAAGTACAAGAAAGTAATTAAGGTAGAAACCTAACCACAGCTTTAAACTCTAAGACCCTTACGTCCCTTGTGCAATGGTTTCCGAACGGGGGTTCAGGTTTCTGTCACTCCGGCAACCCCTACGATTAGTAGCCAAATACACAATGCATTCCCCTAGGCCCATATAGGTGAAGGGTCATGTAGTCGACGTTCACATGACACCACTAGAAGAAGTACACCACAACTTAAATAATAATCTATTGAATCTTTCTCAACGCAACTCCACTACTAACAACAAGACTTCTCCCATGTCCTCAAGAACAAAATGAACTACTCACAAGAAATCATATGGATCATGATCAGAGATGGAATAATGATGTATAACAATCTGAACATAAACAATAATTCAATGGTTCACTCAATAGCATCAACTACGAAGAGTAATCAACACCGGGAAAGTTTCCCCTATGAACTATGCAAGATTCAACGTAATTGTTACAGCAATATGGAGATGGTGATGAGGGTGCTGATGGTGATGATGGTGGTGATGATGGTGATGATGATCTCGATGAAGTCCAGCTTGATGGTGGTGTTGATGGTGATGATCTCCCCTCTCCGGGAAGGAATTCCCCTGACAGAAATATGTCTGCCGGAGAGATCTTTCTCTCTTGGTGTTTTCCGCCCCACAGAGGCGGCAGAATCTTTCTGTGGTCGCTCCCCGAGTCTTAGGGTTTCGGGAGGATGATATACGCCAGAGGGGAGAGGCTAGAGTGGGCCAGGGCGGCCACAACACCTCCAGGCACGGCCTAGGCCTGCCCGCGCCATGGGGTGGTGTGGGCCCCCTGTGGCCCACCTCCACTCCATCTTCTGGCATCCTTAGTCTTCTGGAAAAATAGGATTTTCCGTTATTTTCCCGGATTTTCTGATCTTCGCGAATTTTGGCTCCAAACAGCACCTTTTCCATCAGAATCCTGATTGCAGCGGTCCATGCTCCAAAAGTCATCAACCATGCAAAAACAAATGAAATAACATAAGTATCACCTCTCAATACGAAATATACCAATGAATAATAGTGAATTAAGACATAGAATAGTGATGCAAAATGGACGTATCAACTCCCCCCAAGCTTAGACTTAGCTTGTCCCCAAGCGAAACTGAGCTCAATAAACAATGCCTCAGGTTTATGGAGTGAAGAGTCGATAAAAGAATACGGACATGAAGCATCACATTCATCAAATACATAGATCATAATAGAAGACAACTCATTATTATATAACTCAACTTGCAATGAGTAAAGGAAGCACAATAAAGATACATAAAGTGAATCAGAATTGGTAATGGCAAACTTAGCTCTTGGTCGAAGAATAGTTGATAATTTGCTGGAGTTCACAAATAGCTGGTTTTCAATGAAAGCTTTCAAAGTAGTAAACATCAAGATAAGAGCAATGTGCAAAACAAGGAACATAAGAGACATGATTGAATAAATCATCATATGAATGAATGAAACACATCAACTCAAAATACTTGCTGAGATAGAAGGGAATAGGTTTACTGACTCAACTACAAAGCAAAAGAAAGGCCCTTCAAAGAGGGAAGCAGGGATTGCAAGTCTCATAAAGAGCTCCCAAAAATTATGATACTTACTAGATTTCAGCTCTCATTGCCCCTATCAGAGGCATCTTTAGGTGATTAAGGTTAAAGTGATCAAAAATGAGGATATGCATTGACAAGTTGTAAGTTGAGAATCTCATGTCCCTTGAATACGAGGGCCGCTCCGCATGCTAGTCAAGTTTATTCACCGGTAAGTTCTTGTCATCGTAAGCATATGTGTATCATTGAGAACCGCCAACGGGGTACCCCTTGCCCGATGATATGGAAGAATCCCCATATCAAAATGACAAGGCAAGCAGACAACAAGTATCTGAGCAATCTTCTTATTTACCATGGGAATATGGTGCTTTTTTCTCTCTTTCCTCTTTTCATAATCTCTTTTTTTCTTTTCTTTTTTTCTCAATCTCTATCTCTTTTTTTTATAAGAAGAATACTTCATAGATACTCGTTATGGTTAAGATGCAAGTTTCCACCATGTCAGCATGGATTAGACCAGCGGCCCCGGTGTTTCTCTAACACATATGCATAACTCCATGGACTTACAAGCTCCCCTTTCATTTCACACCGACGACATCCATAGACAAAAGAACATGATATCAACTTGGTACAAAGCACCAGTGCAATGTTGAAAGCGTTCCCCATGATAGCATGGTTCTGCTAATTCACAACTTACAAAGCGCAAGCATATATGCAACATAGGTGAGCACAATGGTTCAAGTTTATTAGATGCGAGAAAGTAAAGTGTGCCATCAAGTTCGTGAGAGATTTAATCACTAATTTTCACATAACAAGTTTAATTTGGGAGGTAGACAAAACAAGAATTTACTTGGAATAGCAATAATGCTACTAGGTAGGTATGGTGGACGCAAATGGCAAAGGTTTTTGTTTAAAGGAGTGGATGCACGAGAAGAATACCCTCTCAGTACAGGTTTTTGGCCATTAAGGCTGGGTAGCAAGTACAAGAGTTGAAGGAAACAACCAAACATACAAATGATAAAGACAAACATGTAATCTTCCTTGGAAGCACAAAAGATCTTAACTAGAGAATACTAAACTTATGAGCAAATCAAGAAAGAAAGATGATGAAATAATTTTTCTTTAAAGGTACTTTTATCTTTTTCATTCAACTCTCAAAAATAGTGTTGCTACTGACCGAGCCAGGTTTGCCAAAACCAACTAAATTAACTCAATGATCCTAGAGTGCTACAAATACTAACAACAAGATCAATCATATAACCACGAATTGAAAACTAATATAAGCTATGCAAAAGAGTGAATGATAGAACTTCTCATTAATATTCCATAATGGAAACTCACACCAAGGGATACATATCTAACAAGAGAGTCCATAATGCAAACCATACTACATAATAACTCCTCTATTCATGATATGACTCTACTAAAAAGGTAAAAAGATAGAAGATAGTGATGTGATACCGCGGCACTCCCCCAAGCTTGGAACAAACCAAGGGGATGCCAAACCTGATGACGAGTTACTCCTTTGGTGGTGGTGGTATCCTCTTGATGAGCTCTTTGATCAATTTCCCAAAGTCCTCAATCTCGAAGGTGAGAGTACGAATCAACTCCGAGTTGTGCTCAATACGGCCCATAATCATTTCAGTTTGTGGATCCCAGCTCTTGTGATTCTTTTTCCATTCTTCCCTCTTGGAGTCTTCTTTTCCTGCATGGTTATGGATAAAGGTATGGAAGGGATTCTTGGTGTGTGGAGGAGGTGACCTTGGAGCCAAACTATGACAGGGAACTTTCCCCCCAGTCTGCATCCGCGTAGTCCTTCTAACCCTGGCAGGTTTCGTCACCACTCCAATGCTTGCAATGGTAGTGCCGGTGTGCGGATGTTGGCCTTGCTCCTCTTCACCTTCACTCTTGATCTCCTTCTCCTTCCCGGGGTCTTGGAGGTCTTCCTCCATAGGATTCTTCCCTTTATCCTTGGAAGACACCATTGTGCTTCTAAACCTCCAAAGAGTATGTCCTGGCAGAAACAGATCGAAACAAAAACACGACGAAAACACGATATACGAACCTCGGGGGATCCGGGGGGGGGGGTTATATATTATGAAGTTTCATATCAAAAGGAAGGTATTGGGAGAAAACGAGTCGGAGGCGGAGTCCGGGGTGGACTCACCACCTGGTGGCGCGGCCAGGGGTGGGCCCACGCCACAGGGTGATTTCCGTCCCTTTTTCGCTTCGTAGCTTTCCTTATTGACTGAAAACTGCAAAAATATAGTTGGATAGTATTTTCGCGGAACTTTTCTTACCAGAACTGTTACCTATTTGAAAACAGACTCTGCAGGTCTCTGAATTTGGTATCTAGTAGATTCTTTCGGAGTCATCACTTGAATAACATTAATATCTTCATCTTCATACTCTTATTATTGGAGTCATAAAACCTTTCTCTTCCTTATTACACCATTATCTCCACTTCCTGGAAATTTGTTTCACACAAAATTTCACACAGTTCTCATTAGCAACATTAATATAAGTGAAGTGATAAAACCTTTTGAGTCCAACTTCAACTGAAAACCATCAAAACATAAGCTACTGTAGCAACTTCTTCCGAAAACCCAAGAAGAATTCAAAAAGGGAATCGAATAAAGAAGCAAATGCAAGAGTGGCTAAATCTGTTAAAACAGACCAGCAGGTAAAGATCAATTTTTTCGAAAATCTTCTGTTGCTCAAATCAAAAAGTGCAAAACTTACGGAAGTTAAATTACAACATGGGGAAGAAGCACAAAAAATTACAGCTCAATCCGACATACAGAGATCTCTCATGAATTTTTACAGTGAAGCACAAAAATCTATTTCGGGACAGCAACTTCCCCAAATCTTACTTCTCTCTCATTAGAGGTTGATCTTGACACAAAAACCAAACAAAACGGATAAGGAGCGGTTATTACCGAATTAATAATTTCCAATACTCAAAGAAACAAAAACAAACTAAAAGCAAAAACAAATTGGGTTGTCTCCCGAAAGCTCTTTCTTTATAGCCATTAAGATGGGCATGATAATTTTGAAGAAGCTCTCATAGGGATATGAATTGAAGTGAAAGAGAGCATTAAGAAGCAAAAACACACACATTTAAGTCTAACCCACTTCCTATGCAAGGGGATTTTGTAAACAAACAAGTTATTGAAACCAAAGGCAACTTTCATAAGAAGGCAAAAGAAGCGCAACATAAAAACTTTCAGCATAAAACGAGGAAACTTGATATTATTGAGATCCATAAGAACACTTTTCCCTCTTTCATAGTAACTTTCAGTATCATGCATAAACTTAACAATATAGCTATCACAACGACCATCATAGCGATGATCACTTATTCTAACAGAAAACACAGGAATACTAGCTCTCATAACACTACTATGTGAAACAATATTAGAGGTATCCTTACAAAGGATAGTGTGTCCCTCTTCTTCATACTTGGTGACAAAGTCTTTCACATTTGCTATTATAGGTTCATCAACCATTTGTTTATCAGGTTCAATAGCTTTATTCATACTTTCATCTACCATACTAGCCATCATAGAATGTTCCTTTACCTTAACTGGAAAAGGCATTTTCTCAATATAAGGTTTAGGTAAAACATGATTAGCAATATAAACTTCAGTATTTCTTGCAGGAACACTCTTAGAAATATCTTTATAAGGTTCATGATACTTATTCCACTTCTTTTTAGGCACTTCAATATAAGAAGAAAAGGCCTTAAAATAAGAAGCAATAGCTTGAGAGTCTAGACCATAAGCATTTTTAATATTTTGAAAGTCGTTAGTTCCCATAAAAGATTCAATGCATTCATAATCATATATACCTGACTTTCTACCTTTGTCATTCTCCCAAGCTTCAGCATTGTCTTGAATACGGTCTAGAAGGTCCCATTTAACTTCTTCTTCCATGCGAGTGAATGATCCAGCACAAGAAGCATCCAATAAATCCTTGTCATGTAGAGGGAGCCTTGCATAAAAGTTGTTGATAATAATATTGTTGGGAAGCTCATGAATGGGACATTAGAGCATTAGTAACTTCAATCTCCCCCAAGCTTGAGCTGTACTCTCTCCATCAAGAGGCCAAAAGTTGTATATTTGATTCTGATCTTTATGAATCTCACTAGGAGGATAAAACTTTGAATAAAAAGAGGCACTATTTCCTCCCATTCCAGAGCTTGACCATTCTTCAGCAGCTTATACCATTCCTCAGATCTTCTTTTCAGCGATAATGAGAATAACTTCTTCTTAACTTGATCTGTAGTAATACCTGCACACTTGAACAACCCGCATAATTCGTGTATAAAGAGCAAATGATCACCGGGATGGACAGTTCCATCCCCAACATAGTAGTTATCCATAACACGATCAATAATTCTTGTAGGTATTTTGAAAACATCATTCTCAGCAAGTGGTGGCTTATCTACTACCTTAGCAGTGGTAGTAGCATTACCAAATAAGAAACTCAGCGAATTATCCATAACGAAAATAAAGCAACTAGCAGAAGTAAACAATACTCACAGTAGAAGTTTCCTTTACCATTTCCACTCTCCAATAGCGCTTAACTCCCTGGCAACAGTGCCAGAAAATAGTCTTGATGACCCACAAGTATAGGGGGTGTATCGTAGTATTTTCGATAAGTAAGAGTGTCGAACCCAACGAGGAGCAGAAGGTGCTGCTAGTGGTATGGATCAGGAATTCTCTGCAAATACTTAGCAAACGGATTTTTAGGGGTTTTCAATAAAGCAAGTAAACAAAGTACGAGTAAATAAAAGATAGTAGGAATAAATGCAGCAAGTGGCCCAATCCTTTATGCAGCAAAGGACAAGTCGGTTGTATTTCTTAAGATGACCCAACGTTCTCGAGGACACATGGGAAGACTGTTAAGTGCTTTCGCTTCATATAATTGATTAATCTTCTTTAGCTTCCTAAGTGTTGTGTGGGTGAACCTGAGCTAATGTTGTTGGGTCCGCAGCATAGAAAACAAAAATTTTCCTACGGTGTGAACTACACGCCAAGATCTATCTACTAGGTACAAAGCAACGGGTGGACATACATCCAACGAGAACTTACCCTCGAAGACAACGAGTTTTGTTAACGAGTAGGAACTCGTTGTTGATGTAGTCGTACACTTGCCGATCTCAAGATCGTGAGGAAGTCCGAGCAGGTCCGGCTCCAGCACGTCCTTCAGATCCAGCTCCAGCACCACCAAGTCCAGCACCGCAAAGTAGTGGTGCATCCGTGATTGCACACACGTCCGGTACCTCGACAACCTCCGTCCCTCGCTCCAGCAAAGCAGCGGAAGCGGCAACTCCTTTCCAGATAAAGCCACCGGGAACATGTATCTCGCTAATCCGAGACCATGGGGAATAATACTAGAGGGGGAGAGAGATCCTTCACAAGGAGGTGTGTGTGAGAAGTGAGGAGAGGGTGGCCTTCTATAGGAGGAGGGGGGTGCCCCTCCTTCATGGCCGGCGCACACCTCCTCCATTCATGTGGTTGTAACCCCTCCACATTAAAATGCCTCTTCACATTCCCTTTCAAAGTCTCCACTTTAAATGCATTAAAATTTCTCCAAATTTAATGCTCTCTCATTTAATAAAACTCTTTTATTATTTTTATTCATAATTTTGTTAATTACTTTAATTAACAAACATTCACATAAAATCCCCTGCAACATTTCAATATTACATGCAGAACCAATTTCAGCAATTTCACCCGAAACAGTTTCGGTGTCTATTGAAATAATTCCAGCGCTTTCTTAAATCTTTATCTGAAACATATTTGCTCCAAATGGTGTCGGTATCCCTTAAGTGTGTCACCCTACAGTCCGCGAATAATGCAGACATGATCGAGACCCCTCTCCGATCAATAATCAGCAGCGGGACCTGGAGATCCGTACTGACTCCTACACATTCAACGATGACTTCTTTGATCGTGAGAACCTTTAACGCTTGTAACTAAATCCCTTTGTCTCGCGATATATTACATGTCTGAGATTCGATCATCGTTATCTCCATACGTAGTTTGATCTCGTTACCGACATGCAGTCTTTTATCGTTCCCGTGATATAACATTCTAGTGATCACATCACTTGCTTGCAAGCTATTTCAATGTGATATCACCGAGAGGGCCCAGAGTATATCTATCCGTCATCGGGATTGAAAAATTCCACTCTTGATCCATGAGCCTCAACATAACACCTTCGTAGCACTGAACCCATCTTTATAGTCACCCTGTTACGGTGTGACTTTGATGTTATCAAGATACTCTTTCGGTGTTAGCAATTAACATGATCTCATGGTGTAAGGATAAAGATTACTTCGTATGATGTTATAGCAATATAAACATAATGAATTTGTTCGTAATGCTATACTTTGGATGAATGTTCATCACATCATTCCACCAATGTTGTGACCTTGTTATTAACAACATCCAATGTCCATGATCAGGAAACCTTGATCATCTTGTTAATCAACGAGCTAGTCTATAAGAGAGGCATAACTAGGAACCCTTTTTGTTTATTAAACAGACATGTATTGACGTTTCCGATCAATACAATTATAGCATGTAAAATAAACATTTATCATAAACATGGAATAAGATAATAACCACTTTACTATTGCCTCTCGGGCATATTCCCTTCAAATGTACCGCCCCATCCAAGACTAATACATACGTGTGATTATACCCCTTGCAAACATCCGTAAGTACAAGAAAGTAATTAAGGTCGAAACCTAACCACAACTTTAAACTCTAAGACCCTTACATCCCTTGTGCAATGGTTTCCTAACGGGGGTTCAGGTTTCTGTCACTCCGGCAACCCCTACGATTAGTAGCCAAATACACAATGCATTCCCCTAGGCCTATATAGGTGAAGTGTCATGTAGTCGACGCTCACATGACACCACTAGAAGAAGTACACCACAACTTAAATAACAATCTATTGAATCTTTCTCAACGCAACTCCACTACTAACAACAAGACTTCTCCCATGTCCTCAAGGACAAAACGAACTACTCACAAGACATCATATGGATCATGATCAGAGATGGAATAATGATGTATAACAATCTGAACATAAACAATAATTCAATGGTTCACTCAATAGCATCAACTACCAAGAGTAATCAACATCGGGAAAGTTTCCCCTATGAACTATGCAAGATTCAACGCAATTGTTATAGCAATATGGAGATGGTGATGAGGGTGCTGATGGTGATGATGGTGGTGATGATGGTGATGATGATCCCGATGAAGTCCAGCTTGATGGTGGTGTTGATGGCGACGATCTCCCCTCTCCGGGAAGGAATTCCCCCGACAGAAATCTGTCTGCCGGAGAGATCTTTCTCTCTCGGTGTTTTCTGCCCCGCAGAGGCGGCGGAATCTTTCTGTGGTCGCTCCCCGAGTCTTAGGGTTTCAGGAGGATGATATACGCCAGAGGGGAGAGGCTGGAGTGGGCCAGGGCGGCCACACCACCTCCAGGCGTGACCTAGGCCTGCTCGCACCATGTGGTGGTGTGGGCCCCCTGTGGCCCACCTCCACTCCATCTTCTGGCATCCTTAGTCTTCTGGAAAAATAGAATTTTCCGTATATTTTCCCGGATTTTCTGATCTTCACGAATTTTGCCTCCAAACAGCACCTTTTCCATCAGAATCCTGACTGCAGCGGTCCATGCTCCAAAAGTCATCAACCATGCAAAAATAGATGAAATAACATAAGTATCACCTCTCAATACGAAATATATCAATGAATAATAGTGAATTAAGACATAGAATAGTGACGCAAAATGGACGTATCAGACATGTCCGCAAATATCCGAACCCATAGGGTCACACACTTAAGACATTTTCGACATTTCAGAATGTGAGTGCGAATGAGATAGTTGAATGAAGTAATCCCGAAAATATGTTTTAGAGTGTCTCGAGATATACTGGAGGTGTCCGAAATATCACCGAGATTGGACGGAAGGTTTTGAATTAATTCAGAGTTGAACGGAATTTAATTTGGGAAACTTTGGAATAAATATTTATATTAATAATAAATAAGAAATTATTTTATTAATATCCCAGTGAGTCCCATGGGCCGAAGGGCCGGATGGGCCCACTAGGCCCACACGCTCGGGGTGGACCCTAGCCAATTCGGCTAGGGCCCTCTCCTAGGCCGGCGAGTGGAGGAGGTGGGGTTGAGGAGGCGGTGGGGAGGAGGAATCCTCCTTAGACTCCAACTTGCCCCCAAGTCGGTTTGGAGAGTGGAGAGAAAGGAGGACTCTGTATTAGGGTCGGACTCCCTATCTCCTACTCTCTCTCTCTCTCAATTGGTGGGAGAAGGAAAGGAGGAGTCCTTGTAGGATACGAATCATAGTCCTACTCTCCTCTTTGGAGGAGGGAATCCACCTATACATTAAGGGAGAGGGGCAAGGGAAAGACACATAAGTTGACAAGGAGCCCAAGCCCCAAGCTTTCGCTGACAACCGTCGCCCCGGCCTCTTTCTCTTCCTCGCGTCGTCTTCTTCTTCGTGTGGAGGAGATCTTCATAAACTGTTGCGACCTCGGATCGTTAAGGATCCTAAGTCCCTGTGATTAACATGCTAGTCCCTGGATCAATAGCTAGCACTCACAGTCGATGAAATATCATGTAAAACACAAGTCATTATTATACGAATAAACCAGAGTATAATTATTACAACTTGCATAGCTTATAGCTAGCTCAAAGAAAACAGCGGAAACAAAAAAAAACTTGAGTCCATCAACGCCTCAGGCTAGCTGCGTGAAGACCCGCGCTCCCTACGCACCTTTCAATCTTCGGATTCTGCACATAAGACGTGCAGCCAACAAGTTGGATCAATACTTTGAATGTATTGGCAAATTACACCATGGAAGGAACAAGACTAACTCTACATTCAAAGCTAAGAGTAGGCTCTGGGGTTCATTTGCGTAAAGCCAATTTTTATCGAAGTAATAAGAAAAGAGGAAGAAAGTTTTCCCTACTTTGTAAACTTTGATAAATAGTATAGGGTCAAATGGAACACGAGGATATTACTCACCAAGTGCCCAATCAACCTAACACTTGGATATTACACACCAGGTGGCACTTGGATATTACGCACCAAGTTACTTGGATATGACACACCAAGTTCCCAAATTCCCACCTATTAGCGATATTACGCACGCCATAGGGTTTGAAAAACTTTTGTTTGAAAAGAGAGAGAGGAAGATCTTTCAGAGGCTCCATCCTTCAGATGCTCAAAATGTTCTTTTCCGTGAACTCGGCTGATCGATCAGATTGCAATACTCTCGAGAGGTTGTGCACTTTCCCCACAATCCACGATCAAGTCCTTTTACAGACAAGACCATGGCGAAGCCTTCCCTTAGCAGCCCCTCTACCGGCTGGATCCAACCGTGCCCAAAAACCTCCAAATGTTGGTACCCCGGTGAGGTTTCCCACTAAGTACTAAGCCAAGACAGAGCCCATATGTATTGTGGTTGCACGGGAAGCTTCTGAATTCTGAAACATGGCAGACTTCTTTGATTCCTGGGCGGCCGTCCTCCACCAAAATCTCACTCGTTGTCCCGACAACCATTCCGCCCAGAAGAAAACTTAGTTTTATTTTGAAGGGGTTTTGGAGAAGAAAAGTTCGCTCGAGAGAGCTGTCATACTTAGAAAATTTTGAGTCTTTCGAACCCTCCCAACGGTATTTGATATATATAAGTATATAGCATAGCAAGCATAACTTAGAAAGACAAGATAACCTATTGGGATGGAAAATCCTAAGCATAGAGCTACTCATGGCATACTACAAAACCGCACTTGCAAAATAGTACTAAGAAAAATCTACCAAAATCCTACACATGCATACTACAGAATTTTGAAGAGTAAAACATGCATAGTCAAAACTGGGACATAAATATGAACAAGTGGTGTAACTTGCCTTGATCCGAGCAGCACTCTACACAACAGTACTCCTCAGCGCACTCCGAGCAATCTAACGAAGCAACAAGGATCCAATCACAATTTGCACAAAACAAGTCACGAAGTCAAATATGCATACATGCAACATGGTAATATGCAAGGACGGATTTGCTTTTGGCCAAGGGATTTAACCAGGGGTGGTGTTGAGTTGGGGGATGTCATTAGAATCGATTTCCCATAGATTTTAGATATTTTGGACTAAACCCTAAATAACGAAGCTCGAAACTAGATCTACAACTCAAATCTACCTCGAGATAGATCTGAACACCCTAAGCATGGTGTGATAATTTTCTACAGAAGGTATTATCAAAACAAAGCCAACGCAACAGGAATCAACTAAAACGGAGTTACGGATAATATCCTGGAATTAAAATACTCTAATCTAAACTTTTAATTCTACTGCAAGATTGCTGTGGCAAAACAGTAATATTACTGTATATCTGTGTTCTACTCGAAAATATGAATCCAACGGTATATTGTACGCAATTTTTGGACTATTATTCGAATTACTATGAATTTTACAAGATTTCGGCTATTTCTGCCTATTTAAAAAAAGGAAAAAAAAGGGACCAGTGACGCGACGACACGTGGCGCCACGTGAGTGGGCCAGCGAGGCGCGCGTGATGCGACGCGGGGGCGACGCGGCGTCGACGTGGCACTACCACGCGGCGTGACGCGGTTGGCCCGCGTGACGTCGACGCGCCGCTGACGCGGCGGCGACGCGCCGCTGCCACGTGGCGAGGCGGGGTTGGCTGGGGCGGCGGCTTACCGGCGGCGGTGACTGGCGGCGGCGGTGGACGGCGGCGGACGATGGCGATGGCGGCGGAGCTCCTTCGGCGAGACGGAGAGGCGGACGGCGGGCGGTTCGTCCTCGCGGTCCCGTTCCCGAGGGCGGCGGCGGCCCTCTCTTCCCGAGGCGACGGCGGCGGCGGCTGCTGGCGGCAGAGGCGGCGGCACTCCGGCGAGCAATCGGCGGCGCTTCGGTGGCGGCGGTGGCAGAAAAAGGCTAGGGTTTTTGGGAGGCGTGCCCGGGCTTAATAAAGGGGCGAAGTCTTGGGGCGGAGGTCGTGGAATCCGCCCCGGATTCGGTGGCGGCGGTTGCGCTGGCGGCGGCAGACAGGATCGAGCCGGATTCGGCGGGGAGGCGGCTGACAGGCGGGCCCCGCCTGTCAGCGGCTGCGGGCGCGCGCTGGCGGGCTGGCAGGCTGCTGGCGGACGCGGGCGGCTGGCGGGCGCGGGCGGCTGGCGGGCTGGGCCGCTGGCGGCTGCGCGTCGCCCACCCGGCCGGCCGGGCAGCAGATAGCCCCGGGCTGGCTCGCCGGCCCAGTTAGTTTAGTTTTTTTTTCTTTTAATAATTTCTGAATAGCTATTTATTCGATAACTTTTGCAAACGGACTCCGAAATAGACGAAACTTGTTTCTAAAATTTTGTAAAAAGAAGAGGGTTAGAATGGTACTATAAAATAATCTTTTTACAAAGGTTTTGATGGCTAAAAAAGTGAAAAAGCTTTTACCCCTTTTGTCTAAAATTGACTATGGGTTATTGAGAAAAAATACCTGATGCAAAAATTTTGATATGTGAGGCCATGATGCAATGATATGATGCATGCTTACTAGTAACATCTGAAATTACAAAATTTGGGATGTTACAAACCTACCCCCCTTAAGAAGAATCTCGTCCCCGAGATTCAGGTTGGTTAGCAAATAGGTGTGGGTGTTCTTTCTTCAGATCTTCTTCACGTTCCCATGTGGCCTCTTCCTCGGAATGGTGATTCCATTGAACTTTGCAGAATCTAATTGTCTTGGTACGAGTAACTCTCTCGGCTGTTTCCAGGATCCTGGTGGGCTTTTCCTCATAGGTGAGATCGTTATCCAATTGAACTTCTTCCAATGGAACTATATCATTTAGTGGGGTTTCAGCCATTTCTGGGTGACACTTCTTTAGTTGCGACACATGGAAAACATCGTGAACTGTTAACATTTCGGGCAATTCCAAATGATAGGCAACTTCCCCTCTGCGACCCAAGATTTTGTAGGGCCCTATGAATCGGGGTGCTAACTTACCCTTGATTCCGAATCTCTTAACTCCTCGTAGTGGTGAAACTCGGAGATACGCACGGTCTCCCACTTCATAAGTTACATCCCTGTGCTTGGAATCAGCATAACTCTTTTGTCTGGATTGGGCTATCTTTAACCTGTCTTGAATCTGTCTCACCTTTTCTTCGGCATGCTTGATCAGTTCAGGTCCAAACAGACTACGTTCTCCAACCCCACTCCATAGCAGTGGAGTCCTACACTTTCTGCCATAGAGAACTTCAAATGGAGCCATCTTGATGCTAGTTTGGTAGCTGTTATTGTATGAGAATTCCGCATATGGCAAGTTATCATCCCAACTAGACCCATAGTCTAGCGCACATGCTCTTAACATGTCCTCCAAGATCTGATTAACTCTTTCCGTTTGTCCATCTGTTTGTGGGTGGAAGGCAGTACTAAACTCTAGTCGCGTCCCTAGAGACTCGTGTAGCTGTCGCCAAAACTTAGAGGTGAATTGGGTACCTCTATCAGAAACAATCCCCTTGGGCACTCCGTGAAGACTTACGATTTTTGACATATAAATCTTGGCAAGTTTAGCACTTGTATAGGTGGTCTTTACGGGAATAAAGTGGGCCACCTTTGTGAAGTGGTCGACCACTACCCAGATGGAGTCATACCCAGATCGAGTCCGCGGTAGTCCTGTGATAAAGTCCATGCCTACCTTGTCCCACTTCCAATCGGGCACAGGTAAAGGCTGCAGCAGTCCTGCTGGTTTTTGGTGTTCGGCCTTAACTCTGTTGCATACGTCACACAAGGAGATATACTTAGCAATTTCTCTCTTCATGTTGTTCCACCAGAATCTATCTTTCACATCCATGTACATCTTTGTATTACCGGGATGAATTGAGTAGGGCGAATCGTGAGATTCCTGAAGGATTAACTTCCTGATATCAGGGTCATCAGGAACACACAGACGCTTCTCGTACCAAAGTGTTTCTTGCTCATCCGTGTGAAACCCTTTTGCTTTACCCTTGCCTATATTAGCTCTTATTTCTTCCAACTCTTTGTCCCCCTTCTGGGCCTCTTTGATTTGGTCCAGAAGTGTTGGCACTATCTCCATAGTGGCTAAATATCCCTCCGGAACTATTTCCAACCTGAGGTCCTTGAATTGTTCACACAAATCACTTGGTAGTTCTCCCACGGTAAGCCCATTTACATAGACTTTCCGACTTAAGGCGTCTGCCACAACGTTGGCCTTTCCAGGATGGTACTACAGGTCCAAGTCATAGTCCTTGATGAGCTCAAGCCATCTCCTTTGTCTCATATTTAATTCCTTTTGAGTGAAGATATACTTAAGACTCTTGTGATCCGTGAACACATCACAATGTTTGCCCATTAGGTAGTGTCTCCATACCTTGAGCGCATGCACAACTGATGCTAGTTCCAAATCGTGCGTGGGGTAGTTATTCTCATGGTTCTTAAGTTGCCGAGAGGCGTAAGACACTACTTGTCCTTCTTGCATCAGTACACTACCAAGTCCTTGTCGAGAAGCGTCGCAATAGACCTGGAAGTCCTTTTGGATGTCAGGGAGACACAAAACTGGTGCCGTTACTAGACGCTTCTTTAATTCCTGAAAGCTTGCTTCACAGGCCTCGGTCCATTCGAACTTCTTCTCTTTCTTCAGCAACTCTGTCATAGGCTTTGCTATCTTGGAAAAGTTTTTAATGAATCTTCGGTAGTACCCCGCAAGGCCCAAGAAACTCCTAATATCACCCACATTCTTAGGAGACTCCCATTCTGTCACGGAAGCTACCTTACTTGGGTCTACGGCAACACCTTTTGCTGATACAATATGACCAAGGAAACCCACTTCTTTCAACCAGAACTCACATTTGCTAAATTTAGCATATAACTTGTGTTCCCTTAACTTTTCCATGATTAGGCGCAGGTGCCTCTCATGTTCCTTCTCGTCCTTGGAGTATATGAGTATGTCATCAATGAATACTACAATAAACTTATCCAAGTACTCCATGAACACCTTGTTCATCATAGTCATGAAGTATGCTGGGGCATTGGTTAAGCCAAATGACATCACGGTGTACTCGTACAATCCGTATCTTGTGGTGAAGGCTGTCTTGGGTACATCCTGTTCCCGGATCTTTAGCTGGAAATATCCTGACCGGAGATCAATCTTAGAGAACACACTAGCTCCCTTTAATTGGTCAAACATGTCATTTATATTGGGTAGGGGGTACTTGTTCTTGATTGTTACTTCGTTCAATGACCAGTAGTCCACGACTAGTCTCTTGGTTTTATCCTTCTTCTCCACGAATAAGACAGGTGCTCCCCAAGATGACGCACTTGGTTGAATGAAGACTTTGTCCAATTGCTCTCTAAGCTGTTTCTTAAGTTCCTTCAACTCATCCACATCCATCTTGTATGGTCTCTTGGCTATTGGTCCAGTACCTGGCATCAAGTCAATGAGAAACTCGATGTCACGGTCGAGCGGCATCCCTGGCAATTCTTCCGGAAACACATCTGGATACTCCTTCACAATTGGCACATCCTCCAAACTAACCCCCTTAAGAGAGTTCACCAAACTTGCTTTGAGCGCGAAAGCTGACTTAAAGCGGATCCTCTTCTTTTCCGGAATCGTGAGTGCAATAGTCCTTTTGGCACAATCTATGACTCCCTCATACTCGGTCATCCAATTCATGCCCAAAATTATGTCTAGGCCTTGGGATTCCAAAACGACTAGGCTGGTGGGAAAAGTGTGCGTCCCAATTCTTAGTTCTAACCCACGGCATCCAGAGTTTGCCACTATTTCTCCTCCAGGAGAACTTACCCTTAGGGGAGTACTAATAGTCTCCATAGGTATCTTGCCTCTATCCACAAATACCCTTGATATGAATGAATGCGATGTACCAGTGTCAAAAAGAACAACTGCAGGTGTGGAGTTAAGCTTGAACTTACCGATCACGGAATCAGGTGCCTCACGAGCATCCTCCACGGAGACATGGTTCACCGTGGCTTTGACGAACGGGTTCGGCTTCTTCCCATTTCCATTACCATTGCTATGGTTATGTCCGTTGCCATTTCCATTGCCATTCCCATTCTTCGCCTTTTCGGGGCAAGTAGTTGCATAGTGCCCTGTCTTGTTACACTTGAAGCATGTCACTTCACTCAGATCCTTTCCATTGCCATTTCCATTGCGGTGCTTATGGCCATTGTGGTTATGTCCTCCGTGACGATGACCATTGTGATTATGGCCATTGTGGTTGTGGGGTGGTGGTGACGAAGTGCGTTGCTTCTGATATGGGGCGGAGTTGTGCTTGTGTGAGGTGGACTTTCTCTTCCGGTTCTCTATACTCCTTTTCTTTGCTTCAACTACAACTGCCCTGTCCAGAAGTTCCTGATAGCTATCAAACTTCAGAGCCACAAGCTGAATAGATATTTCGTCATTAAGTCCCCTCAAGAACTCCTCCTGCCTCTTGGCATAAGTGGATACATCATCAGGTGCATAACGTGCCAGCTTGTTGAAAAGGTCCCCATACTCGGAGACAGAGCAGTGCAGTTGTTTCAAGTCGCGGAACTCACGTCTCTTAAGTGACATGACTCCCGCGGCTACGTGATGAGTACGAAAGGCTGCTTCGAACTGGTTCCAGGTGATAGCTTCAATATCAGGGTGGGTGACCTGGTAGTTATCCCACCATTCGGCAGCTGGTCCTTCAAGTTGGTGCGCGGCAAAGCGCACCCTATCAGCTCCAACAACTTGGACGGTGTCTAACTTCTTGTTGATGGTGCGGAGCCAGTCGTCTGCCACAATTGGCTCAGCACTGCTTGAGAAGGTTGGAGGGTTCAACCTCAGGAATCGAGTCAAGCGATCCTGTTGGGGCGGTGGAGGTGGCGGAGGCGGCGGGTTGTTATTGTTTTGCATGTTTTGAGTGAGGAGTTGGATCAGCTGATTCTGAGTGTTTAGAAGTTCTGCTATCTCTGGGGGCATGTTGTTATTGTTGTTTCCACGTCTTGCCATCTGGAGGGTTTGAGAGGCAAGTTAAGTCTAAGGAATAAACTCCTACCCTCATGCAAACAAGAAAACACACGAGAGAAGCAAGGCACACATAGCACAAAAATCCACACACTCAACCAAGTTTAACCAACCAATATAAGATTTTTGGTACTCATTACAATCGCGAATAACGTCCGACTATAGAACTAATGGTGGTCCAACTACTCTACTCATCATCCACTTCCTCATCCTCAATGACGAAACCTTCCTTTTCCAGTAGTGACTTGTATAGCTCCATGTCCCTTGTCGTGGCTTCACGCTTCTCTTGAAGTTCCTTCATCTCTTGTGGCTCCGGTGTCGCAGCTTCGAGTCTTCCTTGAAGTTCCTTCACCTCTTGCAGTTCCTGGGTAGCAGCTTCCAGCTTCGCTTGGAGTTCCTTCTTCTCCTTCTGTAGCATCTTGATCAAACTTGACCCCATAGTCACGGGCGTGATCTTCTCCTCCAAGCTCCTCTTAGCCGCTCGCAGGTCCTTTACCATGATGGCAAGGTTCTTGAACTCCAGCTCGTTCTTTGCGAGCACTAGACTTTGCTCCCTAATCCTCTTGTTCTTATCTTGCACCCTCTTCTCTTGATTAGCGAACCTCTTGTCTTGGGCGATGAGTTCCCCTCCTAGGGACTTGATCTTCTCCTCCAACTCTTCGATCTTCTCATCCTTCTCCTTCACTAGGGCACAGAGCTCGTCATTCCTCACGATCTCAAGGCAGCCCCCCTTCTGAAGGTCATTGATGTGGAACTCCAAGTCTTGATATTGGATTCTTCGACGCTTGCATGTCTTCCTTTCCTCCGGGGTTAACTCGATTGGGACTCCCTTCTCATCACGTCTTCCAAAGAGTTTGATGTAGTTTCCTTCAACCTCTTCATGGTGGTGTCCGCAAACGCGTCCAATGAGCTCCTGCAAGCAAATGCTAAGTCCTTTCTCCTTGGAGTCGCTGGTGACGTTGAGCACAATGGCCTCTGTCTTGGGTTCTATCTGACTACGCCCTGGTTGGATGACTTCAATTGCCCAGCATCCTTCCTTGTGCATCTTCCTCAACTCGCCTCCCTTGATTGATGGCATGGGTAAATGCAGTGTCTTGATGATGTCCAGAAGGCACTCCCCGAAGCGTAGGCACTTGATGTCTTCGGCGGTGTCGTAGTAGAAGGCCGTCATCTTTAGGTTGAGAGAGAAAATTAGACACAAGGTGATAAAGAAGAGAAATACTAGGAGAGTACAAATAACTTAGAAGAACATAGAAAGCATAACACACATGGTAAAGGTGGTTTCCAATCCTAGGGTCACGTCCTACAGGCAACTTTGTGCTCTGATACCATCTGTTGCGACCTCGGATCGTTAAGGATCCTAAGTCCCTGTGATTAACATGCTAGTCCCTGGATCAATAGCTAGCACTCACAGTCGATGAAATATCATGTAAAACACAAGTCATTATTACACGAATAAACCAGAGTATAATTATTACAACTTGCATAGCTTATAGCTAGCTCAAATAAAACAGCGGAAACAAAAAAAAACTTGAGTCCATCAACGCCTCAGGCTAGCTGCGTGAAGACCCGCGCTCCCTACGCACCTTTCAATCTTCGGATTCTGCACATAAGACGTGCAGCCAACAAGTTGGATCAATACTTTGAATGTATTGGCAAATTACACCAAGGAAGGAACAAGACTAACTCTACATGCAAGGCTAAGAGTAGGCTCTAGGGTTCATTTGCGTAAAGCCAATTTTTATCGAAGTAATAAGAAAAGAGGAAGAAAGTTTTCCCTACTTTGTAAACTTTGATAAATAGTATAGGGTCAAATGGAACACGAGGATATTACTCACCAAGTGCCCAATCAACCTAACACTTGGATATTACACACCAGGTGGCACTTGGATATTACGCACCAAGTTACTTGGATATGACACACCAAGTTCCCAAATTCCCACCTATTAGCGATATTACGCACGCCATAGGGTTTGAAAAACTTTTGTTTGAAAAGAGAGAGAGGAAGATCTTTCAGAGGCTCCATCCTTCAGATGCTCAAAATGTTCTTTTCCGTGAACTCGGCTGATCGATCAGATTGCAATACTCTCGAGAGGTTGTGCACTTTCCCCACAATCCACGATCAAGTCCTTTTACAGACAAGACCATGGCGAAGCCTTCCCTTAGCAGCCCCTCTACCGGCTGGATCCAACCGTGCCCAAAAACCTCCAAATGTTGGTACCCCGGTGAGGTTTCCCACTAAGTACTAAGCCAAGACAGAGCCCATATGTATTGTGGTTGCACGGGAAGCTTCTGAATTCTGAAACATGGCAGACTTCTTTGATTCCTGGGCGGCCGTCCTCCACCAAAATCTCACTCGTTGTCCCGACAACCATTCCGCCCAGAAGAAAACTTAGTTTTATTTTGAAGGGGTTTTGGAGAAGAAAAGTTCGCTCGAGAGAGCTGTCATACTTAGAAAATTTTGAGTCTTTCGAACCCTCCCAACGGTATTTGATATATATAAGTATATAGCATAGCAAGCATAACTTAGAAAGACAAGATAACCTATTGGGATGGAAAATCCTAAGCATAGAGCTACTCATGGCATACTACAAAACCGCACTTGCAAAATAGTACTAAGAAAAATCTACCAAAATCCTACACATGCATACTACAGAATTTTGAAGAGTAAAACATGCATAGTCAAAACTGGGACATAAATATGAACAAGTGGTGTAACTTGCCTTGATCCGAGCAGCACTCTACACAACAGTACTCCTCAGCGCACTCCGAGCAATCTAACGAAGCAACAAGGATCCAATCACAATTTGCACAAAACAAGTCACGAAGTCAAATATGCATACATGCAACATGGTAATATGCAAGGACGGATTTGCTTTTGGCCAAGGGATTTAACCAGGGGTGGTGTTGAGTTGGGGGATGTCATTAGAATCGATTTCCCATAGATTTTAGATATTTTGGACTAAACCCTAAATAACGAAGCTCGAAACTAGATCTACAACTCAAATCTACCTCGAGATAGATCTGAACACCCTAAGCATGGTGTGATAATTTTCTACAGAAGGTATTATCAAAACAAAGCCAACGCAACAGGAATCAACTAAAACGGAGTTACGGATAATATCCTGGAATTAAAATACTCTAATCTAAACTTTTAATTCTACTGCAAGATTGCTGTGGCAAAACAGTAATATTACTGTATATCTGTGTTCTACTCGAAAATATGAATCCAACGGTATATTGTACGCAATTTTTGGACTATTATTCGAATTACTATGAATTTTACAAGATTTCGGCTATTTCTGCCTATTTAAAAAAAGGAAAAAAAAGGGACCAGTGACGCGACGACACGTGGCGCCACGTGAGTGGGCCAGCGAGGCGCGCGTGATGCGACGCGGGGGCGACGCGGCGTCGACGTGGCACTACCACGCGGCGTGACGCGGTTGGCCCGCGTGACGTCGACGCGCCGCTGACGCGGCGGCGACGCGCCGCTGCCACGTGGCGAGGCGGGGTTGGCTGGGGCGGCGGCTTACCGGCGGCGGTGACTGGCGGCGGCGGTGGACGGCGGCGGACGATGGCGATGGCGGCGGAGCTCCTTCGGCGAGACGGAGAGGCGGACGGCGGGCGGTTCGTCCTCGCGGTCCCGTTCCCGAGGGCGGCGGCGGCCCTCTCTTCCCGAGGCGACGGCGGCGGAGGCGGCGGCGTTCCGGCGAGCAATCGGCAGCGCTCCGGTGGCGGCGGTGGCGGAAAAAGGCTAGGGTTTTTGGGAGGCGTGCCCGGGCTTAATAAAGGGGCGAAGTCTTGGGGCGGAGGTCGTGGAATCCGCCCCGGATTCGGCGGTGGCGGTTGCGCTGGCGGGTGCGCTGGCAGCGGCGGCAGACGGGACCGAGCCGGATTTGGCGGGGAGGCGGCTGACAGGCGGGCCCCGCCTCTCAGCGGCTGCGGGCGCGCGCTGGCGGGCTGCTGGCGAACGCGGGCCGCTGGCGGGCTGGGCCGCTGGCGGCTGCGCGTTGCCCACCCGGCCGGGCGGGCGGCAGATAGCCCCGGGCTGGCTCGCCGGCCCAGTTAGTTTAGTTTTTTTTTTCTTTTAATAATTTCTGAATAGCTATTTATTCGATAACTTTTGCAAACGGACTCCGAAATAGACGAAACTTGTTTCTAAAATTTTATAAAAAGAAGAGGGTTAGAATGGTACTATAAAATAATCTTTTTACAAAGGTTTTGATGGCTAAAAAGGTGAAAAAGCTTTTACCCCTTTTGTCTAAAATTGACTATGGGTTTTGAGAAAAAATACCTGATGCAAAATTTTGATATGTGAGGCCATGATGCAATGATATGATGCATGCTTACTAGTAACATCTGAAATTACAAAATTTGGGATGTTACATAAACACTTGGAGAAGCTCGTCTTCTACCCCGTCTAGATCTAATCTTGATGGACGACAGGGTGATGTCGGATCTTCATCGACACATTCCCGCTTCATCCACGAGTTCTTGATCTCGCCTCGACGTGGTGCCGTTCTCGGTGCATGCGTGGATACCGGTGGAGGTGCAACAATTGGAGCACTTGATCTTCGGAGCTGTCTGTGGGATAATACATCTCCTCGCGTCTAGAGTATACTAAGGTTCATAATGTGGGTCCGAAACTGTCGCACTGCTGGTATACTAAGGTTCACTTGACATACTATCTAGAACGTCTAGAGTATGGAACACAAGAATCAAAAGATTAACAATAGTCATATGGTGATATGATTGGTATGATTACCTACCGGTCTTGTTCACCGGTGCACGATGTAACATTGGCGTCGGGAAAGCAAGTTCATGGATCTTGAATCGTTAAGTATCAATCATGAGAGATATTGATTTTAGTGGGAGGTACACTCTGAATTAAATTGTTAATCTTGAGTAGTTCATTAATTATGAAAAAAATGTCTAAATGAATTTGCAATTGTTTGTAGATCAATGGCATGCAACAACTTCACTTTAGCTGGTATATTAGAGAAAGAGAAACTGCATGAATCTGGTACAAACTTTGTGGATTAGTTCCACAACATAAGGATAGTACTGATAGTACTGAAAGGTGCTAAGAAAGGCTATGTCTTGGAAACAACTCTTTGTGATGCTCCTGGAGATAAGATAACTAAGGTTGCGCAAGATGTCTTTCTGACACGTAGTGATGACTACGTCGTTGTCCAATGTGCTATACTTGCCCGAATCTTCAAAAGAGGTTTGAAGACTAGGGTCCATATGCAAAAATTCTGCAATTAAGGGGCATGTTTGAGAAGCAAGCCCGAGCAGAAAGATATGAGATCTCTCAAGCCCTTCTAGAATGCAATATGGCAGAAGGAGGCTCGGTTAGTTCCCATGTGATGCGAGTGCTAAAAAACTTCTTGACAGTTGTCGTAGGAGCTTCTCGCTGCACATTAATGGTTGAGAGAGAGTGATGTAGTAAATAGAAGTCTTCCCCACGAGGGAAACTTAAGGATTTAAATAGCGAACTCTTGGGGAGCTGTGTGTAAGAGAATGAGCCTCTTTGTTCTTCGTCAAGCAACCTACAAAATAGTTGTAGATTGTTTTGTGCCCTCAACCTCACCAAATGGTTGTCAAGCACAAGGTGTATGTAAGCAAAACTGAAGTAAAATACAATAAAAGTAAAATGCAATGCAATAATAAAGTAAACATGCAATGGAATATGATGTTTTTTGGGTTTTTGTTGGTGTTTGCAAGTATGATAAATGCTTTTGTATTTTCGTATTTAATTAGTACTGAAAATAAAAAGTGATGTAGATGTGTGGGATAGTGTTTTCCTATGGTTTAAAATGGAACAGGGTTCATGGTTTCGCTTATGCACTCTCTCTTTGAATTGTGGTGGACACTAGACACTCTAGTTGACATAATACTGGTACAACATGTTAAAGTGTGAATAGCAATTCATATGGGCATCACGTCCTAACATATATATGTTATTTCTAACAATTCACTTATACTCCACTAGAAAGGGGGTCTCCAAGCAATCTAGTATTAAGAACAATCTCAGTGTATAGCATTAAGTTCCATGACATGAAGTTAAAATAAGAACATACTTGATCTAGTCTAAGCATGGTATGTTCTTTATCCCTAGTGGGGCAACTAAGTAAGGTAAACACCCAAGTGATTCACAAGTTTTACTATCCTACCCGCTAGATCACCCCTGTTGCTCCAACTAATGCACACGTTCCCCCACACACGCTCCTATATATAAGTTTGATCAAAACAAGTAAACAAGAACGGGGTACATAATATGCATCTATTCATATACTTCCAATACTAAACAATTTTAATCTCAAATATCAACTGTATATAGATCCACCACATAGGTAATACAAATATGACTGTAATCATGTTATGTAGCTCATACAGTTCTAATAAAATTGAGATCATGAGAGAGTGATACAATAGCTACTCCCACAAACCCATAGTCCAGGGGTGGACTACTCCCCCTTCATCATAGTGAAGGTGCTGGAGTCGTTGGAGGAGGTGGATATCATGTCGACAGCGCCCTACCAGAGTTTTCCCCCTCCAATCTTCTGCCTCCTGCCTCTCTGTTTTGTGTTTCTATCTTCTGCGGTGCTCCTTTCCGAGAATCATCGGGAGACCCTTTTTATACGTGGTTTTAGGTCAGAACCTTCACTTGGGAGAAAGAATCGATGGTATCAGAGACTCGAGGGGCAAACGAGCACATCAGCCACGGCCAGCCCCCTAGCCGTGTGTGCTGGGCTCGTTTCCTCCTCGGTCTTCTTTTCTCGTGGATCTTTGGCCCAATGTTCTTTGTTCTGATAAATACAGGGTCCCATGAAGTTTCAGGTCAATTGGACATCGTTTGGGTACCTGAAAGTCAAAAACATTGAAATAGGGGTTTTCTGCCTCGACAGGGTTAATTCCAAAACAATATGGGAAGTGTGAATTATTCCCAAATATATTTATAAAACATAAATATACCCCATATATGATGCAAATATGATGTAATATCAAGTAATAAAGTGGAAAGTTCATGGATGCATTTCACATGCATTAGCATCCCCAAGCTTAACTTATACTTATCATCGAGTATAAAGGTGATAGAACTAACATGGACTTTGTACTTTAATACTATTTGGATATCAAGACTGATTACTATTGCTACACAAAGTCAAATAAATGATCCATTCTTTAAAGGAATACCAATATGCAAGATACATAATGAAGTGATATCTCATATACCATGAAAGGATGATTAGTAGCAATTCACAAAGTGTAACATAGAAGAAAGAGCTATGGACTAAATGAATGCAAAATGAAAAAGCAAAAGCAAAGTAAAAAACATCTTATAGTGGTCATAAAGTTTTCTTCTCAATTCTGAATATTAAGGTGGACACTTTGGAAAGATAGATAATAAGCAGAGATTAATCATGAATAAGTTTCATATAGCTTCCAAACTCTTCCTCTTATGATAATTCTTGAACTATGGTATTCATTAGCTTTGATCCATCATTGCCCCTATCATAAGCATCTTGAGTGGTTAAGGTTAATGTGATGTCAACTATGAGTTATATGCTTGACAAAGTATAAGTTGAATGCCTCATGCCTCTTAAATACGAGTACCTACACCACATGCTACTCAACTTAGGACCCTAAGCAAGTTCTTGTCATTATAAGTATATACTCCCTCCATTCCAAACTATAAGATGTTTTCGCTCTGTGAAAAGAGTGTATCTAGACTCCTTTTAGTGTGTAGATTCATGTAGGTTTGGATTGAACCTACATACTAAAAGGGGTCTATATACACTCTTTTCACAAATCTAAAACATCTTATATTTTGAAATGGAGGGAGTATGTATCATCGAGAAAGCCAAACGGGGTACTCTTGCCCCATGGTATGGGAGGTTTCCCATACCAAAATGACAAGACAAATAGACAATGGGCATCTCAGCAATTCTTTTTATTTACTATTGGAATAGCTTTTTATTGAAGATGCTTCATGGAATGCTGATACATTGCAAATGTATCTATAATTTTTGATGTTCCATGCTTGGTTTTATCCACTTTCTTGTGTTTTCTTCCAACTTTGGACTACTTTTCATATGATTTCTTGGACTAACCTATTAACAAGAGCCACAGTGCCAGCTGCCTGTTTTCTGCTGTTTTTGGTTCCAGGAAAGTTAGAAAATGAATATTCTCGGAATTGGACGGGACAAAAGCCAAAGTGCCTATTTTTCCGGAAGTCATCAAGTGCGAGAATACGAGACGGAGAAGGGCCAGGGGGCCACCACAACACCTGGCTGCGCGGCCTAGCCTGGCCCGCGCCACGGGGTGGTGTGCTGCTCCCGGCACCCCCTCGGCTTCCCCTTCCGCCTATAAGATGCCCTCGGGACAAAAACCCTAAGTACCCGATCAAAAATCCACGAAAGAGTCTGTAGCCGCCGTCATCTCCATCCCTAGATCGGGAGGGATCTAAAGCTCTTCCCGGCACCCTGCCAGAGAGGGGAATTCACCCTAGAGGCCTTCTTCATCACCATGCAAGCCTCTGGTGTGATGCGTGAGTAGTTCATCCTTAGACTACGGATCCATGTAGTAGCTAGACGGCTGGTTCTCCTCCTTTGTGCTATCATGTTTAGATCATGTGAGCTCCGTTCATGATCAAGATCATCTATTTGTAATTCTATATGTTGTGTTTGCGGGGATCCGATCGATATTGAGATGCTATTTCAGATTGATTATTGATTCTATCATGTCTTTGTTATTTGTGATCTTGCATGCTTTCCATTGTTAGTAGCTATCTTGGCCAAGTAGATGCTAGCAACTCCAAGAGTTAGTATTTATGCTCGATACTGGGTTCATGCCTCTGGTAATCTGGGGAAGTGACAGAAATCTCTAAGGTACTATATGTGCTATTGCTACTAGGGAGAAAACAACAATCCTTTGTTCATAGAACAATCATATTGTTTACTTTACACGCAGTTCGTAAAGCAATAATCTGTTGCTTGTAACTTAATACTAGAGGGGGTTCGGATGATAACCTGAAGGTGGATTATTAGTCATAGATGCAGTTGGATGGCGGTCTATGTATAATGTTGTAATGCCCAATCGAATCTCAAAGGAGTCAAGGTGATTAGTATATGCATGTATTGCTTTCTCGATGTTTGTCAATTGCCCTGCTGTAATTTGTTCACCCAGCATGTTATATATCCTAAGGAGAGACACCTCTAGTGAACTATGGATCCCCGTCCTTGTCTTTTACATACAATCTACAAATTGTTACTGCTTTGTGTTTACTTTCTGCAAACTTTTACTTCTTTCCATTCGATACGTTTAATCCTTTGTTTTCCACAAAATACGGTGAGATTGACAACCTCATCGCAAGTTGGGGACAAAGTTTTGTGGTTGTGTTGTGTAGGTCTCCACGTTGCTACTAGCACCGGTAGTGCGCCCTGCCAAGGCTCAGCTAGTAACACCTTTGGGGTATTTCCTTGCTCCTACTGGTTCGATTAATCCTTGGTTTCATAGTGAGGGAAACTTGCTGCTGTGCTCATCATGATCTTGGGGTTCCCAACGAGCTCTACATCATCATCGCTCCAGCATTTTCCTGGCGCCAGTACAAAGCCATCAAGCATTTTTCTGGCGCCGTTGCCGGGGAGTCAAGGACATCTTCACAAGGGGAGTCCCTCATAACCAATCTCTTTACTTTGTTGTTTTTGTTTTGCTTAGTTTCTTTTTGCTTTGTTTGCTTGTTTCTTTATCAAAAACACAAAAAAATTAGTTTTACTAGTTTGCTTTCTTATTTCAAAAACACAAAAAAATTAGTTCCTATCCTAAGTTGCCATTATGTCTAGCCTTGCTGCAATCACTATGTCACCCGAGGAAATGATTTTCACTTTTAAACAAGGAATTGAGGAAAGTTTTAAGGAAGCTTGGTCTAGAATCTCTGATCCACATAAAAAAACTGAGCCTAAAATGACTCAAAGCTTGTTCCTTAGCAGTTTTTACCTTGGAATTGGTCTTTGCTATAGATATGCTTTAGATGCTGTTGTGGGAGGAGATTTCCTCCAATGTAATGAGGATGATGCTCTTAATGCTATAAAGAAATTGATCCTCATTACAACTTGCCTAGCCAAACTGATATTTCTTTTGCAAAAATATTTGCTACATTGAACACTCTTGAGACTGGCACTGCTAGCTTAAAATATTGCTATAATACGCTTAGGGAGCATCACAATTATGTTCCAATAAATTCTGAACCATCAAAGTGGCTCCCTACAGTAAAGATTGAGATAAACACTGAAACTTTTCAAGCTCGCTGTGATATCATGTCTGAATTTTGCCTTATGTCCAAAGATATTTATAAATCTCTGAATACTTGGGGGCTTACTGAAGGAGGAAAAGAAATGTCTCTTGCTAATAATACTACCATATTACCTCTTGGAATAGCTGAAGGAGTGTTTACAAAGATCCTTGGGAAAATGATTTCGACTGATTATCTTGTTATTGAATGTGCAGGAAAAGGACAAATTACACTTGGAAGGTCCCTATTAGAACTCCTTGGAGAGATAATAGATGTGGTAAAGGGGACCATGCACCTTTCTTCTCAACCAAATAATCATATTTTCCCCAAGGTTAAGAACAAAAGTAAGATAGGTAAGGGCAAGAAATTTGGTCTTAATGCTTCTTCATTTGAGAACACTTGATTCTTTCTTGCTTCTTATGCCTAACTTAAAGGCGTTAAAGAAAAGTACTTATTGGGAGATAACCCAAAAGTTTTAGATGAGTCTTGGAAGTTATTACTTTTGTAATAACCTCTCCTTATCCTCTTTATTTGCTTTTTGTGCCAAGAGTAACCTCTAATGAGAGAGAAGTAATGATTGGGAAAGTTGCTGTCCCGAAACAGATTTCTGTGCTTTACCGTAAACATTCGTGTAAAATCTCTGAACGTCTTTTGGAGGCGTGAATTTTTGTGCTTCTGCCCCAGGTTGTTATCTAATTCGTTAGTTCAACACTTTTTGATTTGAGCAACAGAAGGTCTTCGAAAAAATTCGTCTTTGCCTGCTGGTCTATTTTGACAGATTTCTGCCATTTTCTGCATTTGCTTCTTGTTGGTTCCTTCTTGAGTTCTTTTGGGGAATTGAGATTTTTGAGGGAAGTGCTACAGTAGCTAGTGTTCTAATGGAAGTTTATTTGGTGTTAGAACTGAACCTTAAGACCTTTTATCGTGAGTGCACTAATGTTGCTAATAATGATTTTATGAAGGAAAATTTTCAGGTATATGGAAGGAATGAGTAATGAGATGAAGGATGGACTAAAGCTCAAGCTTGGGGATGCCACGCATGACACCCCAAGAAATATCCAAGAAGTACAAGCGTCAAATATTGGGGATGCCCAAGGCATCCCTTCTTCATCAATAAAAATCCCAGGTTTCTTCCAAACGCTTCATTTTTATTGTTTCATGCACAGTTGTGTTTTTCTTGGAGCGTCTTTTTTTTCATTTTCGTTTTGGTTTTTCGTTTGCTTTGGTTTTCTTAGTTTTCTGAATAAATTGGTTGGACCCCCTCTTTCATACGTTGGTTTGCAAATAATTTGGTTTGGTTTTGGAAAAGGGTAGGAAAGTTCATGCTTATGTGGTAAAAAGAGCTTGTTTTTGACTGTGGCCTATACTTTGTCATGCCATGCTTGATATTGTTTTGGATTTATGCTTAGTATTGTTTGCTGTAGCATGACTTGTTATAAACAATTGAGATTGCTTAATGTGCCTTGGATGAATCATGCGTTGTTTTAGCATATTAAAGCATAGTACAGTGGTATTCTCCTTTGATGCTTTATTTGGGTTGACTTGGCGCATGCTCACACCATGTTATGACTATCTCAAGTCACCATAGCCTTTATGATCCTTTAGTTTTCAACTTGTAGTATCACTTTATGCTTTGATCAATGATGTTTTGTCGCTCTGCATGATTATGGCCATTATTGCTCTCTTAGTTTGTCGCTCCCAGTCTTTTGCTAGCCTCCACAACCAAGTATGAGCTCCACTCATGCATCCAACTCCCTAAACCAAGTTATTCCAAATTGTCCACCATACCTACCTACTAGCTTATGCTATTCCAAGTATATTCATGCTTTTGTTTACCTTCCAAATTAAACTTGTTATGATAAAACTAGTGATTAAAGCTCTCACGAACTTGATGGCACACTTTACTTTTTGCATCTAATAAACTTGAACCATTGGGTCCCTCTTTGTTGCGTATATGCTTGCGCTTTATAAGTTGAAATTAGCAGAACCATGTTTCATGGGGAACGCTTTCAACATTGCACTTATACTTTGTACCCCGTTGATATCATGTTCTTTTGCTTACGGATCCCGGCGGTGTGAAATAAAAGTGGAACTTGTAAGATCATGGAGTTTGTATGTGTGTTAGAGAAATGCTTGGGCCGCTAGCCTAAGCCATGCCTAATCATGGTGGAAACTTGCAGCATCACCATAACGAGCACTCTATGAAGCATCCTCAATAAAAACCTATGCAAATAGCAAATAAAAAGATCGATGAGATGCTCATTGTTTGCTTGCCTTGTCATTTTGATTATGGGAAAGCTCCCGTATCATGTGCAAGGGGTACCCCCGTTGGCAGTTCTTAATGATACACATGTACTTACAATGACAAGAGCTTATGTAAGATCTCACCATGATAAGGTAAGATCCCTGTGATTGCAGTGCTAGTCCCTGGATCGAAATGCTAGCACCCACAGTTTAAGATGAAGTACACAGAAACAAAGGTCATTATTACATCGCACATCCAGGAGTATAATGGTTCTTACTACTCACTTAGCCCAAGGCTAAGACACAAGTTCACATTACATAGCATAATAATAATAGAGTCTTTAGTCTTCATGTGCCACAGGCAAACATGTCGAGGGTAGACCCGCAACCCTACTCATCATCAGAGTATCCTGCAACATAATAAGTTATAGCCACAAGGGTCAATACATTTGGAATTGTATTGGCAAGTGATACCATAGATACTTAGTATAATCCAACAACTACATGAATATATGGCTAAGTGGGGTTATGGCTGGCTTTGCTAAAATTAGTTTAACTTATAGTTTTTTTTGAAGAAGTTTTTCATTCAAGCTATAAGGTACCAATGATAGACATCACTGAACCTTTACCCCTGTTCACCCACAAGTTTTAACTTAGAGAAATTTGGATGAGGAGATTATTGAACTACTTCACTGTCTTGAGGCTTAGAAGTTGTCCATAACCGGGGACACGGCTAAGTACTTAGTTTTACCCTCTCGAGAGGTGGTGCACTTTCCCCACAAGACTCGACATGCATCGAGACAAGACTTTTCAGAAGCAATCCCTCAGACCACCACGAACGCGTTCCATCCTACCACATCTACCACCTTCTGTCCGTCTGGCTGAGTTCTTGCAACTTAGTTGGTCAAGCACAACCCATATGCCATGTGGCTGCACTGGAAGCTTTATGACAAGAATGTCTCCAATCTCTTTGTTCCTGGGTGGCCATCCACAAGTGTAATACACCAGCTGACCATAGACATGGCCCCTGGGTAACCACTCAACATAATCCAAGCAAGTCCCATTCCACCCAGGTATTTCATTAATAATAGTTGTTTTCTTAGTCAAACAAAAACAATATCTTTCCGTACTATCTTATGTGTATGATCCACCCACGAATTCTAATAGCATGGCTAAGCACTCTAGCATACGAAGTCTTTCAACTAGGAGATACTACCAAGATATAATCTATAGGATAGCATAGCATAGTATAGTAACATATGAATAATTCTATCATGCTAAGATCTACTAAAATATCACTAGTGCAATAGTAAGAAAAAAATAGGACATGGGATGAAATATCACTTGCCTTGGTAGCTAGGGGAATAGGTACAATCCTCACAGCAACAAACTTCACAATCCACACAATCTACACAAGATAAATACAACAACAATAATTCAATCAAACAAACATTACAAAACATGAATGCATGCAAAATGCAATGATATGATCACAACTCTATAATTTACAGAGTCTGCAGTACTGAGGGTAGAATACCTCATCTAAATGCATAAGAAATACCCAAAAATAATTTATAGAACAATTTTTGTGAAAAAATACTCCTAAAAAGGTTCTGCCTATAATTCAAATTTTTCAAAGGAAAATGGGTGAAACAAGGCCTCCATAATAAAGGTCTCATTTTTCTGAATCCATAGACACGAAATTTGTATTTTTCTGATTTGTGGATCAAAAGTTATTGAATTTCTAAGTTAAATACTAAATCTGTCTATTTTTCTATTTAAACGAATTAGCTTGGCGACGTGGCGCTTTCCTATTGGCTGGTACCGGTTCGGTCGGATCGATCACTGTGGGCCGTCAGATCTTAAGTGACTACGGACAGATCTGATTAGCCCGTACCCTTTCGTTTAGTGATCTAATCCTATCCGCTAGGATTTGATCGAATGGCTACTAAACATCTCGCCGGAGACTGGTGACGCTAGCGACGGCGCGCGGCGGCGGCACGTCAGGTCAGTGACGTTCCAGTGATTCTAGAGGGGTAGGGGAAAAGGCTGTCTTACCGACGGTTTGCGGTGGTCTCGGCGATCTGGTTGGTGGTCGCGATGGAGAGAGGGGAGCTCTGCTTCGCTCGATATTCCTCGCCGAAGTTGCGTCGACGGCGGAGGTGTCGGCTCAGTGTCGGAGTCAACGGCCTGGGGCTCAAACAAAAGAATTAAGGGGTCAGTGTGATGCGCCTCGACGAGCACAAGCAGCCTGTGGCCAAAAAGGAGCGGCGGGAACCTTGCCCTTACCGGAAAAAACCGTCGGACGGTGGCGACAGAGAGAGTTCGCCGGACTTGGTCCGTGTCGTCGACCTAGAGCAAGAGGAAGTACGTGGCTCGGTTAGTAGGTGCGCTAGGATATGGTGAACCAGACGGGACAGAGGGGAGGGCGCCGGGCGACCTGGGTTCACCGGAATTGTCGCCGGAATGCCGTCAGTGAGCGGCGGTCTGAGCTCGAAATTTGGGGAGCCCGGGGGCTCTCCGGGGGTGGCGACTGGGGGAAATGATGAGGAGGGGTAAGGGGACTAAGTAGAAGCAATTCCCGGGGGGAATTACTACGAGAAACGGCCGGAATCGAATCGATTCGAAACGAAAGAGAAGGGGGGCTGTTCGTCGCCGGGAGTTGAAGACGACGAGGTGGTGGGGTGACGTGGCGTGGGGTCGGTCTGTCAGCGGGAGGGGGTAGTGAGTGGCGCGGTAAGAAAAACAGGGGGAGAGGGAAAAGGCTTAGTGGGCTGGTTTTGGGCCGAAAGGCCAGAAGCTGTCTGCTGCTTTATTTTTTTCTCCCTTATTCTTTTTCTTTTTCTAAGTCTACTTTCTCCAAAACTTTTGATTTAAGGATTCAAATAGATTCAAACCAATTTGTGAAGATTTGTAAAAACTCAAATTAGGTTTTTAGGGTATTATAAAACATATTTATCTTCTATTTCAAATTTTTTAATCAAAAGTATTCACTTGGGCTTAATAGTTAATATAGCATTTTCTTTGATTCCACATTCAAAAATTCATATCTTTTTTATCCATGGCCCAAAATTGCACCAAATTTTTGGAGGACATTCTAGATGCAATGCAATTACATGCCATGATGATATGAGTGCAATGATGATGATTTTAGATGAAATTTTGGGATGTTACAAATCTAACCCCCTTAAGATGAATCTCGCCCTCGAGATTCGGGTTGGCTAGCAAATAGGTGAGGGTGATCTCTCCGAAGTTCATCCTCTCGCTCCCATGTTGCTTCTGATTCAGTGTGATGATTCCACTGTACTTTACAGAATCTGATGGTCTTGGTACGGGTAATTCTTTCTGCAGTCTCTAGAATCTTAATAGGTTTCTCTTCATAAGTGAGATCATTATCTAGCTGAACTTCCTCCAATGGTATAGTGTCTTTCAACGAGGTTTCTTCCATCTCTGGGTGACACTTTTTCAATTGAATGACATGGAATACATTATGAACTGCTGATAGAGACTCTGGTAATTCTATTTCATATGCTACTTCTCCTTTGCGGCTCAAAATCTTGAAAGGTCCTACATAGCGCGGTGCTAGTTTCCCTTTGATCCCAAATCTCTTTACACCACGTAATGGTGACACTCTGAGATAAGCTCTATCACCAATCTCATAGGTGACCTCTCTACGTTTTGGATCAGTATAGCTCTTCTGCCGAGATTGAGCTACCTTTAGCCTATCTCTCACCATCTTGACTTTCTCTTCGGCCTCTTTGATTAGGTCTGGCCCGAACAAATTTCTTTCTCCTACTCCATTCCATAGCAATGGTGTAGTACACTTCCTTCCATAAAGAAATTCAAATGGAGCCATTTCTATACTTGATTGATAGCTGTTATTGTAAGAAAACTCTGCGCACGGTAGACTTTCATCCCAACTGGATCCATAATCTAACGCACATGCTCTCAGCATATCCACTAATATTTGATTGGTCCTTTCTGTCTGCCCATCTGTTTGCGGATGAAATGCAGTGCTGAATTCTAACCGAGTTCCTAGTGACTCGTGAAGTTGTCACCAAAAGTGTGAAGTGAATTGAGTCCCTCTGTCAGACACGATACTTTTAGGTACCCCATGCAAACATACAATTCTATTCATGTAAATCTTGGCTAACTTTGCGCTTGTATAAGTGGTCTTTACTGGTATGAAATGGGCCACTTTTGTCAAGCGATCAACGGTAACCCATATGGAATCGTATCCAGATTTGGTCCTTGGCAGTCCAGTAATAAAATCCATACCAATTTTATCCCATTTCCAATAAGGTATTGGTAGCGGTTGTAATAATCCCGCCGATTTCTGATGTTCTTCCTTTACATGACTGCACACGTCGCACAAGGCGATGTGTTCTGCTATGTCCTTCTTTAAATTATTCCACCAAAACCTCTCCTTAACATCCATATACATCTTGGTATTGCCAGGATGAATTGAATACGGTGAGTTGTGCGCTTCTTGTAAGATCAACTTCTTAAGTTCAAGATCCTGTGGAACACATATACGTTTTTCGTACCATAAGATTCCTTGTTCATCTACAGGGAATCCTTTTGCCTTTCCTTCACTAACTTTACTTTTGATTTCATCTATTTCTTTGTCCAACTTTTGGGCTTCTTGAATTCTATCCATTAGTGTGGGTTGCACCTCCAAGGATGCAAGGTACCCTTCAGGCACAATTTCGAGTCTCAGCTGTCTAAATTGGGCACACAACTCCTCCGGCAACTCTCCTTTGTTGAGGCCATTCACATAAACCTTGCGGCTTAATGCATCGGCTACAACATTTGCCTTTCCAGGATGGTATTGCAAACTTAAGTCATAGTCCTTGATAAGTTCTAGCCATCTTCTTTGCCTCATGTTGAGCTCTTTCTGTGTAAAAATATATTTCAAACTCTTGTGATCGGTGAAAATTTCAGAACGCTTTCCCATAAGATAATGCCTCCATGTTTTTAGCGCATGCACAACTGATGCCAACTCTAGATCATGAGTAGGATAATTTACTTCATGATTTTTGAGTTGCCTTGATGCATAGGCTACAACTTTACCTTGTTGCGTTAGTACACCTCCCAGTCCTTGGTGAGATGCATCACAATAGACCTGAAAATCTTTCTCAAGATCTGGCAAACATAACACTGGTGCTGACACAAGTCTCTTTTTCAATTTCTGAAAGCTGTTTTCACAAGCTTCTGTCCAATTAAACTTCTTCTCCTTCTTTAGCAGATCAGTCATGGGCTTTGCTATCTTAGAGAAGTTTTCAATGAACCTCCGATAGTACCCTGCTAGGCCAAGGAAACTACGGATTTCTTTAACCGATTTAGGAGGTTCCCATTCTGTCACAGCTGCCACTTTTGCTGGATCAACAGCTATACCATTTCCAGATACTATGTGCCCAAGAAAACCCACTTCATTCAGCCAGAATTCACATTTACTGAACTTGGCGTAAAGTTTATGTTCCCTGAGTTTCTCTAGAATCAGGCGTAGATGTTCCTCATGTTCTTTGTTGCTTTTGGAATATACCAATATATCATCGATGAATACCACTACGAATTTGTCAAGGAATTCCGTGAATACCTTATTCATCATGTTCATGAAATAGGCTAGTGCATTAGTCAATCCAAACGGCATCACTGTATATTCATACAACCCATATCTAGTGGTGAATGCAGTCTTGGGTATGTCATGTTCTCTAATCTTTAGTTGAAAGTATCCTGATCGAAGATCAATCTTTGAGAACACACATGCTCCCTCTAGCTGATCGAAGAGATCATTTATTCTAGGCAGGGGATACTTATTCTTTATGGTCACTTCATTAAGTGAACGATAATCTATGCATAGCCTCTGACTTCGGTCCTTCTTTTCAACAAACAAGACTGGTGCTCCCCAAGACGATGAACTTGGTTGGATAAATCCCTTTTCCAGTTGTTCTCCTAATTGCTTCTTGAGTTCTTTTAACTCGTCAACTGACATCTTATAAGGTCTCTTCGCTTTAGGCCCTGTTCCTGGCAGTAGGTCTATTAGAAACTCCACATCCCTATCTGGTGGCATGCCAGGTAATTCTTCGGGGAACACATCTGGGTATTCCTTCACTATTGGCACACTGTCTAGGCTAACCCCCTTAAGAGAATTAACCTTGCTCCCATTGGGTTCAAAGTTAGACCTGAACCTGATCCTTTTGTTTTCTGGGGTGGTAAGCATAACAGTCCACTTGGCACAATCAATCACCCCTTCATAATGGGTCAACTAGTCCATCCCTAATATAACATCTAATCCTTGGGAGTCTAGGATTATTAAACTAATCGGGAACTTGTGCTTTCCAATTTCTAGGATGATATGTCGGCACCCTGAATTTACTATCATTTCTCCACCCGGAGAACTTACCTTTATAGGACATCCAATAGTTTCAGTGGTGAGTCCGTTTTTCACTACAAATGCCATTGCAATGAATGAATGCGATGCGCCAGTATCGAAAAGAATAAGTGCTCCACATTAATGTGATTCACATGACCCTTTTGGAATGGATTTGGCTTAGCCCCATCAGTCTTCTTCTCTGGGCATTCATTGGCATAGTGCCTCGTCTTCTTGCATTTGAAACATTCCACCTGACTGATGTCTTTCTTTGCTGGCTGATTGTGATGATTCTGCCCATTTTGGTTTCCATGGCCATGGACCATTGTGGTTGTTCCTGAATCCACCTTTGTTGTGCCCACGATGATTATTTCCATCATGGTTGTGGTTGTTGTTACGATGGTTATTATGATTCCCATTTCTGTGGAATCCTGAACTCCCACTTCCTTCACCATGAGAGCGCTTCTGAGGAGATCTTGATCCATACTTATCAAAATGGTGCTTCATTTTTCTACCCTCCACTTGTTTCATTTTGTTTTCTAGGATGGTAGCTTTATCACACAAGGATTGATAAGTTGGAACATATGCAATAGATAGTTGCATAGAAATTTCATCATTCAGCCCATCTAGGAACTTCTCCTTTCTCTTCGCATCAGTGTCCACATCGTTGGGTGCATAACATGACAAGTTATTGAACTCTTCAATGTATTCAGAGATACTACGGTGGCGTTGCTTGAGGTTATGAAACTCCTTTTTCTTCAACGCCATTATTCCAGCAGAGATGTGAGTGGTGCGAAACCCATCTTCAAACATTGCCCATGTCACTTCCTCAATAGGGTGGGTAATTTGGAAATTATCCCACCAAGCAGCTGCATGACCTTCCAACAAGTGTGCTGCAAATCTGACCTTTTCTGCATCCGTGCATCCAACCGTGACTAGGTCCTTATTCACAGAACGTAGCCAATCATTTGCTACCATGGGGTCAGTGGTACCCGAAAACTTAGCAGGTCTCAGCCTTAGAAATCTGGTCAGCATATCCAGAGGCGGTGGATTGTTCTGGTTGTTGTTATTGTTATTATTGTTGTTGTTCTGATTCTGGATTGCCATGAATTGAGTCATCATTTGCATCAACTGGGTCTACGCAGCCATCATCTGCTGCATTCCATTGCCATTGTCATCCTCGTTGTTGCGTCGGGGAGGCATCTGTGGTTTAATAAGGGTAAGTAATGATAGATAACCCCAAATAAAACAACAATCAATCAAACAAGCACATGCAAGTTCAACATCACAGCAATGATAGAGTTTGCAAAAATAACATACTAGCATAGTCACCCACAAGTCGGTATGACCTATGCAACTCAATAATAATAGAACGATAGGTAGATGGAATAGCATCACTACTCCTCCATGTCGACTTCCTCCTCCACTAGTGCAAGTCCTGCTGCTGCGAATCCTGCCTTGTATTCCTCCAAGCTTGTAGTCAGAGCATCGATCTTTGTCTGTAACTCTCTTTTCTGAGTGCGCAGCCTCTCTATCACCTCGTGATCCGCTTCCAGCTCAATGTCCTCAAGCTCTAACTCAGTCTCCAAGTCTCTAATCTTCTTGTTCTTCTCCTGAACTCTCTTCTCTTGGCTCTTGAATTTCTTCTCTTGGTCTTCAAACTTCTTCTCCATTTCCTTGATTCAGTTTTCCTGCTCTAGGAAGGCCTTGTCCTTCTCCCTAAGTTGGACTCGTAGTTCATCGTTGCTAAGCATCACATTAGTCCTATCAGTATCAAGGTGTATGATGAGACTCTCTAAGTCCTGGAGGTAGTGACGCACGGGCTTGATGGAATCCTTAGTGGCCTCGTCCAACACAATAGGCTCTCCATCCTCGTCGCGCCTCCCAAAGAAATGGAAGTAGTGGCCCCTGATCTCAGAAGAGTGACGTCCACATAGGCGTCCCAACAGCTCCTACATAGCGACGTCGAGGCCCCTCTCCATATCATCATGGAGTATCTTGAAGGCAATCTCCCTAGTTTGGGGCTCTGTCTCACGTCCTGGCTGGGTAACTCTGAATCCCCATAAGTCCTTCCTCTAAAACTTCCTCAGCTGAAGTCCCTGAATGGTAGGGATTGGAAGAGCGAGCACTTGGACTAGCTCCAATAGGCGAGTCCCAAAGCGAGTCCCCTTGAAATCTTCGGCCGTGCTGTAGACAAAATTCGGCATATTTTGCATAGTATGGAGAAAATTAGTAACACACAATAGAGGAAGTAAACACAAGCCACAAAATAAAATCAACCAACAGAACATTCCAAGTAGCAATACATTATTCAACCCAAGCACTCAAGGTTCCAGACATAACTTATTTTTGCCATACCACATAAGTTGGTATGATCAAAATACTAACATGATAAAACGCCAAAGGTGGTGATCCAACTAGTATCTCACTCCTTAACCAAGGCGGTAATCTGAGCATCCTTGGCAGCAATCTGATTGTCTTGGTCACATAGCTCTAAAGCTAGGCCTATGATATCCTTACTTAGGCGTTTCACAGTGGCCTTTGAGTCTTGGACAAGACGCTTCTCCTCCTTGAGATCTTCCTGGGTATTGAGCATTCTATGCTTGAGTCTCTCCCCAAGTTCCTTAATAGCTCTCCATGCAGCATTCCTTGCAGAGTCAAAGAATGACGAGTGCATTTCAGAGTTGGTGAACATGCAGAATCCTGTACTCTTGGAATCGTCCTCCTTGTCCTTGTACAAATGGAGTTGCACCCACCAATACTCTCGTCCTTCGTCTATCACTGGAAATCCCTTGTACACGGCTTCACCACTCATTCCCAAGCCAAGCATGAGGTTCTTGAGTACATTGGGAAATTCTGTCTCACACTCTAGGGTCATAGTTATCAGTGGTCCCTTCTTGACAGATTCATTAACGGTGGACATCTACAAAAATAGATGAGAAGGATGATTAGGAAAAGTTTTACGAGATGAAAAGACAAGTGTAAGGTTGGAATATAGAGTTATTTTTCCTAAGGGTTTTCCTTAGTCTAATCCATTCTAGGGTCACGAACCTACAGGCAACACAGTGCTCTGATACCATCTGTAAGATCTCACCATGATAAGGTAAGATCCCTGTGATTGCAGTGCTAGTCCCTGGATCGAAATGCTAGCACCCACAGTTTAAGATGAAGTACACAGAAACAAAGGTCATTATTACATCGCACATCCAGGAGTATAATGGTTCTTACGACTCACTTAGCCCAAGGCTAAGACACAAGTTCACATTACATAGCATAATAATAATAGAGTCTTTAGTCTTCATGTGCCACAGGCAAACATGTCGAGTGTAGACCCGCAACCCTACTCATCATCAGAGTATCCTGCAACATAATAAGTTACAGCCACAAGGGTCAATACATTTGGAATTGTATTGGCAAGTGATACCATAGATACTTAGTATAATCCAACAACTACTTGAATATATGGCTAAGTGGGGTTATGGCTGGCTTTGCTAAAATTAGTTTAACTTATAGTTTTTTTTGAAGAATTTTTTCATTCAAGCTATAAGGTACCAATGATAGACATCACTAAACCTTTACCCCTGTTCACCCACAAGTTTTAACTTAGGGAAATTTGGATGAGGAGATTATTGAACTACTTCACTGTCTTGAGGCTCAGAAGTTGTCCATAACCGGGGACACGGCTAAGTACTTAGTTTTACCCTCTCGAGAGGTGGTGCACTTTCCCCACAAGACTCGACATGCATCGAGACAAGAATTTTCAGAAGCAATCCCTCAGACCACCACGGACGCGTTTCATCCTACCACATCCACCACCTTCTGTCCGTCTGGCTGAGTTCTTGCAACTTAGTTGGTCAAGGCACATCCCATATGCCATGTGGCTGCACTGGAAGCTTTATGACAAGAATGTCTCCAATCTCTTTGTTCCTGGGTGGCCATCCACAAGTGTAATACACCAGTTGACCATAGACATGGCCCCTGAGTAACGACTCAACATAATCCAAGCAAGTCCCATTCCACCCAGGTGTTTCATTAATAATAGTTGTTTTCTTAGTAAAACAAAGATAATATCTTTCCATACTATCTTATGTGTATGATCCACCCACGAATTCTAATAGCATGGCTAAGCACTCTAGCATACGAAGTCTTTCAACTAGGAGATACTACCAAGATATAATCTATAGGATAGCATAGCATAGTATAGTAACATATGAATAATTCTATCATGCTAAGATCTACTAAAATATCACTAGTGCAATAGTAAAAAAAATAATAGGACATGGGATGAAATATCACTTGCCTTGGTAGCTAGGGGAATAGGTGCAATCCTCACAGCAACAAACTTCACAATCCACACAATCTACACAAGATCAATACCACAACAATAATTCAATCAATAAAACATTACAAAACATGAATGCATGCAAAATGCAATGATATGATCACAACTCTATAATTTACAGAGTCTATAGTACTGAGGGTAGAATACCTCATCTAAATGCATAAGAAATACCCAAAAATAATTTATAGAACAATTTTTGTGAACAAAATACTCCTAAAAAGGTTCTGCCTATAATTCAAATTTTTCAAAGGCAAAAGGGTGCAACAAGGCCTCCATAATAAAGGTCTCATTTTTCCGAATCCATAGACACCAAATTTGTATTTTTCTGATTTGTGGATCAAAAGTTATTGAATTTCTAAGTTAAATACTAAATCTGTCTATTTTTCTATTTAAACGAATTAGCCTGGCGACGTGGCGCTTTCCTATTGGCTGGTACCGGTTCGGTCGGATCGATCGCTGTGGGCCGTCAGATCTTAAGTGACTATGGACGGATTTGATTAGCCCGTGCCCTTTCGTTTAGGGATCTAATCCTATCCGCTAGGATTTGATCGAACGGCTACTAAACATCTCGCCGGAGACTGGCGAAGCTAGCGACGGCGCGCGGCGGCGGCACATCAGGTGAGTGACGTTCCGGCGATTGTAGAGGGGTAGGGGAAAAGGCAGTCTTACCGAGGGTTTGCGGTGGTCTCGGCGATCTGGTTGGTGGTCGCGATGGAGAGAGGGGAGCTCTGCTTCGCTCGGTATTCCTCGCAGGAGTTGCATCGACGACGGAGGTGTCGGCTCAGTGTCGGAGTCAACGACCTGGGGCTCAAACAAAAGAATTAAGGGGTCAGTGTGATACGCCTCGACGAGCACAAGCAGCCTGTGGCCAAAAAGGAGCGACGGGAACCTTGCCCTTACCGGAAAAACCGTCGGACGGTGGCGGCAGAGAGAGTTCGCCGGACTTGGTCCGTATCATCGACCTAGAGCAAGAGGGAGTACGTGGCTCAGCTAGTAGGTGCGCTAGGATATGGTGAACCAGACGGGACAGAGGGGAGGACACCGGGCGGCCTGGGTTCACCGGAATTGTCGCCGGAATGCCGTCAGTGAGCGGCGGTCTGAGCTCGAAATTTGGGGAGCCCGGGGGCTCTCCGGGGGTGGCGACTGGGGGAAATGATGAGGAGGGGTAAGGGGACTAAGTAGAAGCAATTCCCGGGGGGAATTACTACGAGAAACGGCCGGAATCGAATCGATTCGAAACGAAAGAGAAGGGGGGCTGTTCGTCGCCGGGAGTTGAAGACGACGAGGTGGTGGGGTGACGTGGCGTGGGGTCGGTCTGTCAGCGGGAGGGGGTAGTCAGTGGCGCGGTAAGAAAAACAGGGGGAGAGGGAAAAGCCGGGTGGGCTTAGTGGGCTGGTTTTGGGCCGAAAGGCCAGAAGCTGTCTGCTGCTTTATTTTTTCTCCCTTATTCTTTTTCTAATTCTGTTTTCTCCAAAACTTTTGATTTAAGGATTCAAATAGATTCAAACCAATTTGTGAAGATTTGTAAAAACTCAAATTAGGTTTTTAGGGTATTATAAAACATATTTATCTTCTATTTCAAAAAATTTAATCAAAAGTATTCACTTGGGCTTAATAGTTAATATATCATTTTCTTTGATTCCACATTCAAAAATTCATATCTTTTTATCCAGGGCCCAAAATTGCACCAAATTTTTGGAGGACATTCTAGATGCAATGCAATTACATGCCATGATGATATGAGTGCAATGATGATGATTTCAGATGAAATTTTGGGATGTTACAACTTACTCGTGACTGAAGTTGAGTAGCATGAGGATCGGTCTTTGTAAGTAAGGGGCATGATATTTCGGTTTATAACTTGTCAAGTATATCCTCTTAGTTGTGTCTCTTTAACATTAATCACCTTAAAGATGCTTATGATAGGGGCAATGAGAGCTTAAAGCTATAAGTACCATAATTTTTGGAAGCTCTTTATGAGACTTGAATCCCTACTTCCTTTTACAAAGGCCTTTCTTCCACCATTACATTGAGTCTCCACCTTCTATCTTTATGCACCTACTTTGAGAGCATAGTGGCCACTCTTAGTTCTATGTGCATTGTCCTAAGACTAGTTGATTGATGCATAACTTGCTATTGCTTGTTTTAAACTATTGTATCTTGTCACTCCTATGAACTTTGAAGGTGTCCTATGCATTTATATTTGCTACTCTATGAGGGACAAGCTGAATACTATTATGCTATGTTTTCTTTATGTGAAACAAACAAACGTCTTGCAAAGCATTGTTATTCATGAATCTTTTGTTTGTGCCTTTTCATGTTGCATCATAGTTTCTTTGCTTATTGCTAGAACTTTGTCTTTCATGTTATGATTGAAGTACTATGGTCCCAGCTTTGAATGTTTTACAAATACTTTGATCAAGTCTTTGATGGTGCATGTCACCTCAAAAATTATTCTTTCTTTTTATCGCTTACCTACTTGAGGACGAGAAGGAGTTAATCTTGGGGATGTTGATACATTGCAAATGTATGTATAATTTTTGATGTTCCATGCTTGGTTTTATCCACTTTCTTGTGTTTTGTTCCAACTTTGGAGTACTTTTCATATGATCTCTTGGACTAACCTATTAACAAGAGCCACAGTGCCAGCTGCCTGTTTTCTGCTGTTTTTGGTTCCAGGAAAGTCAGAAAATGAATATTCTCATAATTGGACGAGACAAAAGCCAAAGTGCATATTTTTCCGGATGTCGTCAAGTGCCAGAATACGAGACGGAGAAGGGCCAGGGGCCACCACACCACCTGACCGCGGGGCCCAGCCTGGCCCGCGCCAGGGGGTGGTGTGGCCGCTCCCAGCACCCCCTTGGCCTCCCCTTCCGCATATAAGATGCCCTCGGGACGAAAACCCTAAGTACCCGATCAAAAATCCAAAGAGTCTGTAGCCGCCGTCATGTCCATCCCTAGATCAGGAGGGATCTGAAGCTCTTCCCGGCACCATGCCAGAGAGGGGAATTCACCCAGGAGGCCTTCTTCAGCACCATGCAAGCCTCCGGTGTGATGTGTGAGTAGTTCATGCTTGGACTACCGATCCATGTAGTGCTAGATGGCTGGTTCTTCTCCTTTGTGCTATCATGTTTAGATCTTGTGAGCTCCGTTCATGATCAGGATCATCTATTTGTAATTCTGCATGTTGTGTTTGCGGGGATCCGATGGATATTGAGATGCTATTTCAGATTGATTATTGATTCTATCATGTCTTTGTTATTCGTGATCTTGCATGCTTTCCGTTGTTAGTAGCTATCTTGGCCAAGTAGATGCTAGCAACTCCAAGAGTTAGTATTTATGCTCGATAATGGGTTCATGCCTCTGGTAATCTAGGGAAGTGACAGAAATCTCTAAGGTACTATATGTGCTATTGCTACTAGGGAGAAAACAACAATCCTTTGTTCAGAGAACAATCGTATTGTTTACTTTACACGTAGTTCGTAAAGCAATAATCTGTTGCTTGCAACTTAATACTGGAGGGGGTTCGGATGATAACCTGAAGGTGGATTATTGGTCATAGATGCAGTTGGATGGCGGTCTATGTATAATGTTGTAATGCCCAATCGAATCTCAAAGGAGTCAATATGATTAGTATATGCATGTATTGCTTTCTCGATGTTTGTCAATTGCCTCGCTGTAATTTGTTCACCCAGCATGTTAGCTATCTTAAGGAGAGCCACCTCTAGTGAACTATGGATCCCAGTCCTTGTCTTTTACATACAATCTACAAACTGTTACTTCTTTGTGTTTACTTTCTGCAAACTTCTACTTCTTTCCATTCGATACGTCTAATCCTTTGTTTTCCGCAAAACACGGTGAGATTGACAACCTCATCGCAAGTTGGGGACAAAGTTCTGTGGTTGTGTTGTGCAGGTCTCCACGTTGCTACTAGCACCGACAGTGCGCCCTGCCAAGGCTCAGCTAGTAACACCTTTGGGGTGTTTCCTTGCTCCTACTGGTTCGATTAAACCTTGATTTCATACTGAGGGAAACTTGCTGCTGTGCTCATCATACCTTCCTCTTGGGGTTCCCAATGAGCTCTACATCATCATCGGCTCCAGCATTTTCCTGGCGCCATTACAGAGCCATCAAATGCCCACTATGAGATGCTGTAAAGTTCTACCATGAATGATGCATGGCTTGGGTTAGCGGCCTAGGCATTTCTCACACATATACAAACTCCATGAGCTCACAAAGTTTCCAATTTATTTCACAATGATAGGCATCCATAACAAAAGAACATGATATCAACTAAATGTGAATAAGTGCGATGTTGAAAATGTGCCCCATGAAAGCATGGTTATGATAACTCCCAACTCATAATTTGTCAAGCACATAACTTCATAAGATAGTCACAATGGTTCAAGTTTATTATGTGCAACAAATAAAAGCGTGCCATCAAGTTTGTGAGAGCTTTACTAACCAATTTTCTCATAGCAAACATAACCATCACCATCTTAATTTGGAAGCTAGATAAATCAATAAAACATGAGAAACATACTTGGAATAGCAATTATGCCAATAGGTAGGTATGGTGGACACTCTGGAAAACTTGGTTCAAAGGAGTTGTGATAAGAAGTTTTAACTTGTTGGTTTTATTTTTGGGCTAGGAAGAGGGAGAAAGTTGACTGTCTACATGCATGAATAAGAGTCCATAGTTCTAATAAGTCCATATAAAACAATGTAAACTAATAGCAAGCATCAAAACATGAATAAAAGATAACTCTACACAATGCATTTGCAAATTGATACTCGTTCAAAGCATATGAACCATGCAACTATGTGTAATCTTTTTTAATCAACTTCAACATCCCAATCCAAACTTTTTAATAGGATCCAACTTTAATTAAACCAAACCTCCAATAGCTCTCCCATAATATATATCGAAGTGGTGATCTTACTCAAATAGAAATAAAACAAAACAAACTAAGACAAATGAAAGACGCTCCAAGTTTATGCGATAGTAATGGGTTGCTCGAAAAACAGGAAGTAGATGTGTGCAAACCGAGAGTGTTGTTGGTCCAGTGGGGTGAGTTGGGAACCCACAAGATTATTGCTTTCACCATCCCTAGATTGCTCTTGGTGCAGCTTCTCTAATCCCTGTCAAAAAACATTAACACAAAATTTTCTCCCATCTCTTTTCTGTGAGGTGACATTAGTGGGTACAAAACACACATTAGTTGCTACAAGAAATCCTTTAAAAATGTATATATGAAATGTCTCGTAGGTATATAATGTTGTATGCTTTCTCATGTACTCAAATCAATCAAACAGATTCAACTTAAAAGCGCAAAGAATGCATAAAACAAAATGGGACATAATCTGTCCAGAATTTTAGCAGCAACAAAACTTAATTAATTATCCTACTTAGGCATGTCCTAAAATCACGAAATTACAAGAGAATACATAGGATAGTGAGTTGTAACTACAATTCCAATATGAGATCAATCGGAGTTACAGAAAAAATATGAAAATTCATATGGTCTAGAGACTCATGAAGAAATCTGCAACTCCATATATGTGTTCAACTTTTTCAATCCAAAATGGGTAAAACTCGGTACTTTATTGAAAACTACAGAACAAAAACAAAAACTAAAGTCTCTTGATACAGCAATAGGACACAATGAAAATCAAAACAAAAACATTCGGGTTGCCTCCCGCAAAGCGCTTTCTTTAAAGCCATATAGCTACACTTACTTACTTGAATTTCAAGAGGGGTGAAGCTCATGAGGGAGCTTGAATTTTGGAGTGTCCATCTTACTTGGAAAGTGTTCCATGCACTTCTTATGTGGAAACTGAAACTTCACATTACCTTCCTTTGAATCAATAATAGCACTTGTAGTACAAAGGAAAGGTCTTTCCAAAATAATTGGACTAGAGGTTTTACTCCCCATGTCCATGATATATAATAAAATCAACGGGAACAAAAGTCATGTGAAGCTCTACCATTATATTACTAACTTTGCCTACAACATGTTTAATGGTATCATCAACAAGTAGTAATTCCATGGAGCATTTTTCTATATTTTGCAACTCTAGCAATTCATATAGATCCTTAGATAAAACAGAAACACTAGAACCTCGATCAAGTATAGCATGGTGTGTTTATTTTCCAATAGTAATTAATACCTTGGGGATCCATACATCCCCAAGCTTAGGTGGTATCATAGCATCTTGATTGTAATAGCAATATTTTCTTTAAGAACATGGTTAGCTATATAAGAACCAAAACCTGCTTGGTGAGAATTTATGGAAGGATCACAAGCAAATTTTTGTAGCACATTAATGAGTTCATACAAGCTACACTTATCTAGATCAAGTAGTGGATCCTTAAAGTCACTAAGCATCTTTACTTCTTCTACCTTTTTCTCATTCATAATCATGAGAGTTTCATTTTCCACTCTCTTTCTTTCATTAATAACTTTCCAAGATCTATCTATTACATCTTGCACATAGTTTATAATTTCCTCATGTTTTTGAGCAATGATAGTTTCTTTCAATGATGTTACTTCCCTAGTGAGCTGATCTACCCTCTCAAACAAAGCATCTTGTTTCTCAAATTTAGATATAAATTATTTTTTCAACTCTTTTTGGGTAGATATAAATGATCTAATAGTGTTTTCCAAGTCATTAGAAACATTACCACTACTGGCATATTTGTAGGGAACAAAGGGTGGCCTATTGTAAGAGTTGTAATTATTATTACCATAACTACAACTACCAAAATTCCTAGCAAAGTTCACATCCACACTTTCAGCATTCTTACAGCCTAAGTCTTGAAAGGAACATTCTCAACATTTTGTTTAGACAAGTAAGCAAGAATGTCATCCATTTTATTAGATAAAGTGTCTATCTCTTCTTGGAAGGAATAGGTGTTATCTCAGTATGCCATTGACTATAATTTTGCAATATACTTTCGAATATGGCTTTTGCTTCTACAATAGGTTACTCATAAAAGCACCTCCAGTAGCAGAATCTAGTATGTTTTTAGACATATAGTTCAAACCGTTATAGAATGAATGCAATATGGTCCATTCATTGACTCCATGTGATGGACAAGTCCTAAGAATTATCTTAATTCTCTCCCAAGCCACAGCTACATGCTCATTTTCATTTTGTCTATATGATAAGATGTTATTCCTATTTTGCAAAATTTTAACGGGAGGATAATAATTTTTTATGAATGCTTCTTTTAAATCATCCCAAGAATTTATACTAGCGGTGGGTAGTGATAGTAACCATGCTTTAGCTTTTCCTCTAAGTGAGAATGGAAATAATTTTAGTTTGAGGATATCATTTTCAACATTTTTAAATTTTTGCATGTCACATATTTCACAAAAGTCATGAAGATGCATAGAGGCATCCTCATTTGCACTACCTCCAAATTGTTCCCAGTTATCAAGTTTAGAAAACTAGGAATAACTTCAAAGCTCTCTGCTGTAATCTCAGGTGTGGTAATGGGCTTAGTAATAAATTGATCATTAGGTGTATTTGTGTAGTCACACAAATTAGTTCTCTCTCCCATTATGCAAGTAGTAAAGTGACACTAATTTTTATGTGTTTTATGTTTTTGAATGAAAACTGAAAGTAAAATAATACTAAAAATAATAGTACTGAACTAACAACTAACAAATGAAATACAAAAACTAAAAATAAAAAGACAAACCGAAATACAAAAGTAAAGACAAAAACTAAAAAATAAAAAGTAAATGCAAAACCGAATGTAAAAAGTAACTAGAAATGTAAAAAACTAAAATGTAAAGATGAAAGTAAAGACAATAACAAAAAAACTAAAACTACTTCAAAGATCTAAAAGAACAATATGATACTCACGTAGGTGCAACCTCTCCAAGCTTAGGTGTTTACACAAGTTGGTGATGAAGTTGAACTTTCTTGTGAGCTATCCTTTTACTAGCTTCCGGCCAACGACGCTAGAAAACTTAAGGGTTGAGACTCTAATTGGAGAGTGATGTAGTAAATAGAAGTATTCCCCACGAGGGAAACTTAAGGGTTTAAATATCGAACTCTTGGGGAGCAGTGTGTAAGAGAATGATCCTCTTTGTTCTTTGTCAAGCAACCTACAAAATAGTTGTAGATTGCTGTGTGCCCTTAACCTCACCAAGTGGTTGTCAAGCACAAGGTGTATGTAAGCAAAACTGAAGTAAAATACAATAAAAGTAAAATGCAATGCAATAGTAAAGTAAATAGGCAATGGAATATGATGCTTTTTGGTTTTTTTGGTGTTTGCAAGTATGAGAAATGCTTTTGTATTTTCGTATTTAATTAGTACTGCAAATAAAAAGTGATGTATATGTGTTGGATAGTGTTTTCCTATGGTTTAAAATGGAACGGGGTTCATGGTTTCGCTTATGCACTCTCTCTTTGAATTGTGGTGGACACTAGACACTCTAGTTGACATAATACTGGTGCAACATGTTAAAGTGTGAATAGAAATTTGTTGGGGATCGGTGCGGAAAACAAAAAATTTCCTACGATGGAACCCCAAAACTTGCCTAGGATCTATCTATGTAGTAATGCGGTAACGGCCGTAGCGTAGAGAATACATACCCTTGTAGACCGTACGCGGTTAACGTTCTGCGGGGAACGTGGTTGAAGTAGTCTTACTCGTCTCCGACCTCAAGGTCGTGAAGCTCCTCGCAGGTCACCCCTTGCTCCTTCTTGATCTTCATCGTGCAACCGCTCCGGCTCATGACATTTAAGCTCCCCAAGTGTTGCGCCTCGTGTCTTCGTACACATCCGGTGCATGATGAGACCTCCGGCTCCCCGATCCCGCCGGGAGTGCGAAAGTTGATATCTGGCTAGGAATCCCTGCAGCACAATGGCGTACTGCAGGTGTGCCTCGATCGCACAGCCCAGACTTGGGGCCATGGTCACGAGGTATAGAGAGAGGGAGGAGGAGAAAGTCAACCAAAGGACTTCTCCAATTGTGTGTCTAATCCCACCCATGGGCACCCCTTTATAAAGGCGGAGGGGGTGTGCCTTTCTCAAAGGATAAGCCATGTGGGACTAATACTAAAAGAAAAAGGCAGCATATTTTCATTTAGCCGAATGGGCCAAAAGTACTCAGTCCAAATAGCAAACAAAAAATAGCTAAATAAAAAGAAAAGGGAAAACAACAGGGGCTGGCCGGGTGGGCCTTGGCGCGGCCCACCCCGCGCCAAGCTCTCCCGCGGCGGCGACCTAGAAGGGGAAGCCCGGGTGGGCCGGCTTGCCCCCAGCTGCCCAGGTCCGCCCGCCAGCATGGCCGGTGGCCTGGCCAGCTCCCCCGTGAGCCCCATATGGGTCGGGGTTGAGCCAAGCCGGCCCCTACGGCTGGTAGCTGGTGCCCGCCCCTGTGGGGCGCGGTTTATCCGTCGCCCACATGCGGCCTGGTAGTGGCGATGGGTACAGGCTGCTGCCCCCGTGCGGCGGCAACTTATCTGCCGCCCACGTGGGCTGTTCCTTTTATCTTTTTTTGCAGATTTATTCTTAGGCCTTTTCCCTCCAGGGATTTGGCCTAATATAAAAGTTGTCTTTGTAAATCTTTATTTAAATATTATTTAGAATATATTAATTCATAATTAACATATAATAAATATATATTCAAATTCCTATTTATCCGAAAACACTTTTCCGAACTTTTCCTTTATTCTTTCTCCGAACAACTTCGGATCTCTCTACGGAACGATTCTGGCTTTCTCTCTTTCTCTATCGTGATTCCATCTTACGAATGATCGCTTTCATCGTACCCTTAAGTGTATCCTCTCACGGCTCGGGAATGCTCTAGACATGATCTGTATCGATGATTAACAGAGGGACCAGGGATGTCCATGTGACCCCTATGCATTCCTGATGACAATGTCGTTTGAACCGTCCAAATGTAGCATCCTTTTCCTTTTGTTTCTCGATACAACTTGTCCGAGATCCAATCATTGGTATCATATACCTTGTTCAATCTCGTTCACAACAAGTTCTGTTTTCTCGTTACCGTGATATTACATCCCCGTGACCTAGTCACATGTTGCAACATTTATAGATGTAATCTCACCAAGTCGGCCGTATGTATCTTTACCTGTCATGTGGGTGAAAAATCCTGGTCTTGCAGTCACATGTCATCAACTGTTCCTTTGGAATACCCAACATACACCTTTATGGCCACCGTATTACCAGATGATGGTTGATGTAGTCAAAGCAGCCCCGGGAAACAGTGAGTAATATGAGCTCACGGTCTAAGGAGAAGGAGTCTAGGTATACCTGTTGCAACAATGAACTATATGACTTGATCGTGTTGCAATCCGTCGAGGAATGTCCAATCACATCATTCTCCAATGATATGATCTCGTTGTTAGTCGGCATAAATGCCCATGATCTTGAAACCCAGATCATCTTCGTGACCAACGAACTAGTATGAATAGAGGCTACTAGGGACTTGGTTGTTTCATACCACACATGTACCAATGTTTCTACTTGGCACAGTTATAGCACAATATGAAACTATTATATACTAATTGAGATATGACAATAAAAACCTATTTATTATTTGCCTCTAGGGCATATCTCCTTCGGTCTCCCACTTGCACTAGAGTACAAATAATCCAGCTCGCATTTTACTCGTATAAACCATATACCATATGCGTTTACAGATCATGCATGCTCATGGGAAACGTCATGTCCATGTTCTGTTTTACCAGATCATTATGTCTTTTGCAAATCGTTAATGTCTTCCTAATTTTGACATTCAGACTATTATCTTATAATGGGTCGAAGTATTTGTTTAGCAACAAAGCGAAACTTTGTTTCTAGTGTTTATGATGACGGTCATTTTCACCGTTGTCATCTAAACTTCGAGGCAAACTTTGCTATCCTTTGTGTATATACAATAGTTATGGCAGAAGAATGAGGCCGGATTCCAGGAGCTTTTAGTGACTTTAGATCAACCTCGAGGGCTTTCTCATGGGCACTAGGCCCTGGGACACATCATTCTATGTTAAAAGCAAAGTAGTCCCGCCATAACATTATACATCACATCAAATGGAGCTTTTATATTTCTATATCTATGTAGATCCTAGTGCATGAAATGCATCTATGCCACTTACCTTGCTTCTTGCCATTTATATACAAACTTAATTCTGGTTCAGTGATCATCTCAGGTATCACTCAAAGACATGTTCTTACAGTTAAGACTTTGTCCTACCAACCAGAACTTCGGGTCACAGTATGGTCATATGGAAGAACCTATGACTGAGGCATAGGAGATGCAACACATCTCTTTCTTTCAACCATAGCTGCAATACTCAATGCTTCATACAGTAAGAACTACTTTCTTACCTTGTTCCATTCTGAGCTACTTCAGAATCTTGTCTTAGGACATTCTGAACATCTTTCAGAATCAAGTCCAGGAAGCATTCGACATTCAGTGTTTATTAAACTCATCAATCTATCTCGATAGATCTCTTTGTTTAATAACTTCAACTTCATCCTTATTTATCTAACTTAAACGTTATTAACACCAATCACATCATTCATATATGTCATCCACATATCACGGAATGATTTCACGCTCCCACTCAAATATGGCATTCATGTTTGAGATCCAGGGATTTCACTTAGCTCCCACTCAAAATATCTGGGATACATATTATGAATTAGCCAAGCTGATATGCTCCCACTCAAAATTAGGTCCTCTTGACAATCTTGGACATTCCAAGATTCTTTGATCATCATCAAAACGAGAATTCCACCAACAAGATTTCAATGACCATTCATTTCTCGTACTTAGGTCCATCACGCTTCTTTGTAATTCGTAGGTATGTCTTGTTCAAAACATGACAAGTGAATCAATAATATAATTCCACAAACTTGTAGAATATATAGTTGAATCCTACTTTCCTTTAGTAAGAGTATTCACTCAAACTTTATGATCATTATCATTGGTTTCTCCTCTATTTGTAGAGTTTGGATTCACGAAACAAATTCCGCTGCGCCACTTAACAATTAGGAGGAAAGGTCAAATACCTTGTTTTGATCTTTTACTTTCTTCCACCTGTATCTTCATCAAGACATATCAACTTAGGACAACAACAGGTTTGCCCCTTTGTGGAAGATGCATTCATAGCTTCCTAAGAATGCTCTACAAAGACTTGTTTATTCGCCACGACTTCGACTTATCGATATCTCCAGAAACTCGAACGTGCCATAACACTTATGGTGTTGTTTCCACGAATATTTGGATGCTCCTTTGTATTTGAAATGAGTGTTTGCTTATTTCGATCTTTAACTCTAAACGACAACTATAACTCCTATAAGAGATGATATTATACCATACGTATCTTAATACATAATGATTATGATGTTTAGACATTTCAACATAGTTTGAATTCGTCCAATTATCATAATTTGTGAAACATCTTTCAGAAGTTGCTTTTATGCTAAACTTAACTTGAATACTTTAGTCGTGTCGATCAAATCGAAAAGACTTGTTAATTCAGTTAATTCAATATCCCATTTAGTTATGAACTCATTTGAACGATTCAAATCATTTCAAACTTCATGTTACATTAAGTAAATACACTTATTCACTTAAGTCCATAATGAATGATTTCCAATACTTGTTGAAAATATGATACATCACTATGTATAAGATTCAACATTTCTTCGCATATCACCGTTTTACCAAAATGCAGAGTTTTAGTCATTCTGCCCAAGAGGCATGGTTTTGCAAAGTCTCTAGATTAAGCATCTAGGACCCCGATCTTTCACAAAGAACCTGTAATAACCAAAATGACTTAAACTGTAGTGTCATTTCATTATTAAACTTTGGATATCTTTTAGCATTCTAATCCTTTATAAATGTTTAAACTATTATCATTAACATAGTGATGTGAATAACTTGTTTGTAATCGTAATGTGACCATAACGGTATTGTTCATAAGAATAGTACAAACTGGTTTGTAACTTGTTCATATGAATAATCGTCTTGCCAAAAGCAAGACACACAAACAAGGATTACAAATTATATTCAAGTCCACTAATCCAGATGATAAACTTTGAGGAAAGAGGTGATGTCGGCCATCAACTGATTTGCTTGCCGTCATCAAGTCTCATTGCCTCAAATCCAGCAATTCTCAAGCAGATCATCATGTTTTCACAAAACGAGACAAGTATCAAATACTTTGCAAACTGCAACGAGTTTTGCAAGAACCACATTTATAATTTGTATATCTCACATATACCTTTTTATCCATGACCTCCATTTGCAATCAAGCCCTTCTAAGAGTACTCAACTCTAATGCAAGATCACTAAGTGTTTTTGCAAACAATCTGGAGTCATCGAATTATCTCCTAATGGTTATTGTATCAAGAAGAGAAGATCACCTTTTACGACGATATCCCTCAGGCGTGGGTATTAATCTATGAAGTTGGACCCTTTTGATAAGTATCAAACTAAGCAATATATTCCCATGGTCGCAAAGGACCTCAATGGGATAGGCTAAGATCTAATAAGATATTTGCAAATAGACATCTAGACTAAGCTTATAATAAGAGATCAATTTATAATTGGTCTCCACTAAAATTGTCATCCCCTGGACGATTTTAATGATCACAAGATCCCTATCCTCTACACCTCCACCGATCATCACAGCCATCAGTGCATTATCAAAGGTAGACATTCACTAATGTCAATCACATCATCTATGTGACTCATGATTGATCTTTCGATCTCCTGTGTTCTGAGGCCATGTCTGTACATGCTAGGCTCGCCAAATCTAACTTGTGTGCATTCGATGTGCAACATGGCTTACACCCACTGTATGCGAACGTAGATATGTCTGACACCCAGGCATTTAACCCTGGATCGCCTCATACCGAAGAACTTTCTTGGTGGTGCTCACACAAGGGGAACACAGAACATTGGAATTAAATAGGGATTATCTTATTTGCTACCGTTGAGTATCTAAATACTAGCACAAATAAGATGTAAAAACTGGTATCAACATCATATGCATAATGTGATATGATATGGTCTTTCTTGCGCCTTGATCTCCATCGAGTGCTCTGGCATGATCTCCATCTTGCCCTTGGTTTGACGCCAAGTCCACGACGCCTCCACCAGGTCGTCCATCCGAATGATGACTATTACTATACTACTTGGTAATAGAAAAGTAAACTACTTTACCTTCGCAACGACCATTGCCATATCATATTCACATGCCCCCTGCAAAATAAAGTTAGAGGCCTCTACTTTATCTATTGCAAGTTTTACGTGGTTGTTAGGGCTTTCGCACTAGAACCGTTTCTAAACTACGAACTTTCCAACCACAACATGGATCCAACAGTTGTCTCTACTACACCCCTTTCGGGGCCCTCCGTTGTAAATGCTATATCAACTATCGAATGAGAGACAGACACCCTCTAGCCAATTATATGGTACAAGCCATATGTTGAGCGTGGAACCAGTCTCGCGTACAAATACGCGTAAGGTTAGTCTGGGCCGCTTCATCAAACAATACCGCGATATAAACAAGTACACGTTAGAGGGTAACAACTAAGGGATCAATGCCCACACAAAACTTGTGCGTACTGGCCATACAGCACTCCTACGCATAGATCGGCTCTGCCACTGTTGGGGATCGGTGCGGAAAACAAAAAATTTCCTACGATGGAACCCCAAAACTTGCCTAGGATATATCTATGTAGTAATGCGGTAACGGCTGTAGCGTAGAGAATACATACCCTTGTAGACCGTACGCGGTTAACGTTCCGCGGGCAACATGGTTGAAGTAGTTGTACTGGTAGCCGACCTCAAGGTCACGAAGCTCCTCGCAGGTTATCCCTTGCTCCTTCTTGATCTTCATCGTGCAACAGCTCCGGCTCACGACATTTAAGCGCCCCAAGGGTTGCACCTCGTGTCTTTGTACACATCCGGTGCACGATGAGACCTCCTGCTCCCCGATCCCACCGGGAGTGCGGAAGTTGATATCCAGCTAGGAATCCCTGCAGCGCAACAGCGTACAGCAAGTGTGCCTTGATCGCACATCCTAGACTTGGGGCCATGGTCTTGAGGTATAGAGAGAGGGAGGAGGAGAAAGTCAACCAAAGGACTTCTCCAATTGTGTGTCTAATCCCACCCATGGGCACCCCTTTATATAGGCGGAGGGGGTGTGCCTTTCTCAAAGGCTAAGCCATGTGGGACTAATACTAAAAGAAAAAGGCAGCAGATTTGCGTTCAGCCAAATGGGCCAAAAGTACTCAGCCCAAATAGTAAACAGAAAATAGCTAAATAAAAAGAAAAGGGAAAACAGCAGGGGCTGGCCGGGTGGGCCTTGGTGCGGCCCACCCCGCGCCCAGCTCTCCCGCGGCGGCGGCCTGGAAGGGGAAGCCCGGGTGGCCGGCTTGCCCCCGGCGGCCCAGGTCCGCCCGCCTCGCCACAGCTCTGGCCGGGTGGGCCGCCAGCCCGCCGGCCCGGTGGCCTGGCTGGCTCCCCCGCGAGCCCCACATGGGTCGGGGTTGAGCCAGACCGGCCCCTACGGTTATTAGCTGGTGCCCGCCCCTGTGCGGTGCGGTTTATCCGTCGCCCACAGGCGACCTGGTAGTGGCGGTGGGTACAGGCTGCTGCCCCCGTGTGGCGGCAACTTATCTGCCGCCCACATGGGCTGTTCCTTTTATCTTTTTTTGCAGATTTATTCTTAGGCCTTTTCTCTCCGGGGATTTGGCCTAATATAAAAGTTGCCTTTGTAAATCTTTATTTAAATATTATTTAGAATATATTAATTCATAATTAACATATAATAAATATATATTCAAATTCCTATTTATCTAGAAACACTTTTCCTTTATTCTTTCTCTGAACAACTTCGGATCTCTCTGCGGAACGAATTCGGCTTTCTCTCTTTCTCTACTGTGATTCCATCTTACGAATGATCGGTTTCATCGTACCCTTAAGTGTATCCTCTCACGGCTCGGGAATGCTCTAGACATGATCTGTATCAATGATCAACAGAGGGAGCAGGGATGTCCATGTGACCCCTATGCATTCCTGATGACAATGTCGTTTGAACCGTCTAAATGTAGCATCCTCTTCCTTTTGTTTCTCGATACAACTTGTCCGAGATCCGATCATTGGTATCCTATACCTTGTTCAATCTCGTTCACAACAAGTTCTATTTTCTTGTTACCGTGATATTACATCCCCGTGACCTAGTCACATGTTGCAACATTTATAGATGTGATCTCACCAAGTCAGTCGTATGTATCTTTACCCGTCATGTGGGTGAACAAATCCTGGTCTTGCAATCACATGTCATCAATTGTTCCTTTGGAATACCCAACATACACCTTTATGGCCACCGTATTACCAGTTGACGGTTGATGTAGTCAAAGCAGCCTCGGGAAATAGTGAGTAATATGAGCTCACGGTCTAAGGAGAAGGAGTCTAGGTATAGCTGTTGCAACAATGAACTATATGACTTGATCGTGTTGCAATCCTTCAAGGAATGTCCAATCACATCATTCTCCAATGATATGATCTCGTTGTTAGTCCGCATAAATGCCCATGATCTTGAAACCCAGATCATCTTCGTGACCAACGAACTAGTATGAATAGAGGCTACTAGGGACTTGGTTGTTTCATACCACACCTGTACCAATGTTTCTAGTTGGCACAGTTATAGCACAATATGAAACTATTATAAACTAATTGAGATATGATAATAAAAACCTATTTATTATTTGCCTCTAGGGCATATCTCCTTCACAATTCATATGGGCATCACATCCTAACATAGATATGTTATTTCTAACAATTCACTTATACTCCACTAGAAAGGGGGTCTCCAAGCAATCTAGTATTAAGAACAATCTCAGTGTATAACATTAAGTTCCATTACATGAAGTTAAAATAAGAACATACTTGATCTAGTCTAAGCATGGTATGTTCTTTATCCCTAGTGAGGCAACTAAGTAAGGTAAACACCCAATTGATTCACAAGTTTTACTATCCTACCCACCAGATCACTCTCGTTGCTCCAACTAATGCACACGTTCCCCCACACATGCTCCTATATATAAGTTTGATCAAAACAAGTAAACAAGAACGGGGTACATAATATGCATCTATTCATATACTTCCAATACTAAACAATTTCAATCTCAAATATCAACTGTATAAAGATCCACCACATAGGTAATACAAATATGACTGTAATCATGTTATGTAGCTCATACGGTTCTAATACAATTGAGATCATGAGAGAGAGATACAATAGCTACTGCCACAAACCCATAGTCCAGGGGTGGACTACTCGCCCTTCATCATAGTGAAGGTGCTGGAGTCATTGGAGGAGGTGGATATCATGTCGGCAGTGCCCTACCAGAGTTTTCCCCCTCCAATCTTCTGCCTCCTGCCTCTCTGTTTCGTGTTTCTATCTTCTGCGGTGCTCCTTTCCGAGAATCATCGGGAGACCCTTTTTATACGTGGTTTTAGGTTAGAACCTTCACCTGGGAGAAAGAATCGATGGTATCAGAGACTCGAGGGGCAAACGAGCACATCAGCCACGGCCAGCCCCTAGCCATGTGTGCTGGGCTTGTTTCCTCCTCGGTCTTCTTTTCTCATGGATCTTTGGCCCAATGTTCTTTGTTCTGATAAATACTAGGTCCCATGGAGTTTCAGGTCAATTGGACATCGTTTGGGTACCTGAAAGTCAAAAACATTGAAATAGGGGTTTTCTACCTCGTCGGGGTCAATTCCAAAACAATATGGAAGTGTGAATTATTCCCAAATATCATTATAAACATTAATATACCCCATATATGATGCAAATATGCTGTAATATCAAGTAATAAAGTGGAAAATTCATGGATGCATTTCACATGCATCACCATGTAATCAAGTTACACGGGTACATTCAAAGGTTGGAAGCGATGGGCGTTCCCTTTTCTTCTGAACTAGGAGCCGACATAATCCTAAAATCACTCCCACCTAGCTTTGCTAGGTTTGTCATGAACTTCAACATGCATGGGATGAACAAAACATTAGCCAAACTATTTGCGATGTTGGAGGTGGCTAATGGACATATAGAAGAACACCAATCATGTGATGATGGTGAGAAAAACCACTCACTTTAAGAAGTCTGGGGCGATGAGAGAAAGGCGGATGTGCGCAACGCCTCTAACAAAGTCAAAGCGCCTATGCCAGATCATCACAGACGCTAAGTGTTTCTTCTGCAAGGAGAAGGGTCATTGGAATAGGAAATATCCAAAGGACTTAGCGAGGAAGAAGAAGTCTAGATCCAGCTTAGGTATATCTAATATATCATCCAGCTCAGGTATAGAATGTGAGTGTGAATGAGATAGTTGAATGAAGTAATCCAGAAAGGATGTTTTAGAGTGTCTCGGAATATACTGGAGGTGTCTAGAATATCACCGAGAGTGGATGCGGAAGGTTTCAAATTAATTCAGAGGTGTCCAGAATTTAATTCAGGAAGCTTCGTAATAAATATTTATATTAATAATAAATAAGAAATTATTATTTATTAATATCCCAGTGGGTCCCATGGGTTGAAGGGCCGCATGGGCCCACTAGGCCCACACGCGCGCAACAGGGTGGAGGCAACCCTGGCCAATTTGGCCAGGGCCCTCCCCTAGGAGGTGGGGTGGATGAGGTGGTGGGGAGGAGGAATCCTCCCCGGACTCCAACTTGCCCCTCAAGTCGGTTTGGGGAGTGGAGAGAAAGGAGGAGTCAGTATTGGGATCAGACTCTGTCGCTCCTAATCTCTCTCTCAATTGGTGGGAGAAGGAAATGAGGAGTCCTTGGAGGATATGAGTCCTAGTCTTATTATCCTCTTTGGAGGAGGGAATCCGCCTATATATTGAGGGGAAAGGGGCAAGGGTAATACACACAAGTTGACAAGAAGCCCAAGGCCCAATCCACCACCGCCGCCGACCATCGCCGTCTCCTCGGCCTCTGGCCCTCTTCCTCTTCCTCGCATAGTCATCTTTGTCACGTGGAGGAGATCTTCATCAACAACTAGGGCAACTCTGTTGGGTTCGCAGCATAGAAAACAATTTTTTTCCTATGATGGGAACTATACGCCAAGATCTATCTACTAGATACAAGCAACAGGTGGATATACATCCATAGAGAACTTACCCTCGAAGACAACAAATCTTTGTTAATGAGATAGAACTCGTGGATGATGTAGTCGTACACTCACCGATCTCAAGATCGTGATGAAGTCCTTCATGTCCAGGAGTTTCAGCACCATCAGGTCCAACACCATCAAGTCCAGCACCGCAAAGTAGCGGTGCATCCGTGATCGCACACACGTCCAGTCCACCGAACAGCCTCCGCCTCCTTGCTCCAGTGATACAGCGGAAGCAGCAACTCCTTTCCAGATAAACCCACCAGGAACATGTATCTCGCTAATCCGAGACCATGGGGAATAACTAGAGGGAGAAGAGAACCTTCACGAGGAGGTGGGGCAAGAGGAGAGGAGCCATGGGCCTCCTTTTATAGGGGAGGGGCACAGCCCCAAGGCCATGGCTAGCCGGCCATGGTGGGTGCCCCCACCTCTCCCTCATTCATGTGGGTGGAGCTTCCACTAAGCCCACTCACATCAATTTCAACTCCACTCATTTTGCATTTAATGTCCACCAAATTAAATGCATTTTCTCTTTAAATAAAACACTTTTATTTATTTTATTCAGATTTTTTTAATTACTTTAATTAACAAACATTCACATAAAACTCCCAGCAACATTTCAATATCACATGAAGAACCAGTTTCAGCAATTTCACCCGAAACAATTCCGGTTTCCAACGAAATGGTTCCAGCGCTTACTTAATCTTTATCTGAAACATATTTGCTCCTAAATGGTGTCGGTATCCCTTAAGTGTGTCACCCTATGGTTTGCGAATAATGCATACATGATCGAGACCCCTCTTCGATCAATAATTAGCAGCGGGACCTGGATATCCGTACTGACTCCCACATATTCAACGATGACTCTTGTGATCGTGTGAACCTTTAACGTTGTAACTAAATCCCTTCGTCTCGTGATATATTACATGTCCGAGATTCGATCATCATTCCACCAATGTTGTGAGCTCGTTATTAACAACTTCGTATGAGGTCACAACATTGGTGGAATGATGTGATGAACATTCATCCAAAGTATAACATTACGATCAAAGTCATTATGTTTATATTGCTATAACATCATACGAAGTAATCTTTATCCTTAGACCATGATATCATGTTAATTGCTAACACCGAAAGAGTATCTTGATAACATCAAACGTCACACCGTAACAGGGTGACTATAAAGATGGGTTCAGTGCTACGAAGGTGTTATGTTGAGGCTCATGGATCAAGAGTGGAATTTGTCAATCCCGATGACGGATAGATATACTCTGGGCCCTCTCGGTGATATCACATTGAAATAGCTTGCAAGCAAGTGATGTGATCACTAGCATGTTATATCACGGGAACGAGAAAAGAGTGCATGTCGGTAACGAGATCAAACTAGGTATGGAGATAACGATGATCGAATCTCGGACAGGTAATATATCGCGAGACAAAGGGATTTAGTTACAAGCGTTAAAGGTTCTCACGATCACAGAAGTCATCGTTGAATGTGTAGGAGTCAGTACGGATCTCCAGGTCCCGCTGCTGATTATTGATCGGAGAGGGGTCTCGATCATGTCTGCATTATTCGCGGACTGTAGGGTGACACACTTAAGGGATACCGACACCATTTGGAGCAAATATGTTTCAGATAAAGATTTAAGAAAGCGCTGGAATTATTTCAATAGACACCGAAACTGTTTCGGGTGAAATTGCTGAAATTGGTTTTGCATGTAATATTGAAATGTTGCAGGGGATTTTATGTGAATGTTTGTTAATTAAAGTAATTAACAAAATTATGAATAAAAATAATAAAAGAGTTTTATTAAATGAGAGAGCATTAAATTTGGAGAAATTTAATGCATTTAAAGTGGAGACTTTGAAAGGGAATGTGAAGAGGCATTTTAATGTGAGGGCTTACCACCACATGAATGGAGGAGGTCAAGAGGCACCTCCTCCATGCGCCGGCCATGAAGGAGGGGCACCCCGCTCCTCCTATAAAAGGCCACCCTCTCCTCACTTCTCACACACACCTCCTTGTGAAGGATCTCTCTCCCCCTCTAGTATTATTCCCCATGGTCTCGGATTAGCGAGATACATGTTCCCGGTGGCTTTATCTGGAAAGGAGTTGCTGCTTCCGCTGCTTTGCTGGTGCGAGGGACGGAGGTTGTCGAGGTACCGGACGTGTGTGCGATCACGGATGCACCACTGCTTTGCGGTGCTGGACTTGATGGTGCTGGAGCTGGATCTGAAGGACGTGCTGGAGCCGAACCTACTCGGACTTCCTCACGATCTTGAGATCGGAAAGTGTATGACTACATCAACCACGAGTTCCTACTCGTTAACAAAACTCGTTGTCTTCGAGGGTAAGTTCTTGTTGGATGTATGTCCACCCGTTGCTTTGTACCTAGTAGATGGATCTGGCATGTAGTTCACACCGTAGGAATTTTTTTGTTTTCTATGCTGCGGACCCAGTAGTGGTATCAGAGCCTGATCTATGTGTAGGTGTACACATATGTTTATATGTGGGCGATGATGATCATGTTATTGCATCTTCTATGTATTTTGGATATTGGTGGCATAGTGGGATGAAGCGGCCCGGACCAACTTTACATGTCATCGTACATGAGACTGGTTCCACGACTGACATGCAACTTGTTTTGCATAAGTGGCTGGCGGGTGTCTGTCTCTCCTACTATAGTCAATATCTGATTTACAACGAGTTGCTAATAACTTGGTTATCCTCGTTGTGGTTCATGTTCGTAAGTAAGAGCGGTCCTATCTCCGAAAGCCCTAAGCCACGTAAAACTTGCAATTGATAAATTAGAGGCGTCTAGTTTAGATCGTTGCTGGGCTAGTGTCTTGATATGGTATTGTTGTAAGTAGATGTATGAAAGATACTCTTATAACACACTCAACGTGTAAGTTCCATATACCTTGGCCTTACACACAAAGGAATGATAGAGATTATACCACGATGCAAGTGATAGAGATCAAATGCATGGACCATATCATCTCACTTTACACATTTGATGTTAGCATCTTATACTACTAGTTTGGCTCTTTCTGTAGCATTGTAAGATGATCCCTGATTTAGATATCAAGATAAAAATGTGTTCTTCCTTAAGTATGCACCGTTTTATGGATCGTGTTTCGAGACATCACGTGATGATCGGGTGTACTCGACTCTACGCTTTCATACAAACGGGTGTAAGATAGTTTTACACATGCGAGTACTAAGGTTCTTACTTGGTGAGCCTAGCATGTACAGACATGGCCTCGGAACACGGACCGAAAGTTTAAGCATGAGTCATATAGTTGATATGATGCCCATATAGATGCTCGCCTTTGAAGCTACATCAACTCACGTGATGATCGGACTTGGTGTAGTGGATTTGGTTCATGTAATCACCAAAAAGACACGAGGGATGTCGTTTTTGAGTGGGAGTTCATTTCTAATTTGGATTAGTCGAATTTTTTTTTGTCATAAATTAAATCAAAGTGAATTTGCATAGTTTGTTGTAGTCATTGGCATTCGTTTTCTACCTTATGCTTAGTTTTTATCTGAGATAATAGAACTATAGAATTCTAGATTTTTACTTGACGAACTGGTATCGTATTGTTTTGAATGTCAATTTAAAGTTTATAAGTCATATTGCAAACTTTTAGCAAACTCTATTTACTCCATGAAGTTTAATAAGTAGTATTAAATCAAGAGTAAGAATTCCAATGTTAGTATCTAAAGTATCATGTTTGCCTCCATGATTATTGACATTTAAAAGTTGTTTTAATATCGAGATTATATTGGAGCTGAAAATTGTTTCAGAAACAATCATGTGTGAACGATATTGTGATATCTGAAACAATGTTTTTGGTTGCATAATGATAGAGTATAATTTAGCAAAATACATGTTCTCATATTGTATGAGAATTTGTGAAGGTTGGAGATGCTAGGCATCCAAATCTACCAAAAAGGTTTTGGGAACTGATATTATACTCGCGATTCTTCCTTATAGGTTATAGTAGCTTGATCATGAAAGTTGTCATGATAAGGATGAATAGAAGATGTAAGTAAAATGTTTACTACACTAATAGATTACTAAAGAATGGATTTTTGAAAGAATGCCAAACATTTGATGATGGTGATCCACTTCAAAGTGCAAGTCCAAAGGTATTAGTATTTGACTATATACAAGCTTTGTACCATGTGTCATGTTGATGATACCGCTATTGATGTCGATAGATTCTTTTAAAAGAAAAGGAATTACTAAAAGAGAATCAATAAAATATTTGGCAGAAAATAAAAGGTTGGAGATGTCCAACTTGGGTATATAGAAGATATACATGTTATGGTTGTATTCCTTGCTTATTAAACAATGTGGTTCTTAGGTATTGGATACCGAATTGGTTGGTATGAAGTGTCATACAGGACAACGCAATTCATGAACTGCAATGGCCTAAGTAACCAGCAAGAGAATAAGTGATGATGATCATCGAAAACAAATAAAGTGTTATTGTGCTTTTTCGTTGTCGTCAAACCTAGCCTTCAACATTTTTTTTAATAATTGTTATTTTGTTCCGGTATTACGAGAACAATGGTTGTTCAAATAATTACCGTATTCCATAAAGGATGGATGAACTTTTACAAGTCTAGTGGGAGAAATCACATCCATAAACACTATTGCTAAAATGCCGCAAGACAAATGATTGAAAGATCACTTATGAAGTGACATCGCTGTTTAAATTATATTGGAAAGAAAACATGAAGAAACTCCATGTTGATGGATTTTTGGAGTCTTTGATTTTGATCAATTGACGCATGTGAGACTTTCCTCGAGATAACTGAAACTCCGTCCATAGGCCAGAGAGGAACGGATGACTAGATTATTGGAAATTGTGCATGCTGATGTGCATAGTCCATTATGTGTAGCCATATGCGATGGATCTTTTTTGCTTCATATGCTTTCTTCGAAAATTTGAGTGAATATATCTGTATATTTACTTAATAAGAAAGAAGTATGAAACATTTGAAAGTTGTTCAAAGACTTTGAAGATGAAGTGAAAAATCATTCTAACAAGAAAATAAAGAGTTTATGATTTGATCATAAAGGAAGATATTTGAGTTACATGTTTAGCAAAACACCTAAGATTTGAGGAATTGTTCCATGAATTTGGATTTCCCGATAAACCACAGGAGTATGGTATGTTCGAGAGATGAAATCAAACCATGTTTGACATGGTAAGATCAAAGGTGTCATTTATAAAACTGCCATTATGTTTTAAGGATTGAAGCTTTAGAGACTACTTCTTTTACACTAAAAAGAGCACCATCGTGATCCATTGAAATGACACCATATGAGTTATGGTTTGGGATAAACCCGAATTGTCTTTTCTTAAATTTTGGTATGCTATGCATAAGTAAAATGTTTACAACCAAAGTCGGATAAGCACGTCTTTGTAGGTTATCCTAAAGAATTTGTTGGGAATTTCTCCATAACATCGAGGACAAAAGAGTTTGTTACTTGGAACGTCAAGTTTCTTGAGAAGGAATTTTTCGTGAAAAGTTAAGTGGGAGGACAATAGAACTTTGATAAGGTTGTTGAACCTTAGCTATATGTGCTAAGTAGCGCAGCACCGGAAAGTGTCCCGGTGGCGGCCACAATGCTCATGGCTCTCGCGATTACAAAAGGTGTGATCTCGGAGATTAGAGTTCCTACAGAACCGTGTGGGTCGGTAAGAATCAAATAGTAAGATTTGATAAGCAAGTCGTTATTGTTTTGACAATGATGAACCGACTACATGCAAAGAAGCGATGATGGGCCCTGACTCCATAAAATGACTAGAAGTCATAGAATCCGTGATAGTATCCATACACGAGAAATCAAGTTTCTGAACTTGGAAGACCCTCCGGAAAGGCGTGAAGCCTATCGGTCGTGTTTGGATCTATAAAGAAATAAGACATGGATGTTTAACATCTATGAAATAGTCGACATGTCGGAAAGAAGTTTACGACAATGTTCAAGGAGTTGACTATGACAAGATTTGATCTTTCATAGCGATATTTAGTCTTGACAGATTAATGTAGCAACCACTACATATAATTTGGTATATGGTAATTGAATAAACAAAACAATGTTCTTCTAATAGAACGGTCACCTAGGACGTGTACATGACATGGTCCAAAGGGTTTTGTTAATTCAAAGGGTGCTAAAAGGGCATGCAAATTTCAATAGTTGAAGTAAGCATAGCGGAGTTGGAATCTTCATGATGATGAAACTGTTAAAAGAGTTTAAATTCATCGGAGATGATGAAGATGCTTGCATTTGCAAGAAATTAAGTGGGAGCGCTGAGACATATTTCTAATACATTATGTAGAGGACATATTGTTGATTGGAAATGATGTATCTTGTATTGACACAAGTTAAAGAATTTCATTAAAATAATATTTCGATGAAAGACTTAGGCAAAACCGGAATATTAGGCATCAATATCTATATGGATAGATTAAGGCGCTAATATGGTTGTGCCAGACATACATATATGAGATATTGAAAGGGTTCAATATGGAAACAACAAGAAAGGTTCTTGCTGCATGGAAAGGATTGTATCAAAATTCAAGTGTTTCAACACTTGGTGAGTAAAATCACATGAAGATTTTGATCGATTATACCATGATATGTATGTATCGAGAATGTCATATGCTCTAAATGTTATGAGCACATACCAGAATGATTCATGAGATGATCATTGGACGATAGTAAAGATATTCTTATGAGCTTTGGAAGAACTAAGAATATATAATGTATAAGTGACAAATAGTTAAAGGTAGTTCATTGTAAAGTGTTACATTGATACTAGTTTTGTCACAAGATACACATTAAATTTATCTCAATTTAGACTATGGGTGGCACAATGTAATGGAAAGGATGTTCCATGATGGATTTGGATGAGTTCCAAAGTTGAGACATTGTGACAGATACTACAACAAAAGGATAAGTATATGACTGCTATAGTAGCAGCATAGGAGGGCATTTGTGTTAAGTAGTTTGTTATCAAACTAGGTGTGGTTCAAAGTGGGTTAATACTATGAAGATATATTGTGTGATAATAATATCAACATATTTTAACCGGAACAAACTAAAGGTCTCACCAAAGGACCAAATTTATACAATGCCATCTCATTTGAGAATGAATGATGCGTAGAGACGCAAAGACATGCAAATACACACGGACCTGAAACTGTCAGATCCGGAGATTATGTTAACCACTAGCAATCATGTATATGCAACACCAGAAAGCCATAGGTGTTCAATACGCAAATTTTTTCAAACTAGATTATTGACTCTAGTGCAAGTGGGAGACTGAAGGGAATATGCCCGAGAGGCAATAATAAAGTGGTTATTATCTTATTCCATGTTTATGACAAATGTTTATTTTACATGCTATAATTCTATTGATCGGAAACGTCAATACATGTGTGTTTAATAAACAAAAAGGGTTCCTAGTTATGCCTCTCTTATAGACTAGCTCGTTGATTAACAAGATGATCAAGGTTTCCTGATCATGGACATTGGATGTTGTTAATAACGAGGTCACAACATTGGTGGAATGATGTGATGTACATTCATCCGAAGTATAGCATTACGATCAAAGTCATTATGTTTATATTGCTATAACATCATACGAAGTAATCTTTATCCTTAGACCATGAGATCATGTTAATAGCTAACACCGGAAGAGTATCTTGATAACATCAAACGTCACACTGTAACAGGGTGACTATAAAGATGGGTTCAGTGCTACGAAGGTGTTATGTTGAGGCTCATGGATCAAGAGTGGAATTTTTCAATCCCGATAACGGATAGATATACTCTGGGCCCTCTCGGTGATATCACATTGAAATAGCTTGCAAGCAAGTGATGTGATCACTAGAATGTTATATCACAGGAACGAGAAAAGAGTGCATGTCGGTAACGAGATCAAACTAGGTATGGAGATACCGATGATCGAATCTTGGACATGTAATATATCGCGAGACAAAGTGATTTAGTTATAAGCGTTAAAGGTTCTCACGATCACAGAAGTCATCGTTGCATGTGTAGGAGTCAGTACGGATCTCCATGTCCCGCTGCTGATTATTGATCGGAGAGGGGTCTCGATCATGTCTGCATTATTCGTGAACTGTAGGGTGACACACTTAAGGGAGACCGACACCATTTGGAGCAAATATGTTTCATATAAAGATTGAAGAAAGCGCTGGAATTATTTCAATAGACACCGAAACTGTTTCGGGTGAAATTGCTAAAATTGGTTCTGCATGTAATATTGAAATGTTGCAGGGGGTTTTATGTGAATGTTTGTTAATTAAAGTAATTAACAATATTCTGAATAAAAATAATAAAAGAGTTTTATTAAATGAGAGAGCATTAAATTTGGAGAAATTTAATGCATTTAAAGTGGAGACTTTAAAAGGGAATGTGAAGAGGCATTTTAATGTGGAGGGGTTACCACCACATGAATGGAGGAGGTGAAGAGGCACCTCCTCCATGCGCCAGCCATGAAGGAGGGGCACCCGCTCCTCCTATTAAAGGCTACCCTCTCCTCACTTCTCACACACACCTCCTTGTGAAGGATCTCTCTCCCCCTCTAGTATTATTCCCCATGGTCTCAGATTAGCGAGATACATGTTCCCGGTGGCTTTATCTGGAAAGGATTTGTTGCTTCCGTTGCTTTGCTGGAGCGAGGGATGGAGGTTGTCGGGGTACCGGACGTGTGTGTGATCACGGATACCACTGCTTTGCGGTGCTGGACTTGGTGATGCTGGATCTAGATCTGAAGGACGAGCTGGAGCCGGACCTTCTCGAACTTCCTCACGATCTTGAGATCGGCAAGTGTACGACTACATCAACCACGAGTTCCTACTCGTTAACAAAACTCGTTGTCTTCGAGGGTAAGTTCTCGTTGGATGTATGTCCACCCGTTGCTTTGTACCTAGTAGATAGATCTTGGCATGTAGTTCACACCGTAGGAAATTTTTTGTTTTCTATGCTGCGGACCCAACACTTAGTTCATTGCGGCATACTATATGGGCTAGAGCCAGAACTTCGAAAGCGTTTCAAAAATGGCAATGCCATTGATACCATGGGAGACTTGAAAATGATTTTCGATACCCATGCTGCCGTAGAGAGTTATAATGCTTCTAAAAAGTTCTTTAGCTGCATGATGGAGGAGAACAACTCCGTTAGTGAGCACATACTCAAAATGTCTGGGTACACTGATAAGCTTGTGTCCTTGGGAATAACGATTCCCATTGACTTAGGCATATATCGTGTTCTCCAATCTCTGCCTCCTAGCTACAAGAGCTTCATGATGAACTATAATATGCAGGGCATGAAGAAGTCTCTTCTCGACCTTCTATCAATGCTTAAGACTGCTGAAGTGGAGATTAGGAAAGAACATCAAGTGTTGATGATCAATAAGACCACCGGTTTCAAGAAGGACAAGAAAGGCAAGCACAAGGGAAAGAAGGGTGGAAAATCTGTTGCCACACCTAAAAAGAAACCCCGAGCTGGCCCTAAGTCTGACACCGAGTGTTACTATTGCAAGGGGACTAGCCATTGGAAGCGCAATTGCCCCAAGTATTTGGCGGATAAGAAGGCCAGCAAGGCAAACAAAGGTATATGTGATATACATGTTATTGATGTGTACTTGACTAGTACTCATAGTAGCACCTGCGTATTTGATACGAGATCGGTTGCTTATATATGTAACTCGATTCAGGGGCTGCGAAACAAGCGACAACCAGCAAGGGATGAGGTCACGATGCAGGTCGGCAATGGATCAAGAGTTGATGTGATCGCCATCGGAATGTTGCCTCTCGATATGCCATCGGGATTAGTGATAAATCTAAATAATTGTTATTCGGTGCCTGCACTGAGCATGAACATTGTATCCGGATCATGTTTGATGCAAAGTGGTTATTCCTTTAATTCTGAAAACAATGGTTGTTCGATTTATATGGATAATATCTTTTCTGGTCATGCACCTATGTTGAATGGTTTATTTCTGTTGGATCTCGATAGTAATATTACGCATATTCATAATGTTGATGCTAAAAAGATTAAACTCGATAATGATATATCTACATATATGTGGCACTGCCGTCTGGGTCATATTGGTGTTAAACGCATGAAGAAACTCCATTCTGATGGACTTTTGGAATCACTTGATTTTGAATCATTTGATACATGTGAGCCATGCCTTATGGGCAAGATGACTAGAACGCCGTTTTCCGGTTCAATGGAACGGGCGACAGATTTATTGGAAATCATACATACTGATGTGTGTGGACCAATGAGTGTGTTGGCGCGAGGTGGATATCGTTATTTTGTTACTTTCACGGATGATTTGAGTAGATATGGGTATATCTATTTGATGAAACACAAGTCTGAAACCTTTGAAAAATTCAAGGAATTTCAGAATGAAGTGGAAAATCATCATAATAGAAAGATCAAATTTCTTCGGTCTGACCGTGGAGGTGAGTATCTAAATTATGAGTTTAGAACACACATGAAAGAGTGTGGAATAGTTTCACAACTCACGCCTGCCGGAACACCACAACGTAATGGTGTGTCGGAACGTCGTAATCGTACTTTATTGGATATGGTTCGATCTATGATGTCTCTGACTGACCTGCCACTATCATTTTGGGGTTATGCACTAGAAACAACTTCATTCACTTTAAATCGGGCACCATCTAAATCTGTTGAAATGACACCGTATGAATTATGGTTTGGAAACAAACCTAAGTTGTCATTTCTTAAAGTTTGGGGATGCGATGTTTATGTGAAGAAACTTCAGCCGGATAAAATCGAACCCAAATCGGAAAATGCGTCTTCATAGGATACCCGAAGGAAACGATTGGGTATACCTTCTATCACAGATCCGAGGGCAAGGTTTTTGTTGCCAAGAATGGATCCTTTCTTGAGAAGGAGTTTCTCGCGAAAGGTGCGAGTAGTCGGAAGGTAGAACTCGAAGAGGTTATTGAACCTTCTCTTCATGAAATGGCGAGTAGCGCAGCACCGGAAATTGTTTCGGACTTGACTTCACCTAATGAAGAGAGAGCTAATGATATTGATCATGAAACTCCAAAAGAGGACACTACCGAACCTCGCAGGTCAAGTAGGGCACGTGCAACTCCTGAATTGTACGGTAATGCTGTTGTGAATTTCATGGTTGATGAAATAGATGACCTTGCGACGTATGAAGAAGCGATGATGAGCCCGGATTCCAACAAATGGCTAGAAGCCATGAAATCCCAGATGGAATCCATGTACGAGAACTAGGTTTGGACCTTGGTGGACTTACCTCACGATCGAAAGGCCGTTGAGAATAAATGGATTTTCAAAAGAAAAACTGATGCTGATGGTACTGTGACCATCTATAAGGCTCGACTTGTCGCAAAGCGGTTTCGAAAAATTCAAGGAGTTGACTACGATGAGACATTCTCTCCCGTATCGATGCTTAAGTCGGTTAGGATTATGTTAGCAATTGCTGCATATTTTGATTATAAAATATGGCAGATGGATGTCAAAACTGCATTCTTCAATGGTAATATTGAAGAAGAGTTGTATATGATACAACCTAAGGGTTTTGTCGATCCTAAGGGTGCTAATAAGGTATGCAAACTTCAGCGATCCATCTATGGACTGATGCAAGCATCCCGGAGTTGGAATCTCCGCTTTGATGAGGTGATCAAAGAGTTTGGATTTGTCCAAACTTATGGAGAGGCTTGTATTTACAAGAAAGTGAGTGGGAGCAATGTGGCATTTCTGATATTATATGTGGATGACATATTATTGGTTGGAAATGATATAGATCTTTTAAACAGTGTTAAAAACTATCTAAACAGCAAATTTTCGATGAAAGACCTTGGTGAAGCATCATATATATTAGGCATTAAAAATCTATAGAGATAGATCAAGGCGCCTAATTGGGCTATCGTAGAGTACTTACCTTGATAAGATATTAAAGAAGTTTAATATGGACAGAAGTAAGAAGGGGTTCTTACCTATGTTGCAAGGCAAGACATTGAGTAAGACTCAAAGTCCGGCTACGGCGGAAGAAAGAGAGATAATGGATAAGATCCCCTATGCCTCGGCCATAGGCTCTATAATGTATGCCATGCTATGTACAAGACCGGATGTGGCACATGCTATTAGTTTGAGTAGTAGGTACCAATCTGATCCAGGTTCAGAACACTGGATAGCGGTCAAGAACATCCTCAGGTACTTGAGAAGAACTAGGGATATGTTTCTTATATACGGAGGTGAAGAAGAGCTAGTCGCTAAGTGTTATGTCGATGCTAGCTTTGACACCGATCCGGATGACTCTAAGTCTCAATCCAAATACGTATTTCTCTTGGACGGAGCAACAGTTAGTTGGAGAAGTTCTAAACAACCTGTGATGGTTGGATCAACGACGGAGGCGGAATATGTTGCTGCTTCAGAAGCGGCACATGAAGTGGTTTGGATGAAAGAGTTCATTACGGAACTAGGTGTGGTTCCTAGTGTATTGGACCCAATGGTGATCTATTGTGACAACAATGGAGCCATAGCCAACGCTAAGGAACCGAGGTCTCACAAGAATTCCAAGCATATTAAGCGCCGGTTTCACTCCATCCACGAGCATGTCAAGGATGGAGATATAAAGATTTTAATGTACACACAGACCTAAATGTAGCAGATCCGTTGACTAAAGCTCTCCCTAGGGCAAAACATGATCAACACCAGAACTCCATGGGTGTTAGATTTATCACTATGTGAACTAGATTATTGTCTCTAGTGCAAGTGGGAGACTGAAGGAAATATTCCCATATAGCTAAGGTTCAAAAACCCTATCAAAGTTCTATTTGAAGGAAATATGCACTGAGAGGCAATAATAAAGTTGTTATTATGTATTCCTTATATATGATAGATGTTTATTTTGCATGCTATAATTGTATTGATCGGAAACATCAATGCATGTGTTTTTAATAAACAAAAAGGGTTCCTAGTTATGCCTCTCTTATAGAATAGCTTGTTGATTAACAAGATGATCAAGGTTTCCTGAACATGGTCATTGGATGTTGTTAATAACAAGGTCACGGAATTTGTGAAATGATGTGATGAACATTCATCTGAAGTATAGCATTACGATCAAGTCATTATGTTTACATTGCTATAACATCATACGAAGTAATGTTTATCCTTAGACCATGAGATCATGTTAATTGCTAACACTGGAAGAGTATCTTGATAACATCAAACGTCACACCGTAACAGGGTGACTATAAAGATGGGTTCAGTGCTACGAAGGTGTTATGTTGAGGCTCATGGATCAAGAGTGGAATTTGTCAATCCCGCTGACGGATAGATATACTCTGGGCCCTCTCGATGATATCACATTAAGATAGCTTGCAAGCAAGTGATGTGATCTTTAGAATGTTATATCACGGGAACGAGAAAAGAGTGCATGTCGGTAACGAGATCAAACTAGTTATTTGGATACCAATGATCGAATCTCGGACATGTATTATATCATGAGACAAAGGGATTAAATTACAAGCGTTAAAGGTTCTCACGTCACAAAAGTCAGCGTTGAATATGCAGGAGTCAGTATGGATCTCCAGGTCCCGCTTCTGATTATTGATCTGAGAGGAGTCTCAATCATGTCTGCATTATTCGCGAACCATAGGGTGACACACTGAAGAGTTACTGGACACCATTTTGGAGCACATATGTTTCAGACGAAAGAATTGGAAAGCGTAGGAATTGTTTCGATAGAAACCAGAAATTGTTTCGGGTGAAATTGCAGAAAGTGGTTCTGCATGTGATATTGAAATATTGCAAGGGGTTATATGTGACTGTTTGATAATTAAAGTAATTAACAAAATTCTGAATAAATTTAATAAAAGAGTTTTATTAAATGAGAGAGCATTAAACTTAGAGAATTTTAATGCATTTAAAGTGGGACTTTAAAAGGGAATGTGAAGAGGCATTTGAATGTGGAGGGGTTACCACCACATGAATGGGGGAGGTGAGGGGTCACCCTCCATGAGGTGCCGGCCATGGAGGGGGTACCCCCCTCCTCCTATAAAAGGCCCCCCTCTTCCTCCTTCTTCCTCACACCTCCTCGTGAAGGATCTCTCTCCCCCTCTAGAATTATTCCCCCATGGTCTCGCATTAGCGAGATACATGTTCCCCATGGCATTTCGTCTGGAAGGAGTTGCTGCTTCCGCTGGATCGCTGCAGCGAGGAGGTGGAGGTTGTCCGGTGTCTTGAACGTGTGTGCGAGGATGGATGCGCTGCTGATTTGCGGCGCTCGGACTTCCACACGATCTTGAGATCGGCAAGTGTATGACTACATCAACCACGAGTTCCTACTCGTTAACAATACTCGTTGTCTTCGAGGGTAAGTTCTCGATGGATGTATGTCCACCCGTTGCTCTGTACCTAGTAGATATATATTGGCGTGTAGTTCTCATCGTAGGAATTTTTTGTTTTCTATGCTGCGGACCCAACACTATTGTCCTCCCACTTAACTTTTCACGAAAAAATCCTTCTCAAGAAACTTGACGTTCCAAGCGACAAACTCTTTTGTCCTTGGTGTTATGGAGGAATTCCTAACAAATTCTTTGGGATAACCTACAAAGACGTGCTTATCCGACTTTGGTTGTAAACATTTTACTTATGCATAGCATACCAAAATTTAAGAAAAGACAATTCGGGTTTTATCGCAAACCATAACTCATATGGTGTCATTTCAACAGATCACGATGGTGCTCTTTTTAGTGTAAAAGTGGTAGTCTCTAAAGCTTTAATCCTTAAAACATAATGGCAGTTATATAAATGACACCTTTGATCTTACCATGTCAAACAAGGTTTGATTTGATCTCTCGAAAATACCATACTCCTGTGGTTTATCAGGAAATGCAAATTCATGGAACAATTCCTGAAATCTTAGGTGTTTTGCTAAACATGTAACTCACATATCTTCCTTGATGATCAAATCATAAACTCTTTTATTTTCTTGTTACAATGATTTTTCACTTCATCTTGAAAGTCTTTGAACAATTTCAAATGTTTCATACTTCTTCCTTATTAAGTAAATATATAGATATATTCACTCAAATTTCTGGAGAAAGCATATGAAGCCAAAAGATCCATCACATATGGCTACACATAATGGACTATATACATCAACATGCATAATATCCAATAAATTAGTCATCCGTTCCTCTTTGGCCTATGGACGGAGTTTCAATTATCTCGAGGAAACTTTCACAAGCGTCAATTGATCAAAATCAAAAGACTCCAAAAATCCATCAACATGGAGTTTCTTCATGTTTACTTTCCAATATAATTCAAACAGCGATGTCACTTCATAAGTGATCTTCCAATCATTTGTCTTACGACATTTTAGCAATAATGTTTATGGATGTGATTTCTCCAACTAGACTTGTAAAAGTTCATCCATCCTTTATGGAATACAATAATTATTTGAACAACCATTGTTCTCATAATACCGGAACAAAATAACAATTATTAAAACAAATCTTGAAGGATAGGTTTGACGACAATGAAATCACAATAACACTTTATTTGTTTTCGATGAACATCATCACTTATTCTCTTGCCAGTTACTTAGGCCATTGCAGCTCATGAATTGTGTTGTTCTGTATGACACTTCAGACCAACCAATTCGGTATCCAATACCTCAGAACCACATTGTTTAACAAGCAAGGAATACAACCATAACATGTATATCTTCTATATACCTAAGTTGGACATCTCCAACCTTTTCTTTTCTGCCAAATATTTTATAGATTCTCTTTCAACAATTCCTTTTCTTTTAAAAGAATCTATCAACATCAATAGTGGTTTCATTCACATGACACATAGTACAAAGTGTATATAGTCAAATACTAATACCTTTGGACTTGCACTTTGAAGTGGATCGCCGTCATCAAATGTTTGGTGTTCTTTCAAAAATCCATTCTTTAGTAACCTATTACTGTAGTAAACATTTTGCTTACATCTTCTATTCATCCTTACCATGACAACTTTCATGATCAAGCTCCTATAGCCTATAAGGAAGAATCGCAAGTAAAATGTTAGTTCCCAAAACCTTTTTGGGAGATCAGGATGCCTAGCATCTCCATCCTTCACAAATTCTCATACAATATGATAACATGTATTTTGCTAAATTATACTCTATCATAATGCAACCAGAAACATTGTTTCAGATATCACAATATCTTCCACACATGATGGTTTCTGAAACACTTTTTCAGCTCCTAGATAATCTTGATATTAAAACAACTTTTGAATATCAATAATCATGGAGGCAAACATGATACTTTAGATACTAACATTGGAATTCGTACTCTTGATTTAATACTACTTATTAAACTTCATGGAGTAAATAGAGTTTGCTGGAAGTTTGCAATAGGACTTCTAAACTTCAAATTGACATTCAAAACAATACGATACCAGTTCGTAAAGTAAATATCCAGAATTCTATAGTTCTATTATCTCAATTAAAATTAAGCATAAGGTAGTGAACAGATGCCAATGACTACAACAAATTATGAAAATTCACTTTGATTTAGTTTATGACAAATTGAGTTCGACTAATCCAGATTAGAAATGAACTCCCACTCAAAAACGACATCCCTCGTGCCTTTTTGGTGATTACATGAATAAAATCCACTACACCAAGCCCGATCATCACGTGAGTCGGTGTAGCTTCAAAGGCGAGCATCAATATGGTCATCACATCAACTATATGACTCATGCTTAACCTTTCGGTCCGTGTTCCGAGGCCATGCCTGTACATGCTAGGCTCGCCAAGTAAGAACCTTAGTACTCGCATGTCTAAAACTATCTTACACCCGTTGTATGAAAGCATAGAGTCAAGTACACCCAATCATCACATGATGTCTCGAAACACGATCCATAGAACGGTGCATACTTAAGGAAGAACACATTTTATCTTGATATTTAAATGAGGGATCATCTTATAATGATGCTAAAACGCTGAACTAACAATATAAGATGCAAACATCATATGTGTAAGGTGGAATGATATGGTCCATGCATTTGATCACCATCATGTGCATCATGGTATGATCTCTATCATTTCTTTGTGTGTAAGGCCAAGGTATATGGAACTTACATGTTAGGTGTGTTGTAAGGGTATCTACCATACATCTACTTATAACATTACAATATCATGACACTAGCCCAGCAACAGTCTAAACTAGACGCCTCTAATTTATCCATTGCAAGTTTTACGTGGCTTAGGGCTTTCAAAGATAGAACCAATCTTACCTACGAACATGGAACCACAACGATGATAACTAAGTTATTAGCAACTCGTTGTAAATCAGATATTGACTATAGTAGGAGAGACAGACACCCGCTAGCCACTTATGCAAAACTAGTTGCATGTCAGTCGTGGAACTGGTCTCATGTGCGATGACATGTAATGTTGGTCCGGGCCGCTTCATCCCACTATGCCACCAATATCCAAAATACATAGAAGATGTATTAACATGATCATCATCGCCCACATATAAACATATGTGTACTACCCATGCAAAGCACCTACGCATAGATCAGGCTCTGATACCACTGTTGGGTTCGCAGCAAAGAAAACAAAAAAATTCCTACGATGGGAACTATACGCCAAGATCTATCTACTAGATACAAGCAACAGGTGGATATACATCCATAGAGAACTTACCCTCGAAGACAACAAAGATTTGTTAACGAGATGGAACTCGTAGATGATGTAGTCGTACACTTGCCGATCTCAAGATCGTGATGAAGTCCTTCAGGTCCAGCAGTTCCAGCACCATCAGGTCCAACACCATCAAGTCCAGCACCGCAAAGTAGTGATGCATCCGTGATCGCACACACGTTCGGTCCACCGAACAGCCTCCGCCTCCTTTCTCCAACGATGCAGCGGAAGAAGCAATTCCTTTCCAGATAAAGCCACTGGGAACATGTATCTTGCTAATCCGAGACCATGGGGAATAACTAGAGGGAGAAGAGAACCTTCACGAGGAGGTGGGGCAAGATGAGAGGAGCCATGGGGATCCTTTTATAGGGGAGGGGCACAGCCCCAAGGCCATGGTTGGCCGGCCATGGTGGGTGCCCCCACCTCTCCCTTATTCACGTGGGTGGAGCTTCCACTAAGCCCACTAACATCAATTTCAACTCCACTCACTTTGCATTTAATGTCCACCAAATTAAATGCAGTTTATCTTTAAATAAAACACTTTTATTTATTTTATTCAGAAGTTTGTTAATTACTTTAATTAACAAACATTCACATAAAACTCCCTGCAACATTTCAATATCACATGTAGAACCAGTTTCAGCAATTTCACCCGAAACAATTCTGATTTCCAACGAAATGATTCCAGCTCTTTCTTAATCTTTATCTGAAACATATTTTCCCCTAAATGGTTTCGGTATCCCTTAAGTGTGTCACCCTACGGTTCGCGAATAATGCAGACATGATCGAGACCCCTCTCCAATCAATAATTAGCAGCGGGACCTGGAGATCCGTACTAACTCCCACATATTCAATGATGACTCTTGTGATCGTGTGAACCTTTAACGTTGTAACTAAATCCCTTTGTCTCGTGATATATTACATGTCCAAGATTCGATCATCGCCATCCAAATACCTAGTTTGGTATCGTTACCAACATGCACTCTTTTCTCATTCCCATGATATAACATTCTAGTGGTCACATCACTTGCTTGCAAGCTATCTTAATGTGATATCACTGAGAGGGCCTAGAGTATATATATCCGTCATCGAGATTGAAAAATTCCACTCTTGATCCATGAGCCTCAACATAACACCTTCGGAGTATCTGAACCCACCTTTATAGTCACCCTTTTACGGTGTGACGTTTGATTTTATCAAGTTACTCTTCCGATGTTAGCAATTAACATGATCTCATGGTCTAAGTACTAAGATTACTTCATATGATGTTATAGAAATATAAACATAATGACTTTGATCGTAATGCTATACTTCGGATGAATGTTCATCACATCATTCCACCAATGTTGTGACCTCGTTATTAACAACATCCAATGTCCATGATTAGGAAACCTTAATCATCTTGTTAATCAACGAGCTAGTTTATATGAGAGGAATTACTAGAAACTTTGTATTTTGTTTATTAAACACACATGTATTAACGTTTCCAATTAATACAATTATAGCATGCAAAATAAATATTTATCATAAACATGGAATATGATAATAACCACTTTATTATTGCCTCTCGGGCATATTCCCTTCAAGCTCGTCTTCTGTCCCGTCAAGATCTGATCTTGACAGATGACGGAGTGCTACCGCATCTTCATCAACACGTTATCGCTTCGTCCGCGAGTTCTTGATCTCGCCTCGATGCGGTGCCATTCTCGTTGTACGTGTGGATACTAGTGAAGGTGCAACACTTGGAGCACTTGATCTTCGGAGTTGTCCGTGGGATAATACATCTCTTCACGAATCGCTAAGGCTTGTTCCAAAGATCGTTGCATGACCAACCTCGTAATCGATAAACTTCTGCTAGTTCGATCTTCGAGGTTATGATTCGTTACCTCACCCCTTGCATTGGATCTTGGTTATACGCTAGAAATTTTGTTTTTCGTAGCGCGTTCCCCAACACTACACAAGTGGAGGGTGAGGTGGATTCAGGTGAGAAAGTCGAGAGATCTCAGTAGAGCTTAATGGTGTGAGGAGACATGCAACATTCTTCTAGATAGGTGAGCACACGATGGCAAAAATCGTGACCACTTTTTGTTGGGACTCTGTCGTTTTATTGGGAACGGTAGTACCTGAGGAGGTTAGATAGAGGTGTGGGGACTAGCAAGGAAGCTATCAACGGCATCCGCAGGCGATATTGGATACAAGCGAGCGTAGCGGGACGCAAGAAGTACCCATGTTCGGGGCCCTCATGGTGAGGTAAAGCCCCTACTCCTGCCGGATCTGACTATGTGGAATACTCGAACTACAAGTGCTCCTCGAGCTGTATATGCTAGCTACTGCCTTAAATGCTGTATGACCAACCCTTTCTACTGAGGCCTTGCCTCTCCTTATATAGGCAGAGAGGTAAAGGTCTCACTGGCTAGTATGACTGGCGGGTCCCAGCCAGCTAGTCATCTAAAGTGTCCCGTATGGCCTATCTTACCGGAGTATGAGCGGTATGGCTGTCGTAGGCACAGTGGACACCGTGCGAGCCTGTTGTCAGCACATGCCACTGTTCCTGCGTCATCCACGCAAAGTCTTCGGTATGGCCGGGTGGTTGTCGGTCTTGTCACCGTACAGGGCGTACCGTGCACTGATACGCACGTTGTCCTGTCCCACTGATTGAGTCCGGCTACGTCGCGGTATCCGGTTGTTCCTTGCCGATCCGGCTACCGGGTGATAGCCGACCTGTCTTGCCCTGTTCGGCTGCATCTGGTCAGCCGGACGCGATCCGACTGTCTTGTTTCTTATCCGGTTGGGGTACCCGGGGATCATCCCCCTGACACTAGCCCCCGAGCGCGTGTGGATTCCGCCCTTAGGCGAAATGTGCGCTTCTTCTTCTTGCTTTTTGAATTTTGGTCCGGCTGAGCCTAGCAGTTGCGCTATCCGTGACGTCAGTGCTGACGTCGGCCACGCGCACACGCACCATCATTGCTCTGCGGCGGGCAGCGTAACGTCCCGTCGCATGTCGCCTCGGGAAACTGCTGTCCGGCGCTTCGGTTCTCGCTCCAGGATCTTCTGCGCATCCTGCCCTAGCACACGGGATCTAGGCGGAGGTTGGGGTGTGGGTTGCCCGGATGCACGCCACATGCCCCATCAACGGTTGCCCTTTCGGTCCTTTAAAGGGGTGCCGCGGGGGAGGCAGTTTCTTTCCTTCACTCCCCCGCTGCAGTTTCCTTCTCCCTCGCGTGCTCCTGCTTCTGCGCTCTTGCCCTCTGCGCCGCCCGCTCGCCATCGTCGACGTTACGGGCCACCGCCACTCTTCCGTCGTTGCTCCCCCTCATCATCCGGAAATGGCCACCGACCGCGGGGCCTGGTGCGGCTCCGCCGTCACCGAAGACCAAATCGCGAAGTACCGCGCCACCCGCATCCTCCCGCCGGTGGAGGAGGTGGCGGTGCGGTTGGCGCCGACGGGGGAGGTGTCGCCGCATCTGGCGGAGGGAGATCGCATCATCTTCCTCTCCCACTTGGCACGCGGGATCGCCCTTCCGGTGAACCCGTTCCTCTTGACATTTCTTGCTTTCTTCGATCTTCGCCTCCACCACCTCGGCGCCAATGCAATCGGGACGTTGGCGCACTTCGTGGCTTTCTACGAGAGTTACCTCGGGATCCAGCCGGATCTCGGGCTCTTCTGCCGGCTCTTCCGAGTCCGGCCGCAGGTGCAATTCACCCAGGGGCCACTAGTCGTCTGCGGCGGCGCCTCCATCTACTCCCGCTCGCAGACCGGCTACCTCAAATTCCTTCTTCACGATATGGTATGACTGTGGCAGCAGTCGTACTTCTACGTGAAGAACCTCACCAACATCGACCAGAGCAACATTCCGGCCTTCCAGGACGTCGAGTCCAGCCGGCAGAACTGGGACTTGAAGTTCCACGGCGACAAGGCGGAGACGGATGAGTTGCTGAAGCGCATGCGATCGCTCGTCCACTACCGGCTGACCGGCCTGGACATCACTCTCAGCTGGATGTCCCGGCTGATGATGCCGTTGCAGCAGCGAGCACACAAGATGTGCTACTACTCCGGCCGGCTGGACCTGACCCTGCTGTCGCGCCGTGATCCCCGCTACCACAACCTGAAGGAGTGGGTGTGGACGATCACCAAGGAACGGCTGCCAGAGAACTGGAAGTTCAGTCTGGCGCCTTATACTCGGGAGAACCGCGCGCCCCGGGTAAGCTCTTCTAACCGAATGCTCTTTTGGTGTTTCTTGTACTTGTTCCTTGTTTTCGTTTGGCTGATCTCTTGTACTCGGCAGATGTTCCCTTGCATCATCCGCGAGGAGGAATTCGCGTCCGAGTTGCCCGAGCCGCGCGCTCGGCGGTCCGGCGAGGAATCGGATGGGGACGGCGATGCCTTCCCCAGTCGGAATGATGAGCCGGCAGCCGACCCGCACGCGGAGGTACACGAGGAGGAGGCCCCGCCAACCGTGGACCCGGCGACGCGCTCCGCGACGGACGGCGAGGCAGGCGGGAGCGGCTCCAGCTGTTCCGGCTCCCGCCGCCCTGCGACGGAGGAGCCGGTCCGGCGCCTTGTCGCCGAGCCACCTCGGCCGGAAGAAAGGGCCGCCCCCGGTTGTGCCGGGGTATGCTGCTTCCCCCCTCCACCTTTTCTTTCGGCGCTTTCTGCCTATTTGCCCTTTTTCTGACTTTGTTTTGTTTTTGTCTTCTCCTCTTTCTTTTTAGCACGCTGGTCTCCTTTGGAGCCGCGAGCCCGGCACGTGCGCCGACCGAGTCGCCGCCCCGTGCCCCGACTGCACCGACCAGCGCCCCTCCTTCTTCTGGGGCGCAGCCTTCGCCTCCCCCTCGGGCTGAGCCGACTGCCTCCGCCCAGCCGGAAGTCCCCCAGCCGGAAGCGGAGTCCTCCCAGCCGGAAGGCTCCTCCGCGGGTGCGCGAGAGGCTGCCGGCAAGGAGCTCATCGTCGTTGGCAACGACAACTCCGATGAGGAGCCTGGGGAGGAATGGCGGACGACGGTGATCACGGAGAAGGAGTCCTTGGCCGTCAACGCCGTGGACGACGACGCTTCCTCCGCCGCCTCGTTGTCGGGCCTCGCCGCCAGGCTCGAGCTGGCGGTGAAGGAGATCCGGCTGCTAGAGGCCACAGCCGACGGGAACCGGACGCTAGAGCAGAAGCTTGCTGCCGCCAACGGGACTTCCCAGAGTAAGTTCGCTTCACCCGGCTCGCCTTTTTTTTGTACTGATAGCCGGTTTTGTTGCAGCCATCCTCGTGTGCGCTTAGCGCGAGATCGATCGCTTGAAGAAAGCGAACGACCGGCTGAGCAAGTCCAATTCTACTATGCGGCTGCAGAACAAGGATTGGCGCACGAGGGTGGACGGTCTGGAGGCCACCATCAAGGAGCGCGACGCCTCGCTCGCTAGCCGGGCCGAAGCCTTCTCCCTTATCGAGGCCCAGAACAAGGACCAAGAGAAGGAGATCAAACGGCTAGCGACCAAGGAGAAAGCGCTGGTGGAGAAGCTGACGCAGGTCGGCCACACTGCCAAGGGTGAGTCCTTTTCCCGTCTTCCTTTCTTTCCGGATCCGGTAGCCGGATCTGACTCCTCTTTTCTGACGGCCTTTTACCCCGGCATAGACCTGTTGGCCTACAACCGGCTACAAGAGAACTGGCCGGGAGCGCAGCCGACGGCCCAGGAGCTCGTCGTTCTCCTTGGCGAGGAAGCTGCCAAGCTCCGTCAGGCGGCACGGGACGTCTTCTCCTTCGTGTGGCTGGAGGCTCCAGTTCCGGAGACGATGGCGCAGCTAGCTGCGAAGGTGGGGGAGGTACCGGCTGCGGTGGACCGACTGCGAGACTTGGCGGCGTGGGCCGGAGCGGAGATGGTTCTGGCCCTCATGCTCTCCTGGTACAAGGACGCCCGCGTCGAGAAGATCGACGGTGGCTTCCGTGCCGGAGCCGATCTTGCCGCCATCCACCAGGCCCATCCGGAGCTTCGCGGATCCGCCATCAAGATCGCCGATTATGTGGATCCCGATGAGGTGCTCACCGACTCGGAGTCTGTCAGTACTCCTGATGCGTAGGGCCCGATGCCACCACCTGCCAGCGCCGGAACCGGGTTCAGCTCCGCGCCTCCTCCGCCGCCTGAAGCTTCTGCTAGCCAAGATCTCCCTCGCGGCAAGGGTCCTGCCGTCTAGTTATCGCCCCGGAATGCCGGGTGTATTTTTCTTGCTTCAGTTGTGTGTGAAAACTTGTCTGTCTGTACCGGTTGTCTCTGATGCCGGGTAACTTATGGGAGCTTCACCTCCTTTCTGTTTGTTAATATTGACCTTGCTTGGATTTCCTTCAACTTATGTGCTTCGAATTTTCTTTCAATACTTCGCCGGTTAACTTTATCTGGCTTACTTCGCCCGGCTACACGCTTTTAGCCGGGGGAACTGCACCTCCAGTGGGGGCGCGCGAGCGCACCCACTGGGTGTAGCCCCCGAGATTCGGAGTAGCTGGCGTAGCCAAGTGCTTCGAATCTTCCTTGTCTTCTTTTGCTCCAGCCCTTGCCCTCACCTGGGCTCCCGACGGCCGGCTAAACGCCTTTAGCCGGTCGGGAACTACAAGATTCCACTGGGGGCGCGTGAGCGCACCCAGTGGGTGTAGCCCCTGAGATTCGGAGCGCTTGATGAAGGCAAGGACTTCGAATCTTCTTTCCTTCTCCTGAATTCAGACTCTAGGTAGTCAGAAAAAATGTACATACGCATACACACATGTCCACATAGGTTAGTAGGTTAGTCTGCCAAATGGTAGCCGAAAAACGGCTTGTTTTTTCGAAAACTGGCTTGTCCCTTTCTAGACACTTAGTCGTTTTCCTGTGTGCTCTGCTGTTTTCGCTGCGTCCTTGCTGGGCAGCCGGGAGTCTGCAGCCGGAATCGAAGGGAGCTGACAGTACATTACCAACGGTACTAACGGCTTAGCAGCCGGACTGGTTCGAGCTAGTTGCAGGGCAGGGACGCCCGATCTATCGCGTCTCCTCCCCGTTTTTCGTGTGGGATGCCTCGGGCTTTTGCTCTTGCTAGCCGGACAGCCGGGTTGCGGTCTCTAGCTGAGACGAAGAGTGGGCCTCTGACATCGTCGCACAGTACTCAGCCTGTTTGTTGACTTAGCAGGCCTGGCCAGCCGGCAAGCCCCTGGGTAGGGGTTGCCGGAGCCGAAAAATCAGAACTGGAAAACAGATGCATACACGTTTCTAGCAAGGAGCCCCTGAGATTCACGTGGGTGTCCGCATTTTCATTCATAGGGTTTTCAGGATACATACACTGCCTGGTGACTAGGTGTAAAACGGCACAGCAGGGCCGTGTTCTAGGGACACTCGGTCTCCTCGTCTGATTTGTCCATCTTGTTCTTGCGCGGCTGCTGCGTGTCGATGATGTAGTAGGAGTCGTTGGGCAGCGCCCGACTGATGATGAAGGGGCCCTCCCAGGGTGGCGCTAACTTGTGCATGCCCTTCATGTCTTGCACCAGCCGGAGAACCAGGTCACCCTCGCGGAATGGGACTGGACGGATCCGGCTTGAATGGTAGCGATGTAGTCGCTGCTGGTACAGGTCTGATCTAGACTGGGCCAGCTCGCGGGCCTCCTCCAGGAGGTCCACTCCGTCCTCCCGCGCCTCCTGGTTGGCTTTTTCGTTGTAGAGGAGCTTGCGAGGGGAGTCGAACTCGATGTCGGCGGAGAGGACGGCTTCCGATCCGTAGACCGGGAAGAATGGAGTGTAGCCGGTTGACCTATTCGGCGTGGTGCGGAGGCTCCACAGCACAGCCGGGAGTTCTTCGATCCAACATCCGGGTGAACGCTCCAATGGCTCGATGAGACATGGCTTGATGCCGGCTAGCACCAAGCCGTTTTCTCTTTTGACTTGCCCGTTGGATTGCGGGTGCGCGACGGAGGAGAGGTCCAGTCGGATGCCCTTGTTGCTGCAGAACCGGGCGAAGGCCCCCTTGGCGAAGTTCGTGCCATTGTCGGTGATGATGCTGTTGGGGTAGCCGAAGCGGTTGATGATGTCGTTGAAGAAGGTAACAACCGTCGCTCCATCCAGCTTCCGGATAGGCTTGGCCTCGATCCACTTCGTGAACTTGTCCACCGCCACCAGCAGGTGGGTCATGCCCGCGCGTGCTCGCTTGAAGGGACCGACCATGTTGAGGCCCGAAACCGCGAAGGGCCAGGTGATTGGTATGGTCTTGAGTACCGAAGCCGGCATGTGCCTAA